>CM031233.1:15695800-16119208 GCA_018340775.1 Taxus wallichiana var. yunnanensis
ACAAAAGGCATGACTCTTTCAGTTACTATTCCCAAGGGCATGCACACGGGAAGTAAATGTGTGGAAGGGGGAAGAATAACGATGGGATATGTTGATGACCCCAACAAAGTTTTACACGCGTTTTTCCAGAGCATTGTGCCCACAAAGGAGCTCACCGCCATCGAGTCCTTTGATCTTGAGGATGGATACCCGTGCACAAGAAATATGCTATCATGGGCATTCGGCTCCCACCGTGATAATCCCGAGTTTGAGGTTAACCAAGGAGCAATACTAGCACTGTCTGAAGGAAAGGGGGACAACCCCATTATAAACACGTAACAACTATCAAATGAGCAAGTGTGTAACGCACTCAAAAAAGTCTCCATGGAAATTGAGGCTAGGCTCTTCTATAGAAATGATAGGGTTAAAGTCTTGGAGGACCTATTGGAGAAGAGGAAGGAAGAAGTAGTTAAGCTAACAAAGGACCTCAGCCTTGAGAAACTAATCAACACTCAACTATAGAGGGAGCTTCAAGAGGAAAAGGCCAGGGTACGTGAAGTTTCCAAGAAGGTGGAGCTCATCTCCCAAGCTATTATCATGAAGCACCCAGACCTTAACCCTCCCACACAAAAGTATGGATCCTCCCTAGAATGTCTAGAGGACTTGACTTGGATCCTCACCATGGAAAGGTAGCCTTTGGCCTTGGAGTCGGTAGAGGAGGTAGCTGCGCACTTGGAGAAGGAGGACAAATTGAAAGTCATCACACTCATGGCTGAATACAACAAGGTGCTTACTGATGTGAAGATAGCCACACAAACCATGGGGGTCACCTACGACCATTGCGTGGATCAAGACAAGGTGAAAAGCATGTTGCTTTCCAAATGACGAGGCCGAGCTAAAGGACTTTAGGGAAAATAATAAAGGCAATAGAGTCGAGTGAGAAAAGATCCTAGCCGAAGTGGAAAAGAAGTCTAAAGCTATTGAGATCCTGTGAGTCTCAATCAAAACCCAGCTAAAAGAGCTCTACAAGGTCATTATGAGGAAGATGGATGCCTTGGAAGATCATGCTAAGGAACTGGAGACGTGGTGGAGACCATTAACACAAAAGGGGAAGGGTTAACCTTCGACAAGGTGAGCACATTGGTTGGCGACCTTTGCACAAGAGTGCGCAGGATGAAGTCAATGCATGGAATATGTTGGAGGCCAACTTGCGGAAAAATTTTCCCCTTCTTCTTCTTTAGGTAGTTTTCCTTCTATTCTTTCTCTCCCCCATTCTTTATTCTTTCCCTCCATTCTTTTCCAAGGCAAGGCCTTGCATTTTTGTACTGCATTCTTTGAAAAGGTTCCCGAGGGTGGAGAACAGGTGAAGTGTGGGGTAATGTTGGGACCCTAATGTAGCTACCAAATCTTAAAGGTGCATAGGTGCACATGGCTGGAGGGAGTGTGCAAGTGAAGGCGTGTAAGGTAGAATTCAAAAAGGGTTCTTAGAGAACCAAGGACACATGCACAAAAGCACAATTCGGGACTTAGCCATTTTTGGCCTTTTGGACAGAACACATGAAGAACATGTTTCATTTGGATAAGGTTCCATCCTGGCAACAGGGTGTCCTGGAAGGAATATACCTTGTGATAAGAAGATCCAAAAATCTAATCATGACATGGAGAGGCATACACCTGGGGCGACCCACACCTTGACACTTGGGGCTAGATCTGAGGTTACAAAGGAGTTTGTTAGAGCTCGAGATTCTTATGTATACACACGCCTTTGGAAAATAAAAATAAGAGACACAAACTGAGGTAGTAGGAGCTCTATAGAATTACTTGTGAGAACTATGGGAGAAAATTGGTAGATGATTGCGGGAAGAATGTAATGAGGGAATGGGGAATGAAAAAAAAAATTGTGAGCATACATGTATGGATCTAGATATGGTGCATGACTACGGTCTCCCTTCTGTGATGTTTTATAAGTAATGTTATGAATGAATATGATAAGGTTACCATGAAAATTGTATTAAGATCCTTTCTATGTATTACTTGTATATTTATATTGTGCTTTTGTTCTTGTATAATCATGAACCTTACTTGAATGTTAAGTCTATTTGTGGATTTACAACTTCCTAGTTCTATTAATTCTATTAAGAACTTTTACTTTTGATATGACTGAAGGGGTATAGAAGTCGTTCTGAGCTCTATATCTTTTTCATGTCCTTTAAATCACTAATTCAAGACCATGAATGATGCCTTCCACTAAACTCACGTAAAAGAGATACTCGGCTCCCTCTCGTGTGCGTTGGGTGAGCGCCAGAGGCCCGCTAGGTGATAGGCCAAAGGTGTACATGAGGTTCCCTTGTTCTTGGTGGGTGTAAAAATGACTACATATTGGTACAAGGATCTTCCTAATAATTCTATTGATTCATTGACTGAAATACATAATGCATTCAAATTACAATATGGTGACAAAATTGATCCTAGGTTTCTATTATCCGAATTTGAAAATATCAAGAAGAACCCCAATGAATCAATTCATGACTTTAACACAAGGTTTAACAAAACGTTGAGAAGGCTTCCAGCTAATTTGAGGCCATGTGATCGGTCATGCTTGATCAAATATGTAGATGCATTTGACAAGAAGGCAACCTATTAATTAAGAGATAAGAACCCTACCAATTTAATGCAGGACTTTACCACGGCACTGCAGATTGAAAATAATATCAACGCAATTAGGAAACCTCTCAAGAGAGATAGTGTAAAGATGATAAACCATAAAAAATCTCAAGCTATCAAGGGTTTTGACTTAGAGGAAGTGGTGAAAAATTTGGCAAGGGTTGTCAAAGATATTTCCTACAAGATGGAAAGAGTTGAGAAGGGAATTGGGAAGACTTCACAAGGTCACCAAAAAGCACAAAACCATGATAGATTTGCCAATCATCCTAGGGGTGATCAGAGATTTGAATACAAAGGTAAAGGGCCTATTGTATTTTGAAATAGGAAATCTTAGGCCAAGGAAAATAAATTGTTACTTGATCCCCTAACTGCGAAGGTGGCTATTGTTGATGGTGCAAATCAGAATGATTGGTGTGACAGGTGTTTTATGCCCCATCCTCCATGTGGAACAGATCAAAAAATTCAAGAGGAAGTTGATGATGAAATTGATGATGACGCCTACATGATGGAGATCCTTGCAAGTTCACCAAGGGGAGCAACTTCAATGGATGTCATAAGTGTAAGGATTGGTGCTGTTTTTTGGGATTGTATCCAACGGGTACATCTTCTTCCTCCTCATTTTTTAGAAATTGATAATGTACAAGCCTTTGATCTTCCTAATAATGATTTTGAATACTTGAGGGCTTTGATGATTAAGAAGTATGATGGTGGTATCCCTTTAGAGGAGGATAGGCAACTACTTATGAATGTTGTAGTTTCCCAAGAGAAGGAGCACAATACCAGAAGTAAAGCTGCTAAGGGCAACAAGCCAAGTCAAAATTTCCATTGCTTACTAAAGAAAATCCAAAGAAAAATACATCTGGTAAAGGCCCTATTCCCCCAAGAAAAATTTTTGATCCTCCCCATGCCCAAACTGAAAAGAATTCCATACCATCTGATGAATTTGCCAATCTTTCCCCTAGTGTTGCTTTACCCAAGAATGCTCCATATGATATTGCCCAAGTCTTGAGTCAGATCAAGATTCATGTCCCAATTGCTGAGTTTCTTAGGATTCCTGAGCACAAGAAGAGGGATTTTGAATATTTAGGATTCAGAGAGGAAGAGAGTACCCAAGGAAAAGTTGGAAACAAGGTTGGGATTCCTATTGCCATTACAGAATTGGAATAGCCACAAGTGTTGGAAGAGTTAGGGGAACCACCTGAGGTTTACTTAGGAACTTCTTTGGTTAAATCTTAGTTGAATGTGGATCCTTTTTTCACTACCTTGGTTATCAAATAAAAGTTGTTACATAGCTGTATGTTTGACTCCGGGGCATCATGCAATGTCATGCCTTTGGAGGTCATGAATGAATTGGGAATAAAAGTGACAACAACGTATGACAAGTGTACTTGCTATGGATTCTAGGGAAGTTCCAGTTGTTGGGTGTGTCAAAGATCTAGTGGTGTAACTTGCATCTTATCCTGGGAGGAATTTAAAATTGGATGTTGTGATTGTTGATTGCCCTGCCAAATGGGGTATGTTATTATCAAGGAAATGGGCTACAAGTGTTGGTGGGAGTGTCCAAATGGACATGTCTTATGCCACTATCCCCATTGAAGGAAACTTAGTAAATTTATATGGAGAGAAAAAGATGTTGTACCTTATTAAAGACCCAAACAATGCATCTTATGAAGTTTTGTAGGAAGATGCTAGTACTGATCACTTTGTGAGTTTTGTGGATTTTAGGGAGTATGAAGTTGTTGAAAACATATCTCCTAAGTATGTTGTTTTTTCTAGAAATTTGGTCCTTGATTCAGCCTTGAAAAATGTTAAAAGGTTTGACTTGAACACAATGGAGGAGCTTCAAAGAAACTGGATGGTTTACAAATTAAACAAAGAAGAAAAAGAGGTATATTTCATTGTTAAAAACATATCAGAACCTCTTGGCATGGTCATATCTAGCATGAAGGAAATTTGGGGTTTCCCCTTGATTTTTTTTCTTTGAATCAAGGTTTTCTTACCAACTTTTACAGTGTATAGTGTTTGGCTTTTGCTCTATTTTTGGTGTTTTGTCGGTTCATGGTTTGCCTTGGTGTGTGGCAGCCATTTTTGTCAGTTTCTCAGCTAGTTTTTAGGTGGCTTTGGCTCATGACTTCATTTTCCCAATGGATTATTTTGGCACTTATCATACTTTTGTTCTTGTGGAACACACTGGGAGTGTCCATCCTTGAGCAGAGCCGATGTTGGTGCCCATTTTGATCCTCTATTTTTTTACCATGTTTCCCCTTTGCTCTTTGTGCTCTAAAAATGTTTTTTCCTCATGTAATCGATGATGTGAAGTTGTAGCTCCATTCTTGTGCATTGGATTGTTTACAAATTAATTACCTTGCCCTAATTTTCCTGTTCAAATGCCTCTGCCATTTTCCCATGTTTTCCGGCCTTTGGAGCTCAAAATCATTTGATTTGTACTTATTTTCCCTCAAATATCCCTTGCCATGGTCATAAATTTCCTAAAAACACTTTCCATTTGTCTTTTGATTGAAAAATTCTTCACCCACGAAGAAAAAATCAATTTTGGGGATCACTGAAATTTCAACATTTTTTACGGTCATACAGGCATCCTTTTTCCGTCAAATTTTACCTCAAATGTCTTCTCATACGTGGCAGTTAGAAAATTCAAAACAATGGAGCTGTGGAGGTGCACGATGAAAAAAATTTCCTTTGGTGAAAAGGAGTTAAGGTAAAAATTGGAGTGCAGGCCCTCAGTGAATCAGAGGTGGACACGTGTCATGTTTTCATCAAAAGCAAGATGGAATACTAGCAGAGGACTTAGAGAAATTTTGACTTTTAGGGAAATGCAGTTTGTGGAGGCAAGGCATAGTGGTGGATGTCCAAGAGAATTCGATATTTTTAACCTTTTTCCTAAAAGGGGTCAAAGTCTTAAAAGGTGTGGCCCAACAAAGAAGAAAGTTAAAGGCTTGTGCGGAGTTGGTGGGCCACCAGAGGAAAAAGGGAAATGTTTCCTGTTTGGAAAAATGAGTTAAAGTGGTAATTTAAAGCATGGCTTCACAATCAATCGAGAGGGAGACACGTGTCAAAATGAATGGCAGAGGGGAGTGCGGGCCTCCGATGAGTTTTTAAAAACTTTGAAATTTTGTGAAGTACAAAGCAAAAAAGGGAGTTATGGCCCCACAATGAAGCAGCAATTGCCACGTGTCAAGGACAGAAGTGGAGGTGTGGGTCCATGGGGATAATTGTGAAAAATTTCCTTTTTTTCCAAAAAAGGTGGAAATGTGTAAAATTGAGCCACGATTCCAATGGGGCCCACTTTGGGACACGTGTCAGGCCCATTTTCATAGGGCGGAGGGGCGGAGAAAAATGTCAAATTTTTACTTTTTCCAAAAGTGTTAAAATGTCAAAAAATGATCCCAAGCCCATTTCTAATCACATTGTGACACGTGGAGGGCTCAGATTGAAGGGAGAAAGGAAAATCAATGGTAACTATGCATTTTTCAGTTTGCGCCATTTTTGCTCCAGGAAGTGTGGAAATGTGTTTTTGCATCAATTTTGATCAAATTTTTGACAAATTAATGTCTTTTGTGCCTGTAAGGACCAATGCAATTGGTTTTGAGGATCAATTTGAAGATTAGAGATGTTTTTGAAATGAAATTTTTCCCTAACCCATCCAAAAACGTGAAATATCAAATCCAAAAGTTGCAGAGTCAAATTTTGGAGGGATAAGGATGAAATAATGAAAAGAAGGGGGTCTGCATGCTTTGAAGATGAAAAATGTGCCTCCATAATGGATAATGATGTGATTTTTGTAATGATTCATCTCTTTTTGAGACAACTGGAAACTTTTTGGACGTGTTTTGTTAAACGTCCCTATCTATGAATCATGATGAAATTTTGTAACAAACTTGATGCCATCGGATATTCTTTTCTTGGGAAAGAAGGATCAAATTTAACAGAGAGATATATAATGCATGTTTTGAGACATGTAAAAGGTCAAGCAATTGAAAATCACAAGAAAATTTTGAGAGAATCTCATCTTCTGAGAAACCCTCCAAAAACCTGGTTAATGTCTTTTGTGTTAGATCTTCATTCATGTTGAGTTGGTTATAAGTGTATAACCATCATACACTCACGAGATGTTTCTTGAAAATCTCCCTCATTTGATGAATATAACAATCTTTTGAATTAATCTATGTTATTTTGGGAAATATGATGTCTGTTATCATGTTTAAATGTCTGCAAACAGTTTTCCTTGTTCTTGTTGTAATCTTGCATTGAAATCTTTAGGAATCACATGGATCTCATCCTTATTGATAGTTTAGTGGCATTTACAATTTCATTTTTCAAGAAATTTCATCCGGCATTTGAAAATAAATAGTTTAAAATCACTTCACCTTCATTTGTTGATAGATATTACTTGTAAGCGTTTGGGGGTACCTTAGACTTGATTTGATCGAGAGATTTTGATGTTTAATTGAGTCCTTTAACTCAAGATTTTGTGTTCAAGTCTCAAAGATTGTGTGAAGAGTGTAAACTCCGGGCCTCCATTTGTGTATCTCTTCTAGTTGATAGAACATCCCGATTGCTTTTGAATAATTTTATCTTATAGTTGTTCAAGTGTTGTAGAGGTTGTCAAAGATTTGGCATAGTCAAGTTTGTCTTGTCAATATCCCACCAAAAAGCATTCTAAACAAATAATCCTACCCCATACTACCCATTTTTTGACTTTTATACCCACATAAGATCAAAATCCATTTGCTAAAGTATGTAGAACAAATCATAATTTCAAAATGTCTTCAGTAACCCTTGCCTTGCATTGAAAGGATCTCCATAATTTGGAAGTGACAACTTGTGAAAGTCAGATTTGGAGTGTTGATCATATTTTCCTAAGGTCCTTTTCATACCATTTACACAAATTGAGGGATATCTTCATCTCCTTCACCATTTGAGGGTTACAAAATAGGTCCTCTTACCTTGGTTGAAAGGCACAACCTAAAACAGTTATGACAAGATCAAGTCCTATTTGAGTGTTATCTATCTCTCCACAAATCTACGTGCTAGTTAGATCATATCCCCAGCTAAAAATGACATACATCATGATCTATCTATCTTCAAGCTTCATGCCATATCTTTGATGCTGCTTAGACTAAAAAGGAGAAAAAATTTGGGTACCAACAAAAATACCTCATGTAGAGTAAGAGGGTTGGTGTTGGATATATGATGGAGGTGGCATTCTAGTATATGGCAATGCCACATATGTAGGTTGAGAATGAGGGAGTGAGATAGGGGGTACATATCCAAAATTAATGATAGATGAAATGAGAATTTTTGATAGTATGTATATGGAGGTGGAAGGGTCGAGGTAACCCTAGTAGCGATGGGGCCTAAAGACTATGGAATAGAAAGGAAAATGTTTTGAAATGGGGTAGGGGTCATCGACACTGGGGGTGGTTGTGTTGCTATGGGTATATGTGAGACAATAGGTGTGGATGAGGTTATGTTCTAGGTGGTCAAAGAAGGTATAGTGGATGATGTAGGTGTAATAGATGTGGCGAGATCTAGTGATCATAACAGGTATAGGGCCTAGCTACGAAATGACTGGGGCAAAGTAGGTCTAGGTAGCATGGAGCTAGAAGGGACTAACGCGAAGTAGGAACAAGAGTCGGGGGATAGATACGGCCATTCCGTATATCAATCGACCCAAGGCATCTCTTGTGGATGAGTGGGAAAGATAAAAATGTAAGGTGGAAGGGTTCTCGTCAAGGAGTCATGCAAACTCCCGATCACCTATGGCAATACCGATAGGTTGGGTAGGATCCATGGGTGATATAATGGAAGGTGGTGAAGGGCTAGGCGAAGTGGTTGAAAACTAGCATGGAATATGAGGATGTTTACTTGGCTATGAGTCAAAGACCATATGAACAAGTACGATTTGGTGGGACTACTTTCCGTAAATGACACATAAATATAGCGAAACTAGGAAAAACAAGTAGTGGTAGGTGGATTGGGTAAAAATTTCATCTTGAAAATTGAATAGACTAACCGATGCCGGTTAAGGTAAACTGACATTAGTCACATATAACCATGGTCAGTCATTGTGGAAAAAGAACATTTTTCCAAAACAAGGCAAAAGGCTAATAATCTGTCAGGTAGATAAGATGCAGATGGATTTAATCTGGACAGAGAAGATGATGAGAGTTACAAAGACTCTAAATAACAAAGAATATGAAATAGGTGTCCTTTTGGGTAGGTTAAATAAAAGAACAATTAACCAATGATGGTTGGGTAAAACGATGACGGCCGAGGGTAACGATGACAAAGGTTGACTAACACCAGTTCTCGTGAAATTAAAACAGAGATGAAGAAAAGGTGGTTGTGATTTAAAATAAAGTGTGGAGTCAAACCCAAAATTCTGAGAATGATAAAAATGGGGTCTAGGCATAATCAGATGAAGTTGGAATACACAAACTATGATGAGGAGCGTGTAAGGAAAAGTAACAAAATGAAGAACATTTCTCTCACCTCAAAACACAATCTAAGAGGAAACAATAAGAAAAATATGATCCTAAGAGTGCTCTTTCTTTTATGTTTGTTCATATTATGCTATTTAGAATACTTGAATCATGAACTTTAGAATAGATTTTTTGTGAGGAAGGCTTCCTACAAAGAAGGAGATCTACAAGGAGATGTTTTAGGTTATGTTATGGTGGGGGTGGGCCATCCTCGATATAATGACTCAACGAAGTAACGAGTGGGTGCCTACTATGTCGTGATTGTTTGATCACCTACAGCTTCTTCCGGGTGATATTTTGTTTAAGAATGTGTGTATTTTTCAATTTTGTGATGTTTGGTAAGACTTAGAGAGAGAGAGAGAAAAAAAAGGGAGAAAAAGTGCTTTTCTATTATTCGTTTTCAACCATCAACCGGGCATAACTTCTAGTGTATAGGTTGCCCTCATTTAATGTGATCTAATGCAAAAAGTAGAATGAAATGCGAGATGATTTTAAGCCCAAATTGAAATATTGAATTTGATGACATAAAAAGATGAATAGGGAGAGTATGATCTTTCACTAATGCAATACAAATGAAAGAGAAGAAAATATTTTTTATAGAACCAAAACACGATTGCTTTGAGACAATAGAAAGAAGAGAAGATTCTAGGGAGAAATTTAATGTGAGAAGCTTTTAGAAAGGAAACAAACATATAAATTTTCACCTAGGAATGAATAAATGCAAGGAACCCCAAATGGGTCCCACTGGGTGTGCCAAAATGTTTAACCTGATTCTTAGAGTGTTTCTCAGAATGTGACAAAACAGATAAGGGTAAAAAGGCTAGGAGGAATACCTATTAAATATGGTTGAAGGTTGTTGCACGCATATAACTTCTTGATCCATGGCTGATCGTGAGAGCTTCCTTTTGGTAGGGAGGAACTACCTGAAATGAACAAGACCACCAAAAGAGATCAAATAGCATATAACAAAGGGACCGCTTTAGCGTATGCTAGTTTTGGGAAGTGTGATACTCCCTAGAAGGTTGTCAATCCACTGTTTAAAATAATTCAATGTTAATAATAAATGAAATCTTACTATAGTTAAAATGATTTAGGTATCTCATTTGACTACAATAAGAAAATTCATTCACAATAGGCTAAGCTATGATTGAATCTAAAGGGAAAGGTCTCTGTTAGAGTACTAGTACTAGTCAGGGTCTGGTTTTGGGTTGTTTTGGGTATTTGGTGGAGAATTTAGGCTCTGTTCTTGGTCTGAGGGTAAAACACAGAGACCAATGTTGGTCTAGTGTAACCGATGACGGTTCAGGATGGACCGATGATGGTCATGGGTAACTAGTGTCAATGACAAATTGGGTAACAAAAACTTATTAAAACCTTGTTATAAGGATAGATCTGAGGCTAAATAGTAATGAAGAGGGCAATGAAAAGGTTTATGGAAATCTTAGGTATACTCAGAGGTCTTTAATAGTTGGGTATGGGCAATTTAATGGTGTGGGTGAAGGAATGATCAATTTTGCATGAAGTTAAATGATGGAATAATGGGAATGCAAGTAGAAAATGATAATAGAGGTAACAGAGCTTACTAAAACAAAAGTAGATGAATGTTGGTTAACAAAATACTTATTGTTGTATGAGCTTGATGGTTGGATGGCAATGGCAGTTGATCAGATGGATGGAGTTTGATGTGGTGATGGCACTTCCTAAGATGCTCCCGTGAATGCAAGTGGCTCTATGATCACTTCTGATGTTGGCTGTGGATGTTTGGATGCGTATGTGAATGTTGGTTATGCTTGCATGTAGCTCTGGTCTTGTCCCTTTTTTCTCTGAATGTGCCAACCTCAAAATAAGGTTGTTTTGGGGAATAAATGGTAACTAACAATGGTTCTGGGTTGATACAGTGGTGGTTTATGGTGACCGGCGTCGGTTAGGGTGAGATTTTCTAGGTTTACTAAAATGGGTAGATCTACTTTATTTCTCATATCTTGTTCGCTTTCTCTCTCATGGATTAGAATGGAAGCTTCCTTTCTAAGAGGCAGGAAAGTGGTTAGAGGGAATGTAGGCTTTGACTTTTAGGGTTTATGTAGATCTTAGTTAGTTATGGAAACATACTAAGAATAGGTATATGGTGAGGTGGTGTGATGCCCATTCAAACAACCACTTGAGAACAAGGAAACAACCTAGGGTTAGCTAGAAAATTATGGAATAATTTTCTTTTTATAGAAGTGTCTACAACTAAGTTGCAAGACATCAGTTTTCACTAACAGTTTTCGAAAAAAAAATTAATTACCGAAACAAAAATTTCCTTTATTTACTTATATCAAGTTCACAGGGTTCAAATTTTAGGGTTACATGCTTCAGTTAGGTTTAGGAGTAATTTACCCCATGTCCTGCTTCTCTTACAGGCTTAGAACATCAAATATATTTTTCTCCTATTAAACAATTCCAAAATTTCTTAAACCATTCCCAATGGATAGAAAATTTTCTCACATTTACTGGTGATATAAAGAAGTCCTCCTAACTCTCTACAAAACTCAAGTTATGAGTGGGTGGAGTTTCTAGGGCTTAGTTTCCCTAGAGGGACACATGGCAAGAGGAGGGGAAAAGCCCTTGGGATGGATTGGCGGGTCGTGAGGTGGCATTGTGAAATTTTCCAAATGTAGGCTCAAAGGAAAAAAGCACTCTACACCCCCATGGGTCCCTAGGTGGACACGTGTCAGGTTCTAACACCGAGCGAGAGAAGGGGGAAGGGAAAAGCAGAGTGGTGGGGTGTTTTTGTGCTTTGCACCAAACAAAGAAAAAAAGGGGGAAAAGAAGTGCACTGGTCTCACGCACCGCTAAGGGGCAGAGTCCAAAGGGGAAGGTGGGGAATCGGGATTCGGGAGAAGTTAAGACTTTTCCCCAAACTCTAGAAGTAAAAAAACAAAAGGTAAAAGGACTTCCACCCTTCTCGCTTCCACCCCGAGTGCCATGTGGCATGATTTCATTGGTTTCAGACGGCAAGGCCAAAACATAAAATTTTCCCAAAACATTTTCACAAGATTAAGTTCAAAATGAAACCGCACCTCCACTGAAGCCACGAGGGGACATGTGGCACCCTCTGATTGGCTACATGTCGGCGGTGGGAAATTTCAACATTTTCCCAAGGTCCAAAATTTCAAAAAAAATTCCTAAGGCCAAACGAATAGAAATTTTTGGCTTGCGAGCCCTCAGCAGGGAAAAATTTTTCCAAATTTTCCCGCCCAAGCTCAAAATTGTCAAAGTTCCATAACTTGAGCTAGAAAGCTTGGTTTTGGGCAAACAAGGACTTTTCAGAAAACTCTCAATGCCCTCTTTGCATATGAAGCATTAAATTTACTTTTTATTAAGTTCTTAAGGGTAAATTTTGCAAAAAGGATCTGCAGGATTTTAATTTGTGAACTAGCAGTTTTTCCAACTTCTCAATTTGGTTGATTCTGAACTCCTCCTTCACTCAACATGTCAAACAAACATGGAGGATTGGTCTAGGGAGGGTTTAGAGTGTTTTAGTGAAGTTGATCTGTCCAATTTATTCAAGGTTGTATTTTTCCGCAATAGATGGGAAAAATGGTTGTGCAAGCTCCCAAAAGAAATTCATTAAGTCTTAGAGATTCATTCTTAATTGTTTTAGTGAATTTGAGTTTCTTAAGTCTTCCTAAGTATGAATTTCAAGGTTTTATATCTTATTGTTGAGTATAAGATCAAACTGCTCATTTTTAATAAAACATGGATTGCCAGAATGAAGTATATTATAGTGAACTGTTTCTTTTAAGTCTACATGCCAATTTATCATTTAAAAGTGTGTATAGTTTCTAATTGGTCTCATATATTTTCTTATTAAATATTCTATTCAATTCTAAGTTAGAATACAGTTCAGATTTCAATTCAAATATGTATTTTGCAAAGAATACAACATTGTCTTTCATTTCCACGCATTCTTTCTTTTCCAAACAGAGATCAAACTTCAATAATAATCCAAATCTAATATGCAATACACTTTTGAGAGAGGAATTCATTCTTTCATTGATCCTCAATATAATTTTACAACTTTCCTTTCTATTTGATTTCAAATACAATACATGAAATATACAACATTGTTTCTTATTCTTTTCCAAAATAGAGTTATCATTTTTTTACAGCAATTCAAATCCTGTATACAATACAATTTAGAACACTACTTCAATTCTTTATTGATAATCTAGAACAACTTTACAACTTATCACTTTTCCCATTTGATTTGATTTCAAATTACAAAATACAAAGTATGGAATATCATTTACATATTCTTTCCAAAACCAAAATAGAGAAAGTATAATTCTTCTTTTACATTTCTCAATTAAAATTCAACTTCCATTTACAACGTAACAACTTCACATTACAACATTTATACACTCATCCATGCAAGGTGGGAAAGGTTACAATGAATTACTCAAAGGAAAATGATTGTCAAATTATTTTCTTCTTGCTCCAACAAAGCAACATGCTTGTTCTTCCATCTTTTCATCTTGATCATAACAAGGAAGGGGGAAAGGCCACACTCTCCACCCAACCAAGACATCCAATTAGGAAGGAGAAGCCATCCTTTCCTCATTTGCCCCAAGTCCCAACCATATTGAAATAAAGAATGAGAGACAACTCATGGCAACAAGGCTTCTTCCACAACAAACAAGCATACTTCACATTGCATACAAACAATAAGATACACATTCCAAAAAAGACAGCAGTTCCCAACTGCATTTGAAATCATTCACACAACACATAGGCTTGATCAAGCAAGCCAAACAAGAGCAAGGACTATGGGGAACTCCTTATGCCTCCCAATTTGGAATTGGGCATCCACTAAAATGCATACCACCAATAAACATATCAACCCCATAAACCTTATATCTCCCAACCCCTCCTTATGCCCCCCCCCCAAGTTTATCCCTTATGCCCCCCCATAGTAAGAAATGCAAGCAATTTCTTTTCCAAGGTGGATCCCAAACCAAAACTCCCTCCTCAATAAAATAGTGCCATTGGCAATCCCTTATGCCCCCATATGAAATCCCCATATCCTTCTCCTACACCATGCCCTAAGCATTCTACCCAACCAGCCAAGAATGCAAACACAAACACCATTCAAACATGCATGCAAGAGAAGGAAAAACAATTAAAACATAGCTCAAGATCCTACCTCTCCATACTAAAGTTTGTTCCAAGCTCACAAGCTTTCCAAGATGCCAAAAATAGTCCCAAATCAGCAAGGTTCAAGCAAGCAAAAAGACTCCAAGCTCTTCCTCAAACAAGCTCCAAAAAACAGCACCAAAAATGCGCCCCAAGAGGAAATGGACAAAGTTTCAACAACCATAAACAAGAAAGGAGTTTCACTTTTATAGGAGAGGGAAGAGAAGAGGATGATGTGGATCCATGTGGGATGCCACATCATTCTTCCTCAACCCCAAGAGGAAAGTCAACATCCTTCACCAAATCATAATAAATAAAATGACAATATCACTTACACACTCCAAAAAGGACTAAATAAAAAAATATGTAAGGGAAGTGCAATTAAAACTTACATATTGTCACTTCAAAATGCATTATAAATGCCTAAATTTAACCTCCAAACCATAGGCATGGTTGGTGGATCATTTTAAGAGGTGTGGGACAAGTTTAACTTGTCCCACAAGCCTCCAAATTTGGCCTCCAAGGACAAATTCGAATTCCTAAGGAGATGAAGTGTTTAACCTTCCAAAATCTGCCTTACATGCTCTTACAAATTTCTTACACATTCTTACAACATCAACTTACACACTCTTCCAACATTAATATTTAAAATCAACAAATTTATTAATTACATTCCATATCCCAATTTAATTTAAATAAAGTTTAACTATATGACTCTCACATTTACATTTAAATTAACTAAAAGAAGGAACACATTACTAATAAAACACATACAACAATAATTAAAAGGAACACATAATTAAAACACATATATCCCATGGTCACAAATAATGGAAATCCCCCCATGGGGATTCCTAGCATAACTCAACACACAAACATACACAACACACAACACAGTTGCCATGGTGACCTTGTTGAATTCACCCAGAATTTCAATATGGTTAGTCTCCAGTCCCCCAACATTGTTGTGATTTTTAACCTGTAAAATGTAAATACCTCCTTTGGCCTCGTAGCCGTATCAAAACATCCAAAATGATATAAACAACATTTCAAAATCATTTAAACACATGAATCACAACAATATCAAGAATTCAACATTATCATTTTTAATTAAATAATCAACTATATCATTATCAATAATCTACCATACTAGGTCTACTCAAAATATCCAATGTCACAAGTCCAAATCAACATCCATAATATGTCCATGTCAAATAGTATATCATCAACCACGTATAAAAATGTCTCTAGTAATCATCATGCATAGTAACTGAATCCACTCAATAATAATCCATGATCTAACATCTAACCATCATACTGAAATAAAACATAATAGTTTCCATAATACAATCAATAGTATCAATATCAATATCTAAAAGTGTCAAAGGGAAGTGGGCACTACATCCCCCTCCCCTTAGACTTGACTTCCTCCTAGAAGTCACTGGAACAAGTGTGGGAACTATGCTCATAGTACTATCACATCCTCCCAAGTGGCTACTAGCCTCATCATATCTATCTCACTCGCACCCAAATCTAATCAATCTCTCTACCTCAAGGCCCAAGGTAGTGCAATCTATGATACAGATGGGCTCCACCATCACCTACCCTTGATCCTACACTTGTAATGATTTCTAGTCCAACACATGAGAAGGATCTACAATGTACCTCCTAAGGATGGAAACATGAAACACATCATGTATGCAAGACAAGCTTAGTGGCAATGTTAGACGGTAGGCCAAAGGGCCGATACACTCCAAGATCTCAAAAGGACCAAAAAATCAAGGAGCTAACTTAGAACCTTTTCCGTAACAGATAGGGCTCTTATGTGGCTTGACACAAAGGAACACCTTCATGCCCACATCAAAAATACGATCAATCCTCTCGCTGATCTCGCATACTTCTTCTGCTCCTGTCTTGTGCCTCCCGCAATCTCTACCTAATCAACACTACCTACTACTCCATGTCCTACAAAATATCTGGTCTAAGATATACTCTCCCTCTAACTCCGTCCCACCTAAGGGGTGTCCTACACTCTCTACCATATAATACCCGAAAAGGAGCCATGCCTATAGAACTCAAAAATATTATTGTAGGAAAACTCCACTAAGTATAGGTACTCCTCCCACTTAGATTCCGATCCATCACATACATCCTAAGCATATCATCTAAAATCTAATTCACTCACTCAGCCTATCTATCTGTCTCAGGGTGATATGATGTGCTAAAGTTAATCCTTGTCCTGAGGACATACTGCATGGTAGTCTAGAAATGTGATGTGTACAATGGATTGTGGTCACAAATGATCTTCCATGAAATCCCATGTAACCTGACAATCTAATCCAAATAAACTCGTGCCTTTTCCCTAGCTATATAAGTGGTCTTCAACAAAGAAAAGTGAGCCACTTTTGTCAATTTATCAACCGTGACCATGATAGCATCGTGGTGATATCTCGACATAGGTAGCCCAATAATGAAATCCATGGAAATGGTGTCCCACTTCCATTCCAGTATGGCATGAGGATAAAGAAGACCTACTAAATGTTGATGCTTAGCCTTAACCCTTTGGAACCTAAACACCGTGACACAAACCGAGCTACATCCCGATGAATCCCTCTCCAAAGGTGGTATATTTTTCTCAAGGTAGTGTGTATATTCTTCACCCATGGATGGGTTGAATAGGGTACATGATGTGCCTCTACCAAGATTTCCTACCTCAAGCCTCCATCTCTAGGAACATATATCCTACCTCTGTGCATGAGAAGGCCATCCGACTCCAAGGAAAAACCATCAAACCTCCCCTCAAGGGGTTTCGTGACTCGATCTCTACTCGTACTTCCATGTAGAAGCCGTCAAGAGGAAGTCTGCCAAGAATCCTACTCCACAAATCTATGCTCACTAAGGTGGCCATAGCCACATGTCTCCATCTACTGAGAGCATCTACTACCACACTCTTTCCCCTTCACATGCTCTATCTCCATGTCATACTCACAAAGTAACTCCATCTAACACCGCCGATGAGCATTCGATTAGGCTGCGTGAAGAGGTGGCAAAGACTCGAGTGATCTATCCCGAGTGTGAATCTCTATCCAAGAAGAAAATGTCTCCATATAACCAAATAATGCACAACCGCCATAAGATCAAGATCATGGGTAAGATAATTAATTTTGTGATCCTTGAGTTTGTGAGACTCAAAAGCTATAACCCTACCATCCTCCATCAACACACCTCAAAGCCCTGCTAAAGAATCATCTGTGCAAACAAAGAACTCACCTTATGGATCTGGCACTACAAGAATGGGTGTTGTGGTGAGGCACTCCTTCAGTGTCCTAAAGGCCTACTTGCATTTGTCCTTCTAAACAAACTTCTTCCCTTTCTTCTGAAGGGAAGTGATAGGGTGCGTAATCCGAGAGAAGTCCCGATAAAAACTCCAGTAATATCATGCTAATCCCATTAAGCCGCACACCTCGATCACCGTAGTGGTGCTAACCATCCATAATGGCTCTAATATTAGAAGGATCGATGCGATACCTTCCCCATAAATGATATGACCCAAATACTGCACCTCTAACTAAAAGAAAGCACACTTCTCCAAGTTCCCATAATGTTGCTACTCACGAAGACAATGAATAACTTGTCAAAGGTGCCCCTCCCGCTCTCCTCATGTGTATGTGAGTATATAAAAATTTCATCTAGAAGATGAGCACGAAGTGATCTAAAAGTTCTTGAATACCCCATTCATCAAACTCATAAACATTACAGGGCATTCGTCAAACCAAAAGGCACCACTGTGAACTCATAGTGCCCATATCTCATATGGAAGGTGGTCTTATGAATGTCTACATCTGAGATTCTCAACTCGATGATAACCTCGAATTGAGATCAATCTTAGAGAACACCGTAGCTCCCTTCATCCGATCAAAAATTCATCAATATGAGGAAGAGGATAACAATTCCTTATTGTTACCTTGTTCAACTAGCAAGAATCAATACACAACCGTAATGATCCATCCTTCTTCACGAAGATCACCGCACTCCAAGCGGGATACACTAGGATGGATAAGGCCCTTTTCGAAAAGGACTCAAGTTGTAACTTGAGCTCACGAGCTCGAGGTGGTCATCCGATAAGGTGCCCATGATAGGCTCTACTCCAGACCTAGATCTATATGAAAATCAATCTCATGTGGGGATGGCATCCTGGTAGATCCCCTAGAAATACATCAAAAACTCTCTCAAGATGGGAGATCATCTAGTGATGGCCCGCTAGACCCATCCTCTAATCTGTCACTAACTGTAACAACATACATCTGACACCCCCATCACACACACCGCTTAAGCTGCATAGCAGAAATGGTGTGAATAGAAATGGGTCTCCTGACCCCCGAGATCACCGACTCAACTCCCAAATCATATACACAAGCTATAGTCTTATGATAACAATCCATCTTGGCCCTGTGTGCAAATAACCAATCCATACCTAGGATGACTCCATATGAGCCCAAAGGAAGGATACGGAGATCTGAGGTGGTGGTAAAAGTTCCCAAATCCACAACACACTCCTTAACTAAGGAGTCTATAGAGATCTTGGCTCCAGAAGCCATCTCAACATTCCAACTAAGACACCGCCTAATCGCCACAAGCCTACATCGCTCTACTAAATATGGTGCAATGAAGGAATCAAAAGAGCCATAATCAAATAATACAAAGGTAGGAATACCACCAATGCTACCTGTGGTCTCAATGACTGTGCTCTGGTGCTCTTCCTGGTGGTTCTCAACCACTACATAAATCCTATGGCTACATCCCATATCACCAATTGTCGGCTTAGAAACTGATTCCTTACCCTTGTTAGGGTTCTGAGGAAAATCTCTCCAAAAATGTCTAGCTACTCCACATCCAAAGCAACCACCTAATCCTCTCCAAGGAACAAAACCTCCAGTAGGTGCCTTAGAAGCCTATGGTGTGGATCTTGATGATCCAGTTGTGGTCTGTTGTGGCCTCTCCTGGAAAGATCCTGCTGAATGATCTCTAGGTCCACCCTATGTCCTGATGGGACCCCTAGGAGGAGGCCCCATACTCCAACCTCTCTATGCATCAGCTCTTTGTGGAGGTCTATAAGGTGGGTGGGACTACTGCTACTATTGCTATGGCCTAAAGGATGACTATGTTGAATGTTGACCACCATGAGGAAGAGGTGTTGAACCTCTTGATCTACCATCCTGCATCTGTTGGATGCATCTCTTGACTTGGTCTCTAGCCTGTTGGGTTTTACCCCGAGTCTCCTCCACAATATAGGCCTTCTCAACGGCCTCTTTTAAAATCTGTGGATAGTGGATCTGCACCGCCCCAATTTCCAAATTCAGCCCCGGATGAACAAGTGAATCCATACTTGATCATCTTGCATATACTCTACATACTAAAGTAGATCTAGAAATCTACTCGCATACTCTACTACTGAAAGAGAAGCCTGAGGGAGGTCATGGAACTCATCAATCTTGTACTGGATGAACCTCTGTGATAAATACATGCTCCTAAATCTCTCCTCAAATAGCTCCCAGGTCACTGTCTCTGAATCTACATGGAGCTTCTACTCCTTTTTCCTCCATCATACTCCTGCTCCATCCCTTAGTAGATGGATCACAACACAAGCTTTCGTGTTGCTAGAATAAGGGAAAATTTTGAAGCAACCATTCAAGCTCACTAGCCGTGCATCTACCTAAAATCCACTTATATCACCTGAGTAATGTGAGGGCCCAAGCTTCAGGATCTCCTTGATGGGATCTACTTCTATGGTCTTTTGGCCTCTAGGTCTCTCTGCATGCTAATCCCTAAGCCTAGGGCTCGAGACCTCTCTCTATGCTCGGAACTCGTCACCCTCTATCCTAGGTGGTGACTCGCATGTCTTGACTCTGCATGGGATTTATCTCCTCAATGCTCCTCACCGATTCGAGGGGATACCCGAACCTTGATGGAAGGAGCTCTATCATGACTAGTTTCCTTCCTCCACCTAATCCTCTACATAGAGTGGCATTAATATCCATAAGGGTCTGTAAAATCTAAGATAGAATGGATGCTTCACCCCCGATCCAAAGTGGTGGTGGTGGTGGTGGTGGATATGAGTCTCTATGAAGGTTCCTCTCACTCTGTCTAAGCCTCCCGCACTTACCAAAGTGAGAGTTATTTCATTTTGCTAAGTTTGCAAAACTTCAATGTTTACTAAACATACAAATTCTTGCTAAGTTGTTTTCTAGATTTAAGTGTGCTAGGTCTAAGTTTTCATGTCTCAAGTTTTCTAATGTGCCCAATGGTCTAAGCCTTTGAGCCACTACTCTGATACCAAACTGTGATGCCCGTTCAAACAACCACTTGAGAACAAGGAAACAACCTAGGGTTAGCTAGAAAATTATGGAATAATTTTCTTTTTTATAGAAGTGTCTACAACTAAGTTACAAGACATCAGTTTTCACTAACAGGTTCCAGAACAAATCCTAATTACCAAAACACAAATTTTCTTTATTTACTTATATCAAGTTCACAAGGTTCAAATTTTAGGGTTACATGCTTCAGTTAGGTTCAAGGAGTAATTTACCCCCATACATACTCTCTAACAAGCTCATAACTTCAACTAGATTTTTCTCCTATTAAACACTTCCAAAAATTCCCTAAACCATTCCCAATGGATAGGAAATTTTCTCACCTTTCCGGTGATATAAATAAGTCCTCCTAACTCCCTACAGAACTCAAGTTATGAGTGGGCGGAGTTTCTAGGGCATAATTTCCCTAGAGGGACACGTGGCAAGAGGAGGGGGAAAGCCCTTGGGATGGATTGGCGGGTTGTAGGGCGGCATTGTGAAATTTTCCAAATGCAAGCTCAAAGGAAAAAGTTCTTTGTGCCCCTGTGGGTCCCTAGGTGGACATGTGTAGGGTTCTAACACTTGATCGGAGAAGGGGAAGGGAAAATCGAGTGTTGGGGTCTTTTTGCACTTTACGCCAAATGAAGAAAAAAAGGGGGAAAAGAAGTGCAAAGGTCCGCGCACACGCTAAGAGGCAAAGTTTGAAGGGGAAGGCATGAAATCGGCCATAGGGAGAAGTTCGAGACATTTTCCCCAAACACCAAAAGTAAAAAAACAAAAGGTCAAGGGACTTCCACCCTTCCGCCACCACCCCAGAGTGCCACATGGCATGTTTTCATTGGCCGTAGGCGGGCAGACCAAAACATAAAATTTTCCCAAAAAATTTTCACAAGGTTAAGTTCAAAATAAAATCGTGCCTCCGCTGAAGCCACAAGGGGACACGTGGCACCCTCTGATTGGCTGCGGGTTGGTGGAGGGAAATATAAAAATTGTCCCAAGGTCCAAAATATCCAAAAAATTTCCTAAGGCCAAACGACGGGAAATTTTTGGCTTGGGCCTGCTAGGGGAAAAGTTTCCCAAATTTTCCCGCCCAAGCTCAAAAATTTCAAAGTTCCATAACTTGAGCTAGAAAGCTTGGTTTTGGGAAAATGAGGACTTTTTGGAAAGCTCTTGATGCCCTCTTTGCACATGAAGCATAAATTTTAGTTTTTGTTAAGTTCTTAAGGGTCAATTTTGTAAAAAGGATCTGCAAGATTTTAATTTGTGAACTGGTAGTTTTTCCAACTTCTCAATTTGGTTAATTTTGAACTCCTCCTTCACTCAACATGTCAAACAGACATGGAGGATTGGTCTAGGGAGGGTTTAGAGTGTTTTAGTGAAGTTGATTTGTCTAATTTATTCAAGGTTGTATTTTTTCGGCAATAGACAGGAAAAATGGTTGTGAAAGTTCCCAAAAGAAATTCATTAAGTCTTAGAGATTCATTCTTAACTATTTTAGTGAATTTGAGTTTCTTAAGTCTTCCTAAGTATGAATTTCAAGGTTTTATATCTTATTGTTGAGTATAAGATCAAACTGCTCCTTTTAATATAACATGGATTACCAAAATGAAGTATATTTCAAAGTGAACTGTTTCTTTTAAGTCTGCATGCCAATTTATCATTTAAAAGTGTGTATAGTTTCTAATTGGTCTCATATATTTGCTTATTAAATCTTCTATTCAATTCTAAGTTAGAATACAGTTCATATTTCAATTCAAATATGTATTTTACAAAGAATACAACACTGTCTTTCATTTCCACACATTCTTTCTTTTCCAAATAGAGATCAAACTTCAATAATAATCCAAATCTAATATGCAATACACTTTTGAGAAAGGAATGCAATCTTTAATTGATCCTCAATACAATTTTACAACTTTCCTTTCTATTTGATTTCAAATACAATACATGAAATATACAACACTTTTTCTTTTCCAAAACAGAGTTATCAATTTTATAGCAATTCAAATTCTCAAACAATGCAATTTAGAACACTACTTAAATTCTTTATTGATAATCTTGAAAAACTTTGAACTTATCACTTTTCCCATTTGAATTGATTTCAAATTACAAAATACAAAGTATGGAATATCATTTACATATTATTTCCAAAACCAAAATAGAGAAAGTATAATTCTTCTTTTACATTTCTCAATTCAAATTTAACTTCCATTTACAATGCAACAACTTCACATTACAACATATATACACTCATCCACGCAAGGTGGAAAATGTTACATTGAATTACTCAAAGGAAAATGACTGTCAAACTATTTTCTTCTTGCTCCAACAGCAACATTCTTGTTCTTCCATCTTTTCATCTTGATCACAACAAGGAAGGGGGAAATACAACACTCTCCACCTAACCAAGACATGCAATGAGAAAGGACAAGTCATCATTTCCTCATTAGCCCCACATGCCCCAACCATATTGAAATAAAGAATGAGAGACAAATCATGGCACCAAAGCTTCTTCCACAACAAACAAACATACTTCACATTGCATACAAACAATAAGATACACAATCCAAACAAAGACAAAAGCAGTTCCCAACTGCATTTTAAATCATTCACACAACACATAAGCTTGATCAAGCAAGCAAAACAAGAGCAAGGACTATGGGAACTCCTTATGCCTCCCAATTTGGAATTGGGCATCCACCAAAATGTATACCACAAATAAACATATCAAAATCATAAACCTAATATCTCCCAACCCCTCTTTATGCCCCCCAAATTTATCCCTTATACCCCCTAATAGTATGAAATGAAGCAGTTTTTTTTTCCAAGGTGGATCCCAAACCAAAACTCCCTACTCAATAAAATAGTGTCATTGGCAATCCCTTATGCCCCCATATGAAATCCCCATAGCCTTATCCTACACCATGCCCTAAGCATTCTACCTAACCAGCCAAGAATGTAAACACAAACACCATTCAAACATGCATGCAAGAGAAGGAAAAATAATTAAAACACAGCTCAAGATCCTACCTCTCCATACTGAAGTTTGTTCCAAGTTCACAAGATTTCCAAGGTGCCAAAAATAGTCCCAAATCAGCAAGGTTCAAGCAAGAAAAAATACTCCAAGCTCTTCCTCAAACAAGCTCCAAAAATAGCACCAAAAATGCGCCCCAAGAGGAAATGGACAAAGTTTCAACAACCATAAACAAGCAAGGAGTTTCACTTTTATAGGAGAGGGAAGAGAAGAGGATGATGTGGATCCATGTGAGATGCCACATCATTATTCCTCAACCCCAAGAGTAAATTCAACATCCTTCACCAAATCACAATAAATAAAATGACAATATCACTTACACACTCCAAAATGACCCATACTTCAAAAGGACTGAATAAAAAAATATGTAAGGGAAGTGCAATTAAAAATTACATATTGTCACTTCAAAATGCATTATAAATGCCTAAATTTAACCTCCAAACCATAGGCATGGTTGGTGGATCATTTTAAGAGGTGTGGGACAAGTTTAACTTGTCCCACAAGCCTCCAAATTTGGCCTCCAAGGACAAATTCGAATTCCTAAGGAGATGAAGTGTTTGACCTTCCAAAATCTTCCTTACATGCTCTTACAAATTTCTTACACATTCTTACAACATCAACTTACACACTCTTCCCACATTAATATTTAAAATCAACAACTTTATTCATTACATTCCATATCCCAATTTAATTTAAATAAAGTTTAACTATAGGACTCTCACATTAAAACTATCACATTTAAATTAACTAAAAGAAGGAACACATTACTAATAAAACACATATATCCCATGGTCACAATAATGGAAATTCCCCCATGGGAATTCCTAGCATAACTCAACACACAAACATACATAACACAAAACACAACACTTGCCATGGTGACCTTATCGAATTCACCTGCATTTCTATATGGTTAGTCTCGAGTCCCCCACTATTATTGTGATTTTTAACCCGCAAAATGCAAATAACTCCTTCACCTCGTGGCTTAATTAGAACATCCCAAATGATATAAACAACATTTCAAAATCATCTAAACACATGAATCACAACAATATCAAGAATTCAACATTATCATTTTTAATTAAATAATCAAGTATATCATTATCAACAATCTACCATACTATGTTCATTTGTAAATATCTCCCCGGGTAGATATAGACAAACAGAAGAATATAGAAATCAAAGAAACTCAAAGCCCGATGAAAATGGATGTGCCAAGGTGTAGGTTAAGGGTGCACAAAAAAGAGTGTCAACATGAAAATGGATGCGTCAAGGTGCGGGTTAAGGGCACACAAAGAAAGAGTTTCGACGCAAAAATGGATGCGCCAAGGCACAGTAAAGCATGCACGAAAACGAAGGATGTCGACATGAAAATGGATGCGCCCTTGGCGCAGGTAAGAGGGTGTCGACATGACAAAAGTCGCGCCAAGGCACAGGTAAAAGGTGCACAACAAGGGATGTTGACATGAAAATGGATGCGCCCTTGGCGCAGGTAAGAGGGTGTCGACATGACAAAATTCACGCCAAGGCGCAGTTAAAGGTGCACAAAAAAGAGTGTCGACATGAAAATGGATGCGCCAAGGCGCAGGTTAAGGGCACACAGAAAAGAGTGTTGACACGAAAATGGATGTGCCAAGGTGTAGGTAAAGGGTGCATAGCAAGGGATGTCGACATAAAAATGGATGCGCCCTTGGCGCAAGTAAGAGGGTGTCGACATGACAAAATTTGCGCCAAGGCACACGTAAAAGGCGCACCGCAAGGGATGTCGACATGAAGAAATTCATACCTATGGCACACATAAAAGGATTTCGACAAAAATATGGATATGCCTATGGTGCATGTAAGAGTAGGTTGACATAGGGATGGATGTGCCAAGGTGCACCTTCGGGCGTAACATTTTGAGCACGGCGAGAAGCGGACCACGACCCGTATATTCGAGATGGCCATAACTTTTCACAGAAGCTCGATTAACGCAAGGTTGGACTTTTCGGAAAGATTAGGAGGTCCTCTATCCACCTATGACTGGATATCTTTAATTAGATGGGAAAAATTCTTAAAAACATAAAAATACAGTTTGCCATTTTTTGGGTTTTTAAGGGTTCTCACCTACCGCCATAATGAGATGAATTAAATGCAACCCAGAGGTGGTTGGGGTAGATTTGGATTTCCTCTCTCTTCCCTCTCTCATTCTTCCTATAAATTGTAAGGAGGGGCTTCTTTCTAAAGGGGTTGTTCATCTTTTCTGCTCTGCTCTCCTTTCTTTTCTTCCCCAAGGTTGAAAATGGAGTTTGAACCTCCTCCCCGCTTTGTAATGGCGTCTTTTGCCTTTTACCATTAAAATGATGTTCTGTGCAAACTTCTGGAGCAACAAAAACATGTTTTGTGATGCATCTGTCCATCCTTGCTCATTTTTTGCTTGTTTTCTTCTTTCCTCTCTTCATTGCAGGTATTTGTGCATGTTTAAATGTTCATTACAAGGTTGGAGCTGTGTTCATAGCAGTTTTGATAGATGTTCAACACTTTCCTTCTCTGGTGTATCACCATTTTAGTGTAGGCTTTTGTTTCTTTTTCCTCTTTTCTCTCTCTCCCTGTCTCCTTAGAGGTTAGATTAGGATTAGATTAGTTTTCCTGCACTGGAACAACTTATGGCAAGTAGTTTAGGAAGAGGAACCAGCCTTCTCTGAGATTCCTTTCTCATTTTTGCAAGTCCCACACTTGGAGAAAGGATTCAATGTTGTGCAATCACACTGGATGCTTAGAATGATCAAACTAGAAATCTGATCAACATCCAGGGGGTGCTGCTGATTTTCAACAACAGCTTTGGCACGCCGGTGGGACCTTAGAGGTCTTCCACTTCATCTTTTACAGTTGGTGTGTTCCTATGAAGATTTCAGCCTTTGGAGGCACTTGCAAACACATCTGGCGACTCCATCTGATCAACAACCCATTTCTGAAGTTACAGACCTATTTTTCATCCATTCCCATCCATCCTTCTTTCCATCCCTTTCATTCTTTTCCATTCCATGAAGTTGTGTAATCATGACTTCATTTCCATCATGGAACTCACATTTACAACAGCAACAATGTTTCCCACCTCCAACATGTTTTTTTAATCCTTCAAATCAGCATTTTGAACAAATTCAAAATCAGCACACATACCCATATGAGCATCAATGCCAAAATCAGTTTGTCTATGGACATTTCCAAGAGCAAGAGTATGCATATAATGAAGACCATTAGATGCAAGATGTTTTTCTGTTGGAGAAAATCCAAAAGATGGAGGTAAACATGGTGCAGTCTAGGGCTCAAGCACAAATGAAAGCATTTGGAATCGGTTGTGGAGCACCCTGTCCATGGGTGGGACCTTTTCCAAGGCATTATAGCCCTCAAGAGAAGCTTGACTTCATGATTGCAACGCTGCCATTGCTTACAAAGTGGATTGAAGAAATAGAGGTGTATGAGAGGAGTATTCAGCAACCTTGTCAACGGGTAAGCACACCATCTCATGCCTTTATTTTTCCTCTTTCCCAACTGCTTTCATCTCATTTGGAATTACAAATTCTAAACTCTCCATCTGCTGTCCCAAATGTTGATCCCATGTCTCCACCTCTCAGTCTTCCACCACACCTCAATTCTTCTTTCTTTTTTCCTTCCAAACAGTCATCCCCTCCACAAGAGCTAAAAGAAATACGCTCTCCTCCAAAGAAACAAGAGGTTTCACCTCCTCTACCACCACAAAAAATTGCCAAATCAATTGAGTTATGACCCATCCCTCCTCTTGCATTCCCAATTCCATGTGGGGAAGAAGAAATTGCAAAAATCAGCCATGAAGGATAGCAAGAAGAGGAGCCCAATAGAAAAGAAATGACAAACAACTTGAGGAGTTGGGCTGCCAAATTTGGGATGAAAAAGATCCCCTTGATGGTTAAGCCTTCAGAAGAGGTTGGAGTTGGAGAACAGGTGGTGGTTAAGACTGATTTTGTGGCAGCAGAAGAAGAGCAAAAAGAAGAAGCAGATCAGTAGTCAGTTTTCTCAGAAAGTAGTGTCCATGTTGGCACTCTATTTGAAGGGAATGCTGATTCAATTCAAGTTGCACAATCAGCCATAGAGGAAGAAAGCTCAGAAGAAGATCTTGCAGTCCCAACTTGTCCTCTAGAGCAGTAGATTGAAGAGTTTGACTTGACAAACTTCGTGCTAGAGGAAGAGTTCTATCAAGAGCAGGATTGTCTTCAAGTAGTAGAGAAAGGAGAAGCTGCTCCAGATCCAAAAGAAGAGGAGCACATTCTAGTTGTGGAGGAGAAAATTGCAGATCCAAGGGCTTTGAGCACAAAGCAAGCTATGGGAGAACCTTCAGTTCTTTTTTCTACTTCATCTCTCCCGAGTTCTAGTGCTGAAGAGGAGTTTGATCTCTCAAACTCAATGTTGGAGGGTGAAAGAAACCATGGTGGTCAAGTTACAGATCAAGAAGACACCATGGAGGAAGTGGAGCATTTGTAGTAGGACAGCCATGAGGTAGTTTATCTATCAGATTTGGAGGACTGTTTTGATGGAGAAGAGCCGGTTGAGTTTCCACCATTCTCTCTTTCATCATCCACATTCCAAACACTTGAGTCTGCTATCATGAAGGAGAACATTCATTTGCAGCAGCCTGCATCTTATAGCAGCTCTTTGGAACCAAGATTGGAAGATTTTAATCTTTCATGTTCTTCATTGGAGGAAGAGAAAGGACAGAGGAATTTCACCATTTCTTCCACACCATCCATTCAGGAGGGTCTACAAGAAGACTCCATTTTTGGAGTTGAAAATCAGAGCTATGGGCATATCAAATGGATCATACCTTGCCCAATAAGGTATTTGACTTCATTAGAGTCAAAGGAGAAGTCACAACCAGTCATGCTTGCTTCTAAGCATGAGGATGAGCTACAAAGTACCAAGGATTAGTTGTCATACCTCTTCAATCCAAATGCAGAGCAACTAAAAGAGGTATTGGATTCGCCTTCAGCTGATACCTTGATGATTTGGGTGGGAGACCAGCTTCTTGTTGATTTTCCACTCATCCTAACAGCCATGATCAGCTCCAAATCAATTGCATGGCTGCCACTTTTGAGAAAGGGAAGCTATTTCTCACAACCAATTGCAGGGTTTGTTTAGCTTGCCTTTGCTTCCAATTAGAGTAGAGTAGGTAGGTTTGCTTTTAGCAGAATAAGTGCTTGTGCACACTCTACATGTTCCATTTAGAGCATGTATGATTTTAATTTTTGTACATAGTTTTGGTGCTACTGGTTTTGCTCTTGCATAGTTCATTTTAAGTGGCATTTTGGTGAGAACAACTCTAAGTTCAATGGGTTTAAAGTGGCTCAGAGGGAAGTTTTCAAGATATCAGGTTGGTTTCAGGTTATTGCTTATGACTCCATGCCCAATGGATTGCTAAAAGGCCACTGATCTTCTACCTAGTAGGTAGGTGATCCCATTGAGTTGCCAAATTGTTGTAAATATCTCCCCCCCGGGTAGATATAGACAAACAAAAGAATATAGAAATCAAAGAAACTCAAAGCCCGACGAAATGGATGCGCCAAGGCGCAGTTAAAGGTGCACAGCAAAGAGTGTTGACATGAAAATGGATGTGCCAATGTGCAGGTTAAGGGCACACATCAAAGAGTGTCGACACGAAAATGGATGCGCCAAGGCGTAAGTAAAGGGTGCACAGGCAGGGATGTCGACATGAAAATGGATGCACCCTTGGCACAGGTAAGAGGGTATCGACATGAAAAAATTTGCGCCAAGGCACAGGTAAAAGGTGCACAGTAAGGGATGTCGACATGAAAATGGATGCGCCCTTGGTGCAAGTAAGAGGGTGTCGACATGACAAAAGTCATGCCAAGGCATAGGTTAAAGGCGCACATCAAAGAGTGTTGACATGAAAATGGATGCACCAAGGTGCAAGTTAAGGGCACACGAAAAGAGTGTCGACACAAAAATGGATGCGCCAAGGCACGAGTAAAGGGTACACAAAGCAAGGGATGTTGACATGAAAATGGATGCACCCTTGGCGCAAGTAAGAGGGTGTCGACATGACAAAAGTCAAGCCAAGGCGCAGGTAAAAGGCACACCACAAGGGATGTCGACATGAAGAAATTCACACCTATGGCACACATAAAAGGATGTTGACACAAATATGGATGTGCCTATGGTGCATGTAAGAGTATGTCGACATAGGGATGGATGCGCCAAGGTGCACCTTCAGGAGGCGCAACATTTTGAGCGCTGACAGAGCGCACCACGACCCGATATTCGATGGCCATAAATTTTCACAGAAGCTTGGATTAACAAAAGGTTGGACTTTTCGGAAAGCTTAGGAGGTCCTCTATCCAACTATGATTGGATATCTTTAATTGGGTGGGAAAAATTCTTTAAAATGCAAAAATATAGTTTGCCACTTTTTGGGTTTTCTAGGGTTCTCACCTACCGCCATAATGAGATGAATTAAATGCAACCCAGAGGTGGTTGGGGTAGATTTGGATTTCCTCTCTCTTCCCTCTCTCATTCTTCCTATAAATTGTAAGGAGGGGCTTCTTTCTAAAGGGGTTGTTCATCTTTTCTCGCTCCGCTCTCCTTTCTTTTCTTCCCAGAGTGTTGAAAATGGAGTTCGAACCTCCTCCTTTTTGCTTTGTAATGGCGTCTTTTTTTCCTTTTACCATTAAAATGATGTTCTGTGCAAACTTCTGGAGCAACAAAAACATGTTTTGTGATGCATCTATCCATCCTTTCTCATTTTTGCTTGTTTTCTTCTTTCCTCTCTTCATTGCAGGTAGTTGTGCACGTTTAAATGTTCATTGCAAGGTTGGAGCCGTGTTCATAGCAGCTTTGATAGATGTTCAACTTCCTTCTCTCGTGTATCACCGTTTTAGTGTAGGCTTTTGTTTTTTTCCTTTTTCTCTCTCCTATCTCCTCGGAGGTTAGATTAGGATTAGATTAGCTTTCCCGCACTAGAACAGCTTGTGGCGGGTAGTTTAGGAAGAGAAGCTAACCTTCTCTGGAGATTCCTTTCTCATTTTTACAAATCCCACACTTGGAGAAAGGATTCAATGTTGTGTAATCACACTCGGATGCTTAGAATGATCAAATTAGAAATCCGATCAACATCCGGGGGTGTTTGTGAATTCACACTAACAAGGTCTACTCAAAATATCCAATTTCACAAGTCCAAATCAACATCCATAATATGTCCATGTCAAACAAGATATCATCAACCAAAGATAAAAATGTCTCTAGTAATTATCATGCATAGTAATTCAATCCACTCAATAATAATCCATAATCTAACATCTAACCATCATACTGAAATAAAACATAATAGTGTCCATAATACGATCAATAGTATCTAAAAGTGTCAAAGGGAAGTGGGCACTACATGTGGCTAGGTGAGGTGGTGGTGTGAGAATTATCTCAATTAGGATATTTAAAATAATAAATATTGTGAGGACATGGATTAATTTAATTAATTTAATTTAATTAATATTAGAGTGGGGTGAAAGGGGCCATGGTTAGGTGAGTGTGTTCAAGGTGATTATTTGATGAGGGACCAAGGGGAGTGTGACCCAATTTTGGTTTCTACACACTTCACAAGAAGCACAACATTTTTTTTCCAACTCAGAATTATCTCATCCATTGAAATTCACTGTAACACATAATAGTTCACACCCCCACACTAATCTTGGAACTTATTTTTATTACTTCAAATGGGAATGATGAAAATAACTAAATTTTGGATTAAATATCCTCAAGATTTAGTTCCCCTTTAAACTAGGCTATTAATTCCCATAATCTCATACATTAGACTCTTAGATTACCTACATTTTTCCCTAAATTACATCAATTTGAAGAGCCTTTCAAAGGCTAGTACCTAAAGCATTACATTATAAACCAAAATTGTGGATTCAAGTCCTTAGTAGTACCTAATCTAACTTTATTACATGCTCCTTGTTCTAAGAAACACATCAAAATGCCTAAACAATTCAAATTTCATATTTTGGAGGGAAAAAGCAAAATTCAAACTTTGTATAGGCTAGAACCAAACCAAACAAACCTAGTGAAGAAATAAGACCTATAAAAGACTCTGAATCCCTCCCCGACACACCTCTAAGAAAAAATTGTAAAGAAAACCAAAATTGTCAATTGGAGAGAGATGCTCCTACACCATACTCCCAGAAAGAAGAAAAAAAAACTTAGGGTATGGTGCTTAAAATATCCTCCAATTTCTTTCCATGTTATTTTATGTCATTTTTAGACATCCATGTGGCCTCCTCAAATGGTTTGTCCTTCCATTTGATCGATGCTAAAAATATATCTTGACTCAGTCTTCTTGAGCTCTTTCTTGTCAAGAATGCACTCAATCTCCTCTATTTTGACCTTGAAACTATTTCACCCACTCTTCCTTTGTTTTAGATCCTTCATCTTCTTGTCTCTTCACTCTTTTTACCTTTCTTAAAGGGATACAAATATGAAACATTGAATCTTGGAGATATGTCCACCCCACTAGGAAACATCAATTCATAAGAATTATTAGAAAATTTCAACACCATGTAAGTCCCTATCTCCTTCATCTTCAATTTGTCTCGCTCAAACGTGCACCCGTGTCTCGGATATTAAAAGGGCCAAGGTTTTGAGACCACAATGGAACCGTCCCCAAGTTGTGGGACCTTGCACTTAGGATGGATCTATGGAGAAGGTCGGTTCCTCTATCTATTTCTACTGCTACTGCTACTCCTAGTGTTGAAAGGGGAAACTAAGCTAAGAATGCCAAGGGACCAAGGGAAGAAGGATAACATGAAGTAAACTACACTAAAAGGTGATAGCACCAGAAAAGAGGGGTGAACACTATATTTTCTAAGTGAGAATGATAGGGAATGCGTGAAAGGAGGCTAGGCAGGGAGTAGTAAAGAAAATACACATTCACGAGATCATTCTCATGGAACACAACCAAGTATGGAGTGTAGGGGACTTAAAATAGCACAACAATACACAATTCAAGAGAATAGGCAAGAATAAGGAATGTAAAAATGTTAGGATAGAGAATAGTCACAAAACGATCTTCTAATACTTCCAAAAATGCACAAAACTATTACAATGACAAGGAGGCATACATCCACATGCAAGAGCCAAACATGGAGGTCTGCAACTCAAAATATAGAAAATATGGAGCCCCTAGCAATATGCGTAAGGATCTAGAGTGTCCAAAATAACAAATGAGCCTTCCTCTTACATGTATAGATGAATCCATGGAGGAAGAAGGGAAAAGGAAGGAAAACCTAAATTTTGAAACACAACCACCAACAAGAAGCATTCAATGTCTCAGAAATTTGCTTGTAAATCTATGAAATATGCTTCCCCATGAATTTTTGATGTGTTGAAGATAAAAGAGTGGATCATACCAAATTGGGTGGTTAGAGCAATCGATCTACTCATTAATGTTCGTAGAGATGTTTTCCCATTTCTCACCTACCGAGATCTACCAAATTTGAATTTTGAATTTCGACACTATAACCGATGTCGGTAGCTCTCTAAAAGTTTAGGAACATGCCAATCTGAGCTCTGTAGCTGATGATATGGCTGCGAGAATATGTCGAGTCGTCGGCGTACACAAAACATGTGGCGTGCACTAATTGGCCGAGATGGTTGCCAAATGTGTAGCTATTTTTCATTTCTGCCACATTTCAATCATTCATTTGTTGCAAGGATTTTACACCCTATTGGCATGCCCTAACTGGTTGTGTGTTGCACACTTTAGCATGCTAAAAGATGGTCTAGCATAAAAGGGCACGCAGAGAAAATAGAGAAAGGTGTAGAGGGGGCGTGTGCGATGCACATGGGGAGATGAATCAAAGTGGTGAGCAGAGAACATATGGTTAAGTTGTAACTATTACAAAGTAATGGGTGTGACACGCAAAGTGCTAAGGACTTAGTTGCATGGGATGGGAAGAAACTAACTCGAAAGAAGGTGAACACGTAGAAGGTGGGTGCAAGAGAGAAGTGGAAGGAGAAAAGGAAAAGGGGAGTAGGTAAACTGCAACCAAACGAATGTGCCAAGTGATTTTGAGCATGCGTAATTCTTCAATGAATAACCTAGGGCCAGAATGTGTATGTAAGTTATCCAAATCTCTAAGAGAGCTATTTAGATAATAGTTTTGGTGAATTTTGGGGCCATTTTTCTGCTAGATGAAGAGACCATTAGCCTTAAAATTCCATTAGGCATGGAGTCTACTTGTTCAATCATGAAAATTCCCTTGTGATCACTTTGAGAATCATTTCTACACTTTGTTCTGAATCTCACAATTGTTGAGAGAAGCTCTACATTCTAGAAGTAACAAAAGAGTGTGCACATGAAGCACATGAGAGGAAAGAACTATGTACAAACAATGTGTATGGAGCACACTTGGAGGAATTGAAACTACTCTAATATATACAACATGATGCAACAAACCTAATGGAAGGGTTTGAGATAGATCTTGTTTATTGGGATTTGCAGCATGCTTCCCATCCGGATGTACTAACTCGAAAGAGTTAGCTTCTTTGTAGGACTTGATGATGTATGGGCCACTCCAAAGTGCATCAAACTTTTAATGGCACCCTGGTTTAGCTCACAAGATCCCATTTTAGAACCAAGTTCCCAACTTTGAAAGCTTGAGGTAGCTTGAGGTCTATCCTTTCTGTCAAACCATTTCTTTCTTTCTTGTTGATGTTGTTCTAGCTTGATCATGGAAGAGTTTCTAAGCTCCAAGATGAACCAGCTCTACCATCCCAATTTCTCTTTGATCCGCACCCTCAAATTCCAGCTGTTGGGCAAGTGCCAATGAATTTAGTTCTAGTGTCAAAGGAAGGGAAACCTCCTTACCATAGATAAGATTGTAAGGAAAAATTCCTATTTCCTTTTTTATTATGATTCTATCTACCCGAGCTCACATAGGACCTTTGTGTGCCACTATCTTTGGTGACGTTTATTGTGCACTTTATGATTCTAATCGGTTCTTGTTTGTTGATTTTTCTAGATCATTTCCTTTAGGATAATATTTGGAAGATTTTTTCAAGTAAATGCCCAGACTTAGAGCCCAATTAGTGATTTGCACCAAGGAAGGCCTTTGCATTATTAGAGATAATGGTTTAAGGAACACCAAACCTTCAAGAAAGTCAAGGATGACTACCTTAGTTGATTCCTTAAGCATGATAACTTCTTTCCATCCTAAGAAGTAATCAGTGGTGTCAAGACCCATTTATGTCTAGCACTTGAAGGTGGATTAATCATGCCTATGAATTCAAGACCCCATTTCACAAAAGGTTGATCTGTTTGGATTGGTTAGAGGGGAAGTGCTACCAATCTTTTCTTTCCTATAAATAAAGTGCATTGTTTACATTTATGACCCACCTATGTGTATTTGCAAATAGGGCGGGCTAAAAGATACCTACCATTATGATCTTCATTGTTGTAGTTTTGGCAAAAAAGTGTCCACCAGAGAATCCATCATGAAATTATGCTAACACTTTCTCAGTATGCATTTCATTGATACATCTTAATAGCATGTCATATAGATTTCTTTTGAAGAGAAGTCCATCAATCAAAACATAAGGGATAGAATGCAACCTCAGATGCCTTCTCTTTGCTTTTTTCAAACTAGGAGGGTATGCACCTTCGGAAAGGAATGTGGTCATGTCCTTCATCTAGTCACATGCACTGGGGTCTATATTCTATTCATGTTCTACACATAGGAGGTCTTCATCCAAAAATAATGAAGCCTCAGGTTCACTCTACATATCCTCAATAATCTACTTGTAGAGTGCACTATCTCTTACCAACTTTGTGGCTTTAATAGTTACATCATATTCCATGATTTTTGTCACCCATCGTGCTCTCTTCTTACTAATTTATGCTCCCATGATGAAGTCTCTGACATATGAGTTGGATACTAACACCTTGATATGATTTTTGGTGAGCATGCTCTTGAATTTCTTGAGTGCATGCATGATGGAGAAGACCTGCTTCTCCATGTGACTGTATTTCAATTCATAATCATTTAGCATCTAGTGAAGAAGGCCACTAGATGTTCTATCCCTTATTCATTTTCCTGTTAGGACAACGCAATGCTTGCATCAGCACTATAAGAATAAAGGATGAAATCCTTTGAGAAATCTAGATTGATGAGTGTTGGCAAACAAGTAATCTCTTTCTTGATCTTGTTGTAGCTTTATCTTCCTTTTGTTGTCCATTTCAAGGCTATTTCCTTTTTGAGCATGAGGGTGATGGCCCAAACCAGTCCTACAAAGTTAGGGATAAAATGCCTAACAAAGTTAATCTTGCCAAGGATAAATCCTCCTCATTGAAGGAAAAGGATAATGATCCTTTAGAGATGCCTTATTCAAATCTCTAAAATCAACACAAATTCTAATTTCACCTTTTTCTTATTATTAGTTGGATATTTTGTCATCAAAATATGAGGTTCAACCACAACATTAAATCCCTCCTCAAAGAAAGGTGAGGCTACTGTTTATTACTAACCTAAAACACAACGTATTCACACTAATCTAACCATTGGGATTGGGATCCATATCCACACTAGGTGAAGATGTTATTGTTTTTATAAATGGAAAGGATTAGAAAGGAAATTATTATTATGGAAGAAACACAATGGAAAGGAAATGAGAGGAATGTATTTTCTTTTGAGTAAACAAAGCACGAAATAATCATACGAGTTTTAGATAACAAATGTAATGTTTGAAATGATTAGAACAATCAAGATGCTAAACAAAGAATAGCTTAAGATTATGAACATAAGAACAATATCTTAAGAAAGATACATCTCACAACACAAAGTTTGCAAAATAGCATCAGTTTCTATTCCTCAAATGATTAAAAGAAAACACAAAGTCTTTCTTCTTCACAATAGTTCTCAATATTCCAAAAATCTCAACCCTTTAAAATGCATAAGCATCCCTTATTTATAATAAAAGGAGTTGAGAGAAAATAGGATAAATCCTAGAAAATAGTCCTTTTAATGAGAGTCCTATTTTGCTTGACTCTCACACAAGAGACCAAGTCAAAATTTTCTTCCTACATGATGAAACAAAAATGAAAAAGACATGTCGATTTCAGGATTGAAATGACATGAAACATTATGCCTATTCTGTTTCATCATCTTTGTCTTCCTCCAACAAAGCCTGCTTGTCCCAAAATTCTTGGAACTTTCAGATTATGCCCTACATCTCATCTTCATCAAGTGCATGGTGGAATGATCACTCAGGACTTCACATGTTTCCTGAGTATCGCTCATTACCAGGAAGTTTCTTCAGTCTCTTGTTGAGTTTCCTTAGTGTTTCCAAAGAATGTTCAATCTTCACAAACCTATCAATGATTTCTAGGCTAAAGCCATCAAGTTGGTTCATGCTGAATTGATTCTTGGATCTACTTGTAAAGATCATCAATGGGTAGAATACTCGAGCTTTCATTCAACACTTTAGCATAGATCTTGATTAGCTCTTCTTCTATGTCATTTGTGCCATCAACCAATTGATCTCTTGATTCCCTCAATTTACTGCAAGCTTCATTGAGAATATTTATTCTAATCTAATGGCTTTGGTCAGTTGAAAATGCTTGTCCCCATGTGGAATGATGCCTTCTTCGACCAAGACGTGGGATGGAACCTATGTTTCAGCATATTGAGAGCTTCAAAAGTTAACTCTAGGTTCCCAACTTCTGCTGAAAATTCATCATCCATTTTCTCTCCATCCTTCTTTATATCCTCCAAGGATTTGTAGACTTCCACGGTGTCATCAATGACCTCTTTTCCTTGCAGGAGCAGCCTCTGGATCCATTCATCGACCATTCTCCCCTTCTCATTAATCTTCTCAATCATGGGTACCGATGAGAAATCAAACCTGATAGGAGTAGAGGATGATGGTGTTGACTCAGGAGGCTTTGAGAGCTTGAGTAGTACTTTTGTCAGCTGCTCTACTTTCTCTTTTAGCTCATCTCTATTTGCCTTTGTTTCCTTTAGCTTCTGGCACAACACATTCATGGCATCTTGTGCATCTTGTTGTGCTCCCTCCATTGTTACTTTTCCTAGATCAACCCTCATGATCTGATAATCGGTGACCATTATATCATCCTTGGTTTTGTCAGCCACATGGGAGTGGTAATTTCCATAAAACTTATGCCCTGAGGCATCCACTGAAATCCTTGAAACTATTTTGGGTTTCTTGGTAGACTTGGTAGGAGTGACCTTGAGGGAACTGAAATCAAAGGCTGGTAGGGGAACTACCACCTTCCTCTTCCTTGGGTCTGATCTATTAACCATTGAGGCATATTGGAAGAAGTTTCTCCCATTGTAGGTGTTACGGTCACATCTTTAGGTGGAGGAAGGTTTTCTTGTGGAGTGGTGGTCACTGCAGTGTAGTGTCCATGGAAATGGACTCAGGGAATGAAGGTGCAAAAGGAGGAGGCATATCCATGGTTAACTTGGGTCCAGTGGGGAGAGGTGAGAGGCCAGAGAAGATGTTGGCCATGGCTGAGGAACTTGGTGAAGAAACCTGAAGCAAAGGAGGTTGAATGGGGGAGGTAATGATTCTAAAATTAGAGCTTGAGAGATAAGAGGAAGACTTACCTCTGATGAACTGTCAACCAAAAGGGGAATGGGAGGTTGACCAACCTCTTCTCCTGAAGGAATATTTCCTAGTTCTTGGTGGTGGAGGTGAATCAAGAACCTCAACCATTTGTGGGAGAGTGGCCACTGATGTGTTCCCTTGCTCTTCTCCCTTTCTAATAAACTTAACCTTTATTGGCCTCTTGGAAGGGTTCTTATCCTTTTCCTTTTTCCCTTGGAGGGTCCCACTTCCAAAGTAGCTAGCTTTGAAAAAATCCCTTCTTTATAACTCATTCCCCAAGAAATGAGCCACGCCTTAGTACGGGAAAGAATTTGAGTAGCTCTTCCTACGTGATAGAAGCTTTCTCAGCAATGGACCAATCAATGGCTGGGAATACATATTGGTCTTCATTCAACCCATCATACGAGGCATGTCAAGGACACTCTCATTATCCATAGTGCCTTATGGGATGTCAATAGATCTAACATCTTGAATCTCTTCAAGTGTCAACTCTGTTATTTTCCTTTCTTCGGATGGAAACTTCATCCCGAAGATCAACCCAAATGTCTTCTACATTGGGCACATGTAGATATAAGGTCCCATATGACTTAAGGACTCCTCGAAAATCAAACCCATCTCTTGTGCTTCATGTGCTTCTTCAACTTGTCTTGAAGCTCATGCACCACATTCTTGGCTTTAACCACTTGTTGAGCATGTGTACCTTCCAATGGAAATAGGGAAGGAGATGGCGGCCTTGTGCTTACTCTATTGGAATTTGTGAAAATCCAACAATTGTCTAACCAACTCCATCAGGATCAACTTATCACCTGGAACTGGGTAAATGGAAAGGATCACCTGGGTACATGACCACCCAAAGGTATGTGAACTTCTTGAATTGTAAGAAGATACAACCCCATTTTGATACTTCGGCCCATGCCTCATCAGAGACTCTTCTTTTCCTTAAATCAGGGTTCAACATGCAGATGTTTTCATAAAAGAAGGCATCATTCACTCTTTTGAATTGATCCTCGGACCCCTTCATTGTCAGCTGAGGGAAATACCGATATATATGTTCTGTTGACCTACTTCCCTTTGCATCTAATCCTGGTAATTTCTCATTCCAGCTTACTACATAGGTAATGTATGATGACATATAGAACTTTCCAGTAGTCAAGACTGTCTTCATCTAGGAATCAATCTCATCACTTATAAGACTTCTCCAATCGATCCCTTGTTCATTTCTTCTTTATAATGACCATGAATTGATACATCCACCCTTGGAAGTCTCTTGACTTGGGGAGTCCAAATACTTGACTCAGCAGGGTGATAATATCACTGATTTCAAGGATGAAATCACTCCTGGGACAAACTTGGGAAACCTAGAGATGGCTAGCTTGGCCTTGATCAAGAAATTTTTATTCACATGCCTGATGCAATCTTCTTGATCTTTGTCCCAGATTTCTATGTGTTGACTTAAGATCTACATTAACATATTCCTCAAAGTTGGGAAATCTTAAGAGGTCATCAAAGTAACCCCCATCCAACTTCACTATGATTTCTCCTACTTGATTTTTCACTGAGTGGAATCTGAGTCATAATTGGAAGCACAGGCCAGAATGAACTCGGGGCATTGAGCAGACATTGGGAATCCTACTGCAAGAGGGAGGCCACTACTGGTTATTGACTTCATCCAGGGACTCTGAGAAGAATCCTTGGTTCTATTCCAAAATCCTCCATGTCTATGTTACCAAGCTCCATGTCTCGGATGTCATAATTGCAATCTATGTAGGAAGGGGACTCCATCTTTTGGTACTTGTACTTCATCTTTCCTACCTATCTGACTTATCCTTAGATGATCCAGATCCGACATGAGAAGTCCTAAGAAAGAATGCCTAGATAACTTTTGGTTGAACAATCGGGCTTGGAAGCTTGCTGAGCAACCCTACAGACCCGCCACACTAACCGGACTTTGAGACCTATCAAGCACTTCATGAAACTCAGACACACTACAGTGTATATCGAAAACTAGGTCATGTCAGACACTTTGTGAAACCCGACACAAAGGTGGAAATCAGGTGGTGTTGAACACTCTGCGAAACCGACACAAGTGGAAGTCGGAGGATGTCGGACAATCTATGAAACCCGACACAAGCGGAAGTTGGGAGGTGCTGAGCACTTGGAGAAACTTGATACTCTATGGAAACCAAAGGATGTTGAAACACCCTGTAAAACCCAAAACAAAGACATCGGGTTTCTGGGATGTCAGAACAAATAAATTTCCACCAAGTTGGTAAGTTAGGTTTTTTTAGATTCTTCTCAACAATCTAAAGAGTATACCCCATGGGAAAAATAAGAAAACACCCAAAGGATGAATTTTAAACCAGAGGTTTCATGGGAATACATCAAAAAATGAAGAAAACAACCCTAAACCCTAAACCCGAGGGAAGAAAAAGAAAAGAGGAAAAATGTCAAATGAATACTTCAAAAACAACCCCAAAGGCCACAAAATGATAAGAAGAGAAAAATACCTTCAATAAATTCAAAAAATGGTCAAAGATGGATCACGAAATCGATCAAGAGGTTCAGTCGGGTTTGGAGGTCGAAGGAGCATGTACGAAAAAATCCACGCAGTGAAAATATGTCAGGTAAAAATGACGTGTAAAATTGACTATTTATAAAGCCCTAGCATTTATTACACCTCCTCCACACATGTGCCAACTAACCGACAACTCGACATTAATGCCATGTCATCATGCTTAGCACGTCCAAAACCCGATACAAAGGTTTTCTTATCAAATCAGGTTTTGGGAACCAACTGACATGAAGCATGCAAAAGACATGTTTGGATGTTATCAAGTTCTAAAACCCGATACAAAGGAAAGGTTTGGGTTTTGGGTTTTGGGAAACAAGCAACATGAAGCATGCTTTTTGAAAGGTATGTTCCGATGCTCCTGAGTTCAAAACCCGATACACTGGGATGTAATCGGTTTCAGGTTTTGAAGACAATAGACATGAAGCATGTAAAAGACATGTTTCCATGTGATGGAAACTGAAAACCCAAAAATCTCCTTCAAAGGGCATTTTTAGGAGATTTTGTCAAAAAAATTTCTATGGTTATCTCAATTTTAGCTGAAATCACTAAAAATGAGATAACAATTGCTCCAGTTGGGGACTTTCTTTGAAACATCAAAGGAAGAGAACTCATATATCAAAAATTTATCCATTGGGCTATGGAGTCTAAGAAGAAAAAAACTGAAAAACAAAGAAAGAAAGAAAGAAAAGAAAAAGACACACAACAAAAAATAAATTATGATACAATGCAAGAGAGCATCTTGCATTACTGGTGGAACATCTTCAAATGTTGGCCACTGAAAGGTAGAGGGAGAAACTCTCCATCAAGGTATGATAGATAAAGCTATTTTCACCATTCAGCTGATGTATTTTGAAAGGACCTTTCCATAAGGAGTCAAACTTGCCATGCATCCCTTTCTACTCTCTTCTCTTGTCCCAGAGAAGTACTAGATCTCCAACCTGGAAATCACGTTGCTTTGATTTCTTATCAAATATCCTTTTGAATTTGATCTATGATCTACAATGTGATCCATCCACCACCTTGCTCCATTCTTCTTCTAACCTGGCTAGGTACATTATCCTTTTCTCAATAGAACTTTGAAAGGTTTCATCTTCAATTGCTTTAGGCCAATCATAAGGCTGGAATTCTACAGAGATAGGTATCTCAACATCAATTCCATACAACACCTTGGAATGGGGACATTCCAATAGCTCATTTAGGAGTAATCTGATCTACCCACAATGCATCATACAATGCTTTGTGCCATGTCCTCTGATTCTCATCAACCAATTTTCTGATTATGGTCACTGTTTTTTGCTTGATTCAGCCTGACCATTACCTTGTGGGTAATAATCAGATGAATGAGCCAATGTGATCCCAAAGCCATAACAAAAAATCTATCAACTCATGAGATGAGAAATTGGAAGTGTTTTCAGCAACAATCTTGTGAGGCACACCAAATCTAACAATTATATTCTCCTTGAGAAAGTTACACACAACTTCGGAGGTTGCTTGTTTGATTGGCACAGCTTCCACCCACTTGGTGAAATAGTCTGTGGTGGTGAGCACATAATTATGACCGGCACTAGAGGTAGGATTCAACACTCCAATGAAATCAATTCCCCATTGGTGAAAAGGTTCTTCAATCACCACAGGCTTCAAGGGAAGAGCTGCCAGCTTAGGATGACCAACGAAATGTTGACAAGCTTCACACTTGGCCACCCATTCAGTTGAATCTCAAAAGAGAGTAGGCCAATAGTACCTGCCCATAAGATCTTGTAAGCCATTATGGAAGAAGAGAAATGTCCTCCACATGCTAGATTGTGGAAGGACTCTAGCAACCTTACCTGTTGAGACTTATCAACACAAACGGTAGAATACACCATCGATACCTTTCTTGTATATACCATTGTCCCACAGAATGTATCTTGCAGACCTGAGTTTAACTATCCTCTTTTATTTTTGGCTTAAATGTGGGGGACACTCACCATAGGTTAAAAAGAAAGCAATATCTACATACCATTCATCAGTCATGCTTACGAAAAGCACTTTGGGAAATTCTGAAGAAGTACCTTTAGTTTCTTCACATTCTATCTCAACATTGTTTTCTGCGATCAATTGGCACAGCCTCTTCCTCACACCAACTTGGTAGGTCTGATGTCCAAGTCATACTCCTAGACTTTGGCTATCTAGTTACCCCATTGACTACCCAACTCTTGTTGGGTCAGAATGGATTTAACTGTGTATCAGGAACTAGAACGAGAGTGTGGGAACTCAAGACATAATACCTGAAATGTTTCACCACTCTCACCACTGCATAAGCATGCTTTTCAATCTATGACATCTTCAATTCATGTTCCTTTAGTGGGAAGCTCATGAAAGCAATGGGAGCTTCAATTCCTTCTTCATTTTCCTACATCAGGATGGCCGATACTATATGTGTGGAAGCGTAGTTGTACATGATGAAATCTTTCTTGAAATCCGGGCATACTAGAATAGGGGCGTGAGAAATTTCCCATTTGACTTCTTCAAAAGCAAGTTTCCCTTCAGTGCTCCATCAAAATGGAGTCTTACCTTTCATCATCCCAAGGATATCCTTGGTTTTATCAAAAAGTCAGTACAAATCTTCTTAGGAAATTGACCTTCCCAAAAAAGGAGTGCACCCCAGTTTTTCTTGTGGGTAGGGTAAGGCTTTGGATGGCCTTCACCCTCTCTAGATCGATCTTGGTTCCTTCTTTAGTCACAATATGACCCAAAAAATTTCCTTCTATCACTCGAACATGGAATTTTTAGGATTTAATGAAATCCCATGACACCTACACCTTAAGAGTACCTGCTCCAGGTGATCATAATGATCACTTCACTTTTTAGAGAAGACCATCAAGTCATCCAAATACACAACTATGACCTTTCCCATTAAATCTCTTGAAAGCTAAGTCCATAGCCCTTTGAAATGTGGCTCTGCATTAATCAAACCAAAAGGCATTCTCCTATAAGAAAAGGTTCCCCATGGAGTGGTGAATGTTGTTTTATGTTGATCTTCAAGCAGCTACCTCAACCTTGATTATATCCCAAAATCCATCAAGCATGGATAACATTTTTGATCCAGTGATAGTCTGTAATACCTAGGTCCATGATGGGAAATGGATAATTGTCTTTCAATGAAGACTGGTTGAGGTTCCAGAAGTCAACACAAATCCATTTCACCATTCTTCTTTTTGATAGGGACAATGTTTACAACCCAGGTGGAATGATGGATTGGAAAGATAATCCTTGCATCTAACATCTTTTGAATTTCTACAAGAATAGTCCTGAGATCTTTGGGTTGTAATGCCTCTACTTCTACCTATAGGGTTTAACCTCAGGCTTCAAAGGAATGCTATGTTGCACATCCTTGGGCTTGAAAGACTTTAGATCCACATATGACCATGCTAGGACATCCATATATCTCTTCAAGAGTGAAGAGAATCTTTCTTTTTCCTCTCAGAGAACAACATTTACCAATGTTTACCATCCGTGGTTGATCAACGAGCCCAAGTTAACTTGATCTACCTCTGACGAGGAAGCACCTTCAGCTTTCCTTTTATCCTTGAATGAAATGGTCATGCTTGTCAAATAGACCTTCCAGAGAAACTAATCCCTTTGAATCTTATTATTTCCTTTTGAGCTGGATGAATTCACCATCAATTTCTTGATATGAATTAGAGATGGACTCATGAAAAGCTGATTCTGATCCTTCAAAATAAAGCTCACTAAAATTATCATCTTTCTCAAGAAAAGACAATACCTGTTGATCATCATTAAACACTTGCCAATGTGTTGAGTTATCTAGAATGCTTGGATGATACACAATCTCAATGGTATACGTGTCCTGTTTGAACTATGGGTGGGGGAGAAGAAGAGATGCAGAATAGCTAAGGAATCAACTTTATCATTGTAATCTCTTAAGACTACCTTAATGGAAAAAGCATCAAAGCATTCTATGTTGTCCCAAACCTTGTTTCTGTAATGTCTTAGGTGATCATTTTTACCTGATAAATCCCCCTTACTTGATTCACAATCAACTCGGCATCTCCCTGTACTTTGAGATTTTGATTCCTTTTTGTCTTGCCATTTCTAATCCTAATAACAAAGCTTCATATTTGGCTTGTGTTGTTAGTATTATCAAACTACAACTTGAAAGCAAAGGGAAAGATCTCAAAATCTAGAGATATAAGAACCACGCCAACACCTGAACCAGTAGTTGAACAGCTCCCATCAAACTCAAGGGTCCAAACAACATTAGGATCTTCTTCTTTGACTTCTACAGAGGGCACCTCAGATGTCAGGAAATAATTACCCAAGCCTGCATCTTCAAAGAGAATTTGAGCCTTAGGATCATCTGATTTAGTAACTAGGTACTTAGCTTGTGCTTCGGGGTGAAGGACACGAGGAACTCCATTTACTAGAATTTTAGCTTTGGTCCAATCCATGTTGATTTCTCCTCCAACATCTTTGCAAAAACCTCTTCCCAAAAGAATCCCATAAGCAGTGGGATATCAGCAACTAGGATAGTCATTTTTACTCTCTTTTCCGAAATGCAACAAATGCAAACTACGCATCCTTGATTTGGCCAATCAAGGGGACTTGTTTAGTTTCCATGGAGTAACACCACCCATAAGATTTAGTCAGTGTGAGTCCAAGGGCATGAGCTACTTTTACGGGCATTACGTTATCAGAGGCTCCTGAGTCAATTATGTAATTGCTTGAGTTTAAAACCGTTTATAAGTAAAGACAAATAAAATGGTTCAATCTTTCCCAAAGAAGCAACAGAGGTCATATTACTCTAAGGTAAAGGCTGAGTGGGGCTAGGAAAAATGCCTTTCAAAGATGGAGGAATAACAACCTTGCTTCTAATGAATTTGGCAAGTTTCTCAAATTGCTCAGGGTTGGACTGAAGGTATTCGGCTTCCGACATTTGGATTTTGGTTTTCTTTGCATGATCAATGATGTCAAAAGTGGTATATGAAGGAATGATGGAGGGCTCAGTTCTAGTTACATTGGTCTTGAGCTGAGGTACTAGCCTTGAAAGTAGGAGAAAGAGAGTTGGAAGGTGAAGTTACCTTTTTAGTTATCTCCTTTTCAGTTTGTGCTGAGATGGGAGATCCTCTTTTAGCCATAACTACGGGAGCTTCTTTACTTTTCTCCTTAGAGCCTTCAACCAAATTTCTGGGGTTCTGAGATTGGGATCGAGTGAAGACTACAAATGATTGTCCATCATGCTCATCTTCATCTTCCTCATACTCCAAATACCCAATGCTGGAGTCACCAACTGAATCATCAAAAGACTCATCAACATATCCTAAAGCTTCAAAAGCTTCATGGGAATCTTGATTTTCTAGTTCTTCATCTTCCTCAACTACTTCAACTACTTGCATTGATAGGAGGAGCTTCAATGGCTAGCCTAGTGGGAGCAAGTGATCAATCAATTCCTATCTCTTGTGGGAGTGCCATTAGCATTGTTGAAATTCCATCTAGGAATATCCCGATAAGGAATGTTGGTTGCTTGTTGAGACATTTGCTTCTTTAAAGAATCAAGTCATTGGCCATCTTCTAAATCATAGGATCAGTAGTACTCTAGAAGAACTCTAATTTTTAGGCTTAGATGATTCTCTTCTGATCTTTCCAGGCTAGAATAAGATCATCTTCTATTTCAGTGGTTGTAGCTTGAGCGGTGGCCAAATCGGGGATAACAGATCTTCTCAACAAGAAGCTTACATCAGGGGGTTGAGCGTTGATGAAGAAACACTTTTGATTTTCAAGAGTAGGAATGGCTAACTCTGAATCTTACGAATCAGCTTGTTGAATTTAGCTATGAAATCCCACATGGGTTCATAAGACTCCTTCTTCATGTGTGTAAGTTGTGCTAACAAGGCATGAGAGTCTTCAGCCGGTTTGAACCTTGCTTCAAATACAGACCACATGGTAGTCCAGTTGGTAATGCATGCATTCGGAAGATGGTAGAACCATTCTACTACTACACCATGCAATGTCTCAATGAAGAGTCAAATAGAGATGTCTTCATGAGCAACTCCAAGAATGCCACATGTGACAAAGAATGAAGCGATGTGTTCATCAGGGTGTTGTTTTCCATCACCGTTGAACTTAGGAATATTCTTACGTGATCCATGAGGTAGGTCATGCAATGGTGGAGTAAGGGAAAGAGGACCAATAGCCACACCCCAAGGCACAGGTTGTGCTTGCCATTCTTCTAAATGAAGTGCATATAGGAATCTAATATTCAGACAAGAATAATGCATGACAAGTTGTAGAAACTTCTTGTTCTTGAGGAATCCAAGTTCTTCGGATGGGTGAAGAACTTCTTGCTCAGCTAGATGCAACACTGTTGGGTGAAAGCCTGAAATTATGTTGTTGAAGAAAATCAAAGAATGGATCAGTTTCACCCCTGGCTCGGCTTGACCGAGTGAAGATATTTCTAGCCAGCTTGAACTAGAAAATAGATCTTGTTGAAAATAAGGCAAAATACGGAGTCACCAGACACCAATAGGATAAGCTTAGTCTTATCAATCCGTATTCCCCAATGGAGTCACCAAAAACTATTGGTTGGATATTTTTCAAGCCAAAATATGAGGTTCAACCACAGTACATGGGATTAAATCCCTCCTCAAAGACAGTGAGGCTTCTTGTTTATTACTAATCTAAAACACAATAGAAATAATATATATATATATTCACACTAATCTAACCATTGGGGTTGGGATAGAATCCCAAAATCCATATCCACACTAGGTGAAGATGTTGTTGTTTTTAAAATGGAAAGGATTAGAAAGGAAATTATTATTATGGAAGAAACACAATGGAAAGGAAATGAGAGGAACATATTTTCTTTCGAGTAAACACAGAGCACAAAATAATCATACGAGTTTTAGATAACAAATGTAATGTTTGAAATGATTAGAACAATCAAGATGCTAAACAAAGAATAGCTTAAGATTATGAACATAAGAACAATATCTTAAGAAAGATACATCTCACAACACAAAGTTTGCAAAAATAGCATCGGTTTCTATTCCTCAAATGATTAAAAGAAAACACAAAGTTTTTCTTCTTCACAATAGTTCTCAATATTCCAAAAATCTCAACCCTTTAAAATGCATAAGCATCCCTTATTTATAATAAAAGGAGTTGAGAGAAAATAGGATAAATCCTAGAAAATAGTCCTTTTAATGAGAGTCCTATTTTTCTTGACTCTCACGCAGGAGACCAAGTCAAAATTTGCTTCCTACATGATGAAACGAAAATGAAAAAGACATGTCGATTTCAGGATTGAAATGACATGAAACATTATGCCTATTCCATTTCATCATCTTTGTCTTCCTCCAACAAAGCCTACTTGTCCCAAAATTCTTGGAACTTTCAGATTATGCCCTACATCTCATCTTCATCAGGTGTGGTGGAATGATCACTCAGGACTTCACATGTTTCTGAGTATCACTCACGTTACTAGGAAGTTTCTTCAGTCTCTTGTTGAGTTTCCTCAGTGTTTCCAAAGAATGTTCAATCTTCACAAACCTATCAATGATTTCCAGGCTAAAGCCATCAAGTTGGTTCATGCTGAATTGATTCTTGGATCTACTTGTAAAGATCATCAATGGGCAGAATACTCGAGCTTTCATTCAACACTTTAGCACAGATCTTGATTAGCTCTTCTTCTATGTCATTTGTGCCATCAACCAATTGATCTCTTGATTCCCTCAATTTTTCTGCAAGCTTCATTGAGAATATTTATTCTAATCTAATGGCTTTGGTCAATTGAAAATGCTTGTCCCCATGTGGAATGATGCCTTCTTCGACCAAGACGTGGGATGGAACCTGTTTCAGCGTATTGAGAGCTTCAAAAGTTAACTCTAGGTTCCCAACTTCTGCTGAAAATTCATCATCCATTTTCTCTCCATCCTTCTTTATATCCTCCAAGGATTTGTAGACTTCCACGGTGTCATCAATGACCTCTTTTCCTTGCAGGAGCAGCCTCTGATCCATTCATCGACCATTCTCCCCTTCTCATTAATCTTCTCAATCATGGGTACCGATGAGAAATCAAACCTGATAGGAGTAGAGGATGATGGTGTTGACTCAAGAGGCTTTGAGAGCTTGAGTAGTACTTCTTGTCAACTTCTCTACTTTCTTTTTAGCTCATCTCTATTTTCCTTTTTTCCTTCAACTTCTGGCACAACACATTCATGGCATCTTGTGCATCTTGTTGTGCTCCCTCCATTGTTACTTTTCCTAGATCAACCCTTGTGATCTGATAATCGGTGACCATTATATCATCCTTGGTTTTTCAGCCACGGGAGTGGCAATTTCCACAAAACTTATGCCCTGAGGCATCCACTTGAAATCCTTGAAACTATTTTGGGTTTCTTGGTAGACTTGGTAGGAGTGACCTTGAGGGAACTGAAATCAAAGGCTGGTAGGGGAACTACCACCTTCCTCTTCCTCGGGGTCTAATCTATTAACCATTGAGGCATATTGGAAGAAGTTTCTCCCATTGTAGGTGTTATGGTCACATCTTCAGGTGGAGGAAGGTTTTCTTGTGGAGTGGTGGTCACTGCAAGTGTAGTGTCCATGGAAATGGACTCAGGGAATGAAGGTGTAGAAGGAGGAGGCATATCCATGGTTAACTTGGGTCTAGTGGGGAGAGGTGAGAGGCCAAGAAAGATGTTGGCCATGGCTGAGGAACTTGGTGAAGAAACTGAAGCAAAGGAGGTTGAATGGGGGGAGGTAATGATTATGAAATTAGAGCTTGAGAGATAAGAGGAAGACTTACCTCTAATGAACTATCAACCAAAAGGGGAATGGGAGGTTGACCAACCTCTTCTCTTGAAGGAATATTTCCTAGTTCTAGTGGTGGAGGTGAATCAAGAACCTCAACCATTTGTGGGAGAGTGGCCACTGATGTGTTCCCTTGCTCTTCTCCCTTTCTAATAAAAACTTAACCTTTATTGGCCTCTTGGAAGGGTTCTTATCCTTTTCCTTTTTTCCCTTGGAGGGTCCCACTTCCAAAGTAGCTAGCTTTGAAAAACTCCCTTCTTTATAACTCATTCCCCAAGAAATGAGCCACGCCTTAGTATGGGACAAGAATTTGAGCAGCTCTTCCTGTGATAGAAGCTTTCTCAACAATGGACCAATCAATGGCTGGGAATACATATTGGTCTTCATTCAACCCATCATACGAGGCATCAAGGACACTCTCATTATCCATGGTGCCTTCTGGGATGTCAGATAGATCTAACATCTGAATCTCTTCAAGTGTCAACCTATTATTGTCCTTTCTTCGGATGGAAACTTCATCCCGAAGATCAACCCAAATGTCTTCTATGTTGGGCACATGTAGATATAAGGTCCCATATGACTTAAGGACTCCTCGAAAATCAAACCCATCTCTATGCTTCATGTGCTTCTTTCAACTTTCCTACAAGCTCATGCACCACATTCTTGGCTTTAACCACTATTGAGCATGTGTACCTTCCGATGGAAATAGGGAAGGAGATGGCGGCCTTGTGCTTACTCTATTGGAATTTGTGAAAATCCAACAATTGTCTAACCAACTCCATCAGGATCAGCTTATCACCTGGGAACCTGGGCAAATGGAAAGGATCACCTGGTACATGACCACCCAAAGGTATGTGAACTTCTTGAATTGCAAGAAGATACAACCCCATTTCGATACTTCGCCCATGCCTCATCAGAGACTCTTCTTTTCCTTAAATCAGGGTTCATCATGCAGATGTTTTCATAAAAGAAGGCATCATTCACTCTTCTAAATTGATCCTCAGACCCCTTCATTGTCAGCTAGGGAAATACCGATATATATGTTCTGTTGACCTACTTCCCTTTGCATCTAATCCTGGGTAATTTCTCATTCCAACTTTGCTGCATAGGTAACATATGATGACATATAAAACTTGCCAGTAGTCAAGACTGTCTTCATCTAGGAATCAATCTCATCACTTATAAGACTACTCCAATCGATCCCTTGTTCATTCTTCTTTATAATGACCATGAATTGATACATCCACCCTTGGAAGTCTCTTGACTCGGGAGTCCAAATACTCGACTCAACAGGGTGATAATATCACTGATTTCAAGGATGAAATCACTCTTGGGGACAAACTTGGGAAACCTAGAGATGGTTGGCTTGGCCTTGATCAAGAAATTTTTATTCACATGCTTGATGCAGTCTTCTTGATCTTTGTCCCAGGATTTTTGTGCTGACTTAAGATCTACATTAACATATTCCTCAAAGTTGGGCAATCTTAAGAGGTCATCAAAGTAACCCCCATCCAACTTCACTATGATTTCTCCTACTTGATTTTTCACTGAGCGGGAATCTGAGTCATAATTGGAAGCACAGGCAATGAACTCGGGGCATTGAGTAGACATTGGGAATCCTACTGCAAGAGGGAGGCCACTTTGCTGTTATTGACTTCATCCAGGGACTCTGAGAAGAATCCTTGGTTCTGTTCCAAAAGTCCTCCATGTCTATGTTACCAAGCTCCATGTCTCGGATGTCATAATTGCAATCTATGTAGGAAGGGGACTCCATCTTCCGGTACTTGTACTTCATCTTTCCTTGACCTATCTGACTTATCCTTAGATGATCTAGGATCCGACATGAGAAGTCCTGAAGAAAGAATGCCTAGATAACTTCTGGTTGAACAATCGGGCTTGGAAGCTTGTTGAGAACCCTACAGACCCACCACACTAACCGAGACTTTGAGACCTATCAAGCACTTCATGAAACCCGACACACTATAGTGTATATCAAAAACTAGGTCATGTCGGACACTTCGTGAAACCCGACACAAAGGTGGAAATCAAGTGGAGTCAAACACTCTACAAAACCTGACACAAGTGAAAGTCAGAGGATGTCGACAATCTGTGAAAACCCAACAAAGCGAAAGTTGGGAGGTGTTGAGCACTTGGAGAAACCCGATACTCTTTGGAAAAAACCAAAGGATGTCGGACACCCTGTAAAACCCGAAACAAAGACGTCGGGTTTCTGGGATGTCAGAACAAATAAATTTCCACCAAGTTGGTAAGTTAGGTTTTTTTTAGATTCTTCTCAACAATCTAAAGAGTATACCCCATGGGAAAAATAAGAAAACATCCAAAGGATGAATTTTAAACAAGAGGTTTCATGGGAATACATCAGAAAATGAAGAAAACAACCCTAAACCCTAAACCCGGAGGGAAGAAAAAGAAAAGAGGAAAAACATGCCAAATGAATACTTCAAAAACAACCCCAAAGGCCACAAAATGATAAGAAGAGAAAAATACCTTCAATAAATTTGAAAAATGGTCAAAGACGGATCACAAAATCGATCAAGAGGTTCAGTCGGGTTTGGAGGTCGAAGGAGCATGTACGAAAAATCCACGCAACAAAAATATGTCAGGTAAAAATGATGTGTAAAATTGACTATTTATAAAGCCCTAGCATTTATTACACCTCCTCCGACACATGTGTGCCAACTAACCAACAACTCAACATTAATGCCATGTCATCATGCTTAGCACGTCCGAAAACCCGATACAAAGGTTTTCTTATCAAATCGGTTTTGGGAACCAACTAACATGAAGCATGCAAAAGACATGTTTGGATGTTATCAAGTTCAAAACCCGATACAAAGGAAAGGTTTGGGTTTCGGGTTTTGGGAAACAAGCAACATGAAGCATGCTTTTTGAAAGGTATGTTCGATGCTCTTGAGTTCTGAAAACCCGATACACTAGGAATGTAATCGGGTTTCGGTTTGAAGACAATTGACATGAAGCATGTAAAAGACATGTTTCCATGCGATGGAAACTCAAAACCTTAAAAATCTTCAAAGGGCATTTTTAGGAGATTTTGTCAAAAAAATTCTATGTTATCTCAATTTTAGCTGAAATCACTGGAGTTGTCATGCAAGTTATCTTGCATACTTGATGAAAATTCAGCTTCATTCTGGATAAATTGGATGATCTATGCATCACTGTCAAACACTTGCCATCTGGTGTTATTTTCTAGGATGGATGGTCTAATCACCATCTTAATGTGTTGAGTGTTTCCTTTGACAAAGTCCTTAGCAGGAGAAAACTGTGAACCAAGCGTGGCCATTTAGTCAGCTTCTTTGTTCATTTTGCATGGGACTACCTATAGATTAAGGGCATCAAATCTCTCAAGTAGGTCCCAAAATCTATGTTTATAAGCTTTAAGAAGCTTAATTTTTTTCTAAAATTATTGGTGACCTAGTGGATGACCAATTCTATGTTCCCAAAGATCTACAACGCTTTAATTTTCTTCTTTTCAACAATAAGCAAGCCATGCACTAGTGCTTCATATTCTACCACATTGTTAGAACATGTAAACTATAGCCTATGTGTGAAGAATAATTTCTCATCCTTAGGGGAAATGAGAACCACTCCTACTCCTACGTCGTTCCTACTTCTAGATCCATCAAAATACAACTTCCATAGACTAGTTTGAACTTTTTCTTTCATGAGCATGCATGGAAGCATAACGTCTTCTTCTAGAATGTAATAAGTACCAAGCCTAGTTTCATAGGCTTCCACTCTTCAGCATAGGGATCAAATTTTTGATGCCTTTCTGCCCATTCATCAAGCACTAGGTTTGGAACAGAAGGTGGAAGAGACTGCTCTTTGGGAACTTAAACTTGTTCTTCCTGGATAAGACAATTGGCTTGGAGAGGGGATGGGACATATGGCTCTACATGATAATAAAATATAGGCTCAGCTTGTATGGTAAACTAGGTACCATACCTTGTCTTGAGTAACATATGAGACCAATCGAAAGACAAGTTACCACCCACTTTAGCAAGATAAATTCTCTTAATAGACATAGGTTAAACAAAGGAGGCACGTTAATAATTGACACATCTTGACTAATTTCAGGATTGGACATGCATGGAGGGTTAACTCAAGATTTTGACGAGAGCACATGGCTTCGTATAACCATGTCGACACGCGCGAAGCTACGTCGAGCTTCATGTAATAGATCCCCGAGATGGAATGGTCAGGGCATCCCACATTGTGATGTTTATGTTTGTTTTCTTCATCTAGTCAACAATGTTGAATGGAAACCCCCCCACCTTGTGCATTTGGGGAACAACATCCCTTCTTGACTATTCAAGTGTGGAAGCCTGAATTTTAGCTGGAGTAGAGGCACGGCCTACGAAAGGAGGGGCATGTACTTTTTAGATGGAGCTTTACACGGGACCTCTTGCATATGGATTTGAACGCTTTTATTGCAGGAGTTCTTGTCGATTCTTTTTCCTTTTGAAGATCTGTTTTTTTTTGGGACTGTGACTGCGCATCTAAATCTAATATTCTTTTCTTATATCTTATGTTGTCCATAACTTAGGTGCACGGTCTGTTTGTATCTTCTGCAGCTTGGTTGATTACACAAAAGTCCTCCACACCAAAGAACATAAAATTAGTTTTCGAGGACCTTCTGGTCTTTCTAGATTATCTGCTTCATATGTGCTTGTTGAGGGCTCACGGGATGAAGCATTCGAATCATGAAGGCTTGGCGTGCACGGCATTATCACAATGATATTGACTATGAGGAATTTTTCAAGGCTTGCACCATTCTTACTCTTGTGCCAAATTATTCTTAGCCATAACAAGTGCACGGCTCACACTGGGTGCTTTAGGAGAGAAGGCACGGGAGGGAAAACTTGTAAGGTAATATGTGCATTAGGTTGTCACCTATCATTACATTGGTTGGACTGTATCTTTGATTTTCATATTGGTTCCGCCAAGACTAATTTCCTTGGCCATGCACCTAATTGGAATTGCCTCTATATGCTTACGCCTGTTGCTTTTCCAATGATATGATTTTGTTCGACAAATTTCTGATCACGGACTTTATTTCTTCATTTTCCTTTTCTTGTGATGGAGAATAGGATGTTAAGGCAACCAGGTTGCATGCTTTTCTCGGGGATAGAAATAGGGGCCACGTAAGGTTGGGGTGCTTGTGACATCTCGAGAACAAGGGCATGGGCGGTCTAGGAGCCAACTTTCCCACCTGAATGAGACTCATTTATACCCTTCTTTGTAATGTTCTAAACAGTGGTAAGGTCCTACCTTCCATAGATTGGATCATAAATGAGATATCATTGTTGGCGCCTTAGGATAATAAAGGAAAGCATGTTGGGCTGTAGGTCTTACCACAAGAGGAATTTTGTCCCAAGTCTTCTAAAATTTGATGTTGAAATCAGTCATCTACTCATTGGGTGCCCTCTTTGGTGTTGTTAGTTGCTCCACCAAAGATAGGTGATCAGACTTGTCCTCAAAATGATAGCATGGAGTTGTTCCCATCTCATCCTAGGTGGTGATAGATCCAAGTCTCAAGCCTCTATACCACTGAAGTGCTTTACATTTGAAGGAGGTTGCAAGTAACCTTGACTACTACATCATTATGTGTGATCAGATAGAGTGAACACACATTTTCTACATCTTGGATATGCTCCTAAGGGGTGACTTGATTCTCACCAGTAAAGTAAGGAATACTTTTGAGTGTGTCATTAGGCATATCATGCTACATGGCCAGGAGTAAGGGACTCCCTCCATCAAAGTTTGTAAATATTATTAATGGAGGGGGTTGATGTGCCATTGCAGGGCACACAGGTTGTGTGTTTTGAGGAGGAGTTGAATGGGTGTAGTGTGCTAGAGATAGAGATGCATGCGTGGGATTTCTAGAATGAACTCTTTTCGAGGATAGTTGGAGGTATTCAAAAGAATCTTCAGCTATTGCACTTCTTGTGTGCACTCTTCTCATGAAAGGCACTTAGGACTATTGAAATAGAGATTTTGAAATATTGGAAGTCGTCATATGTGTTTGAAATGAGCCTATTCAAGGGTGAAACACTAAGTTCACACACCAGAACTTAGAGATATGAAATTTTTGCTTTCGGTGCTTGTCCACTGGCATGCCAAAAACTATTCATTACTCAAACATGCACCCACATCTTGAATCTCAAAAGGGCCAAGGTTTATGAGACCACAATGGAACCATCCCCAAGTTGTGGGACCTTGCGAGCTTGGGATGGATCTATGGAGAAGGTCGGTTCCTCTATCTATTTCTCTTTGCTACTGCTTTACTCTTAGTCTTTGAAAGGGGAAACTAATCTAAGAATGCCAAGGGACCAGAAAAGAAGGATAACATGAAGTAAATTACACTAAAATTTGATAGCACCGAAAAGAGGGGTGAACACTATTTGTTCTAAGTGTGAATGATAGGGAATGCGTGAAAGGAGGCTAGGCATGAGTAGTAAAGAAAAATACACATTCACCGGATCGTTCTCATGGAAAACAACCAAGTATAGAGCTGCGGGGGACTTAAAATAGCACAACAATACACAATTCAAGAGAAATGCAAGAAGAAGGAATGCAAACATGTTAGGAAAGAGAATAGTCACAAAATGATCTTCTGATACTTCCAAAAATGCATAGAACTATTACAATGATAAGGAGGCCTATATCCACATGCAAGATCCAAACATGGAGGTCTCGCAACTAAGAATACAAAAATATGGAGCCCTTAGCAACATGCGTAAGGATCTAGAGTGTCCAAAATAACAAATGAGCCTTGCTCTTACATTTATAGATGAATCCATGGAGGAAGAAGGGAAAAGGAAGGAAAACTGAATTTTGAAACACAACCACCAACAAAAAGCATTCAATGTCTATAAATCCACTTGTAAATCTATGAAATATGCTTCCCCATGCATTTTTGATGTGTTGAAGAAAAAGGAGGGTGGATCATACCAAATTGGGTGGTTAGAGCAATTAGATCTGCTCATTAATGTTTAGAGAGACATTTTCCCATTTCTCACCTACCAGATCCGCCAAAATTTGAATTTTGAATTTCGACACTATAAGCGATGTCGGTAGCTCTCGAAAAGTTTAGGCACATGTCGATCCGAGATCTGTAGCGATGATATGGCTGTCAGAATATGTTAGAGTCATCGGCATACACAAAACATGTGGTGTGCACTAATTAGCTGAGATGGTGGCCAAATGTATAGCTATTTTTCATTTTTGCCACATTTCAATCATTCATTTGTTGCAAGGATTTTGCGCCCTATTGGCACGCCCTAGCTGGTTGTGTGCTACACACTTAAGCATGTCAAAATATGGTCTAGCACAAAAGGGTGCACCACGACCAATTGTATTACAGTTACTTTATTTTAATCGGTTTGGTCGTCTTTTGTTATGTTCAACTTTTACTATGACCGTGAGGAATATTGCCTCTATTTTATTTGACAATGCTATATCAAACCAGCTTTATGAGGATATTCAAATTATTATTTATGGACTGGTGATTTTTCAATTGTTTGAATGTTTTATATGAAACATGGGAATTCGAATAATTATTATAATAACATATTGTTGGAAATATGTGGACTTATATTATGATGATTAATTTTACCATTAAATTTAGGTATCAATCAAAATAAAAATTAAAAAAATGCATTATTAATTTGTGAAATTATATATTTAAATCCTAAAAGGATTTGGCATGTAAATCAAAAGTTAAAAATAATAATAATAATAATATTTTAATATTTAAAATCTAAGAGTTTTGAAAGGGACACGCCTTCATCTGACACCAAGTATGTGGCATGCATTGACGCATGAAGCAACATTGGGAAGCCCAAAAATTCCCCATTATAGCATAGTTTCTTCATTATATTTTCTTTTATTTCTCCTTTGTCTATTTTCATTCTTCTCTTCTGGAATACCTACGCATGATTTTTGGAGGAAAGAAGGATTCAACTTGTTGGAGCGGGAAGAGTAGAAGGTTGTTGATTCAGGTTTACTTCAAGCATGAATATCTTCTCCCTTCTCTGTAGCATTATTTGTAAATAATGAGGAAATAAACATTCTGATTTAAATGGAAATTAAATGAATTGTGGACAACTTTTGATTCAATTGCTTGGAAATGAAATCTAAAAAGGAAATTGACGGATTATGTATTCTCTTAAGTTTCCTTTGTGTGGTTTTAGATAAACCTAGAAAAAACATAGATGGGTGTTCCTAATCATTTTTTATTTTATTTTATTTTCTATTTAAATTTGTTTTCTCGAAAACTCCAAATCAATTTCTACCTCTGGGTTTTATTACAGTCAAATAATAATTTATTTGTATGAGCAAAGAGATTTCTGGTAGTGTGAAAAATATTTTTACCAAGTATTTCATCATTTTTCCCGATATATTGCTTCAATTCTAATAATTTCTAAACAGAAAAGAAATTAATGTTGGAACGAGCTGATTTGGATATGTACAAGTTGATTTGCTTGTAGGTATAATTTTATTACCTGATTGAAAAATAAATTAGTGTTAATAGTCTATGTAAGATGACTTAGTTTTTCTTAAAGAATTTCGTTACTAGAAGTGTTAGAAACTTATTGTTGTTATTTTATGCAAATAGACTTCAAAATTATCTTCATGTGGTATGTGGGTTAATTTGTTTTGTTGATGTGTCGGTTACCTGAAAGAACATGTTAAAATGATTTAATAGAGGTGTTTTTACAATTTGTTTAGTTGGATTGTTCCTATAAATATATATAAATGTGTTTTGATTGTTTGAAAAAAGTTAGTATGCATTTTATAGGGTTGCTTATTACTTAGAGAGAATATGTCTAATTTGTATTTGGAAATGATGATTTCAGATAGTTTTGTTAAGTTGTTTGTTGATAGAAGGTTAGAAAAATAATAGTTGAATTTGTACCATGTGAAGCATGATTTTCTTGTGGTTTAATCAGAATTTGGATGTTGAATGATTATGGTTTGATTATGTCTTGATTCTTGTGATTAGAGTGAAACATGATTGTTGAAATAGAAATTAGTTGTTCTATTGGTGTACATTCATAGTTGTATCTCGATGAAAAACATGTAATAATACATTCTCCGTTGTATTACCATATGTTTGTTGATAAAATAACATGTATATTGTTTCATATTTTTATTGAATAATTACATCAAAAATGGAGGAAATATTCATGCTAGTTCATTTTGAACTGATAACATACCACTACTCCAGTCTTGCGGACAATTAGCTATCATGTTTGGATATGTAGAAACTCATGTCTTGTGAATTTTTATCGTAGCATGGATCTAAATGAGATACTTGGATTTCAATTTTTAGAAGGATGATATCCTAGAATTTTGACTAAATTTATTGGGATATGCTAACCAAAATAAGCTCCCTCTTATTTTGGGTTAACTAGCTTCCTTTTATACCTCAGTCAAATTTTACACATTTCGAGCACTCAAAATTTTCTAGGTATTGCTTCATCAAATAGATAATTTTTCCCCTTGCCAAAAAGGTACAGAAGTCCTCCTAACTCCTTGTATTTTTTGAGTTATGGCTCGACGGAGTTTGGAGGGAAAATTTGCCAAGGCAGACTTGTGGGAAAAATTTTGGCACTTAGCCTTTTGGCTAAAAATTGAAAGGAAAATTTTGGCCCGAAAGCCCGAAAGGAGAATGGAAAATAAATTGTTTAAGGCCCACAACTAGTCAGGATGTGCCACGTATCAAGGCAGTGAGTGGGGGCAAAAGGAATTCAAGTTTTTTGGCGTTTGGTCGAAATGTGTCACAAGTAAAAATGGAAGCGCATCCCTGTCGAGAAATAAAAATATGCCACATGCCCATTCATCGGCGGGGATCGGGGCATCGAGAGGATTTTGGAATTTTTTTCCAAAGTGGTGAAAAATGTAAAAGGAAAAAATAGAGTGCATTCCCACCAAGCAATCTGTTAGAGTAGGTATTTACCTTAGTTCATGTTCACCTAGGTACTTTATTTACCTTTATTGTATTTATCCTCACCCACTTATGTGTGTGAATATTTATTTTATCTTATTTAGATATTAGAAGATATTATCTAGTTGTTAGGTATAGTTCTTTCCTTGATCTATGGTATTTACTAGTTCTTTCCTTGATTTATGGTATTGACTAGATTCTTGATGTCTAGCTCTCTCCTAAATCTATGGTCTTGACTTGTTCTTTGATGACTAGTTATTTCCTTGATTTATGGCTTGATCTACGACCTTGACTAGTTCTTAGATTATTATTCCTTGCCTATTTAAGTAAGGCCCATTCTCAATGTATTGCATTGAGTTCCATAATAATATATGATATTGTTGCTCATTTGTTTACAAAGGTTTTATGTAAAGCTATTTTTGTGAATTGCTTTCATCTTATTGATCATGGTGTTTGATTAGCATCTGTGTTCTTGGCTTGGTACGATCTGGTTATCATTCCTTTCATGGTATCGAGCAAGAGAGATTGCTAGTGACATCCGTCTATAAGTTTTTTTGCAAATAAAATCTTTGTATATTCATATATGTGGGATTTGGTCGTATTTTATTGTTGCATGCATTTTTATGCAAAACGAGGCTTTCATTGGATCCGAAAGGTGGGAAAACCCTAAGATTGACTATAAATTTGACCATTTCTGAGGTAGTCATTTTCTCAATTTTTACATTGTTAAAGGGAAGTACACCAATCTACCTCGGGTTCCGTGTCACAAAAAAAAGTGGGATTATTTTTCAGGTCTATTGGATTTCTTGAGATCTACATAAGGCAATTTTCTATTGCAATGTATCTATTTCGGTTTGTGCATAGGAAGGTTTTCGGATCTTTCCTTTTTTGGCAAGGGTCCATGAATGTGCATTTTTTTGCTATTTCGGGCAAATCCGCACCCCATAATAGTAAGTTGTGAAAACACCCATTAAAATCCTTAGCCCTTGGTCATATGTTATTGTCATATGAGGGCTTCAAACTTGTGATTCCTACTTTTAGTAGGTGCTTAACTTGAGCCCCCTTTAATTTTATTTGTGTCGTGAAGGCAACGACAATTTATTTTGTTTTAGTGACAACTAAAATAAATAACAAAGAAAAAGTGCTTGTTTTTTTGTGCTCTTTCTATTGGAGTTATTTATTTTAATACTTGCACTATAATTATAAAGTACCAAATATGGAAGAGTTTTGTAATCAATAGTGTTGTAATCAATTATGGATGTAATTTTGGCTGAGCCCGACATCCTAAATTTTTGGGAGTTGCAGTTTGTACCTATCATGGATTCTTAGAATGATATGTTATTCTCTAAAGTATGTGGACTTGAAGAGGATATTGTAAAATTTGTGGAAGAAAATAGATCACTCAAGAAGTGAAATTCTCTTCTACAATCACTCATTCATGATAAAGATACAATAATACACTCCCTACAAAAAAAAACTTGCTAGCCTATAACATCACCATTATATTGTGAACAACCATATCCATACTCCTAGTCCACTTGCAGATGTTGCTCTTATACCCACTGACATTGATATGTCATTCTTTAAGCTTGAACCTATTTTTGATGCTTGTAAACCTGTGAGGCTTGTTATTGCATGCTCTTCCACATCTGTGCCTATTACAGTACCACATGTTGTGTATCCTACTTCTACTCAGCTGTATGGATTTTTTGAGAAGCATACCACTACATTCAGTTCTCGGATGCTCCATTCTATGGGTCTCACTAGCGGAGTCATTGACAGACATTCACAGGGTATGGTTTCCTTTATTCCACATGTTAAGTGGAATTCTTGTCATGACATTGGTTTTTGAGAAGATACTTCATTGGGATCACACATTGACAAAGCTCCTTTTTTGTTCAATCGACTCTTTACGAGGATCTGAGCAACAAATGAGTTCTACATCTTCACTCGGGCTTAAGAAACTGAGATTTCAAGCATCAAACATGATCAACCCGATACATATTCGGCAAATTGCTTTCATCTTATTGATCGTGGTGTTTGATTAGCATTTGTGTTCTTGGCTTGGTATGATCTAGTTATCATTCCTTTCACAATAAAATGATGCCACGTGTCTCGGAGTGGTGGGGGCGTGGAGAATTCCAGGAAAATTTCCCAATTTTGTGAAAAGGGGAAAAATGTTGTTTTGAAGCCGCGAGATCAACCAGAGGGTGCCACGTGTCATCGGAGGAGTGGGGTGTGGAGATTTTGGGAAATTTTCCCAATTTAAAAAAAGGGAAAAAGTTCAAATTTTGGCCCGCGAACCCAAATTTTGCCCTAATTTTGCCATTTTTTCCCTAAATCTTCAGAGGGGCATATCTTTCGCACTAAATTGATTTTCATGATTTTGGTATCATTGGAAAGCTGGTGAAATTATCCATATGATGGACCCTTAAATTTTAAATTTTTATGGATTTTTGTAGGAGAAAAATGGGAAAACATCTCTGGCATGGAAAAATTATAGAAAACGACCCCAACCACCAAAATTAATGAAGTATGGGCCTCTTTCTCGCTCTGCGAAGCAATGTACTTGGAAGTATGGGATTTTTCATGGAAACCCATAATTGCAGGCCAATTAAATGGATCTTGTCAGTGGTTAAATTTTCAAATCGATTTACCCACGTTTTCTCATTTCTTTCATTCTGTTCAAGCGATAAAAGCCAATTTTGGCTCATTTTGTAAAAAGTTGTTCATCATTCTTCTCTGCCTCTCCCTTCTTTTCTTCCCCAAGGTCAAAATGGAGTTTGAACCTCCTCCCCTACTCTGTAATGGAATTTTTCCTCTTACCCATGAAATGATGATTCTGTGCAAACTTCTTGGAGCAATAAAAAACATGTTTTGTGATGCATTTGTCCATCCTTACTCATTTTTTGGTTGTTTTCTTCTTGCCTCTCTTGATTGCAGGCATTTGAGAATGTTTGGATGTTCATTTCAGGTTTTGGAGCTATGTTCATGGAGTTTTGGAAAATTTTCAATGTGAAATCCATCTTTAGTCTGTGATGCACTTATCCATCCTTCCATTGCTCACCTCTTCTTATTCCATGGCATTTTGATAGACGATCAACATTTTCCTTCTCTAGTGTATCATCGTTTTGGTGTAGGCTTTGTTTTTTCCATTTTTCTTTCTCTCCCTGTCTCCTTGGAAGTTAGATTAGGATTAGATTAGCTTGCCTACACTGGAATAGATTGTGGTAGGTAGTTTAGGAAGAGGAACCAACCTTCTATGGAGAGCTTTCCCCATTTGCAAAGGTCCCACACTTTGGGAAAGCTCAATGTTGTGCAATCACACCAAATGACTTTTCCTTATAAAAGTAGATCCATAACTCATTTGGGGGTGATTTGGTTTTGCAGTAACATTTTTGGCACACTTGGTGGGACACTTTGGGCTTAGATATTTCATCTTCTCTTAGTGTCTTATGCAAACAAAAACATATCTTACACCATTATGCACCACTAATAGTTTTGGCACACCCGGTGGGACCTTAGAGGTCTTCCACTTCATCTTTTGTAGGTTGGTGTGTTCCTATGAAGATTTTAGCCTTTGGAGGAATTCTCAAACACATTTGGTGACTCCATCTAGTCAACAACCCATCTCTAAAGTTGCAGACCCTCTTTCCATTCATTTTCATTCATTTTTCATCCATTCTTCCTTCCATCTCTTCCACTCTTTTCCATTCCATGAAGTTTTACAATCATGACTTCATTTCCCTCATGGAATTCACATTTATAACAGCAGTATATTCCACCTCCAACATGTTTTACAACTCCTTCAAATCAACATTTTGAACAAATTCAAAATCATCATGCTTACCCATATGAGCAATACCAAAATCAGTTTGGTTATGAAACATATCAAGAGAAAGGGTACACATGCAATGATAGCAGTCAAATGTAAGATGCTAGTCTATTGGAGAAGATCCAAAAATGGAGATTGGCATGGTGCAATCTAGGGCTCAAGCTCAAATGGAGGCTTTTAGAATTGGTTGTAGGGCACCTTGTCCATGGGTTGGCCCTTTTCCAAGACATTGACCCTCAAGAAAAGATGGAATTCATGGTGGAGATGTTGCCATAACTTGCACAATGGACGAGAGATAAACGCCTATGAGCTTGGTGTCGGGCATCCTTGTCAATGGGTAAATCCTATGCCATTATCTAGTAATTTTCTCTCTATTCCTCAAGCAGCACCATCTCATTTTGAATGTCAAATTCCAAATCCAGTCCATGTTGCCCCAAGTGTTGATTTTATTTCTCCATTCCCTAGTCTTTCACCTCATATCAATTCTTCTATCCTTTTCCCTTCCAAATAGTCATCCCCCACAAGAGCTAAAAGAAATACCTTCCAATCCAAGGAAACAATAAGTTTCATCTCTTCCACCACCACAAACAAATGAAAAAAAGGTTGAATCCCAACCTACTCCTTCTCTTGCCTTCCCAAATCCATGTTGGGAAAATGAAAATCAGAAAACCATTCGTCAAGGATAGCAAGAAGAGGATCCCAACATAAAAGAAATGACAGACAATCGAAGAGTTGGGCTACCAAATTTGGGATATTAAAGATCCCCTTGATGGTTAAGCCTTCAGAGGAGGTTAGAGTTGAAGAACAAAGTGGTGGCCAAGGCTGATTTTATAGCAGCAGAGAAGCAATAAGATCAGTCATCAAGTTGCTCAGAGTGTAGTTTCCATGTTGGCACTCTGCTGGAAGAAGATGTTGATCCAATAGAAGTTGCACAATTAACCATAAAAGAGGAAAGGAGCTCAAGAATATCTTGCATTCCCAACTTGTCCTCTAGAGCAACAGATTGAAGAGTTTGATTTGTCGAACTTCATGCTAGAGGAAGAAGTCATTCAAGAGCAAGATTGTCTTCAAGTAGTAGAGGAAGGAGAAGCTGCTCCAAATCCAAAAGAAGAGGAGCACATTCCAACTGTGGAGGAGAAAAGTGCAGATCCAAAATCTTTGAACACAAAACAAGCTATAGAATAACCTTCAGTTCTTCCTTCTACTTCATTCTCTTCAAGCTCCAACATTGAAGAAGAGTTTGATCTTTTAAACTTCATCTTTGAGATTGAAGATAATCATGGTGAGCAAGTTGCAAATCAAGAGAACACCATGGAAGAGGTTGAATATTTGCAGCAGGACAACAATGAGGTAGTTTATCTGTCAGATTTGGAGGACTATTTTGATGGAGAGGAACCAGTTGAAATCACATTGTTTTCTCCTTCATCATCCATCTTCCAAACACAAGAAATTATTGCCATGAAGGATACCATTCATTTGACATCCTACATTTTATAGCAGATCTTTGGAATCAAGATTGAGAGATTTAAATCTTCCATGTTCTTCACCGGAAGAAGAAGAGAAAGAGCATGAGGATTCCATCATTTCTTCCACACCATCCATCCAAGAAGGTCTGCAAGAAGACTCCATTTTAGAGGAGAATTTCAGAGCTATGGACATATCAAATGGATCGGACCTTACCCAATAAGGTATTTCACTTCATTGGATCCAAAGGAGAAGCCACAAACAGTCATGCTTGCTTCTAAGCATGAGTATGAGCTTCAAAGTACAAGGATCAACTACAATGCCTCTTCAATCTAAATGTAGAGCAACTAAAATAGGTATTTGATTTGTCTTCAACTAACACCTTGTTGATTTAGGTAGAAGACCAGCTTCTTGTTGATTTTCCACTCATCCAACCATCCATGATCAGCTCCAAATCATTTACATGGCTGCCAATTTTGAGGAAAGGAAGTTATTTTGCACAACTAGTTGCGGGGTTTATTTGGCTTACCTTTGCTCTTGGCTAGAGTAGTGTAGGTAGGTTTTCTTTTAGCAAAATACATGATTTTACACACTCTGCATGTTCCATTTGGAGCATGTATGACTTCTAATTTTGTACATAGTTTTTTGGTGTTGTTTTGGTTGCTCTTGCACAAAGTTCGGTGGCTTTTGGTGAGGATTAATTTCAAGTTTTAATGGGTTTCCAAGTGACTAAGAGGTCAGAATTTCAGATTTTAGATCAGAATCAATTTATCAGGCTTGACTCCATGCCCAATAGATGCTTTAAAGGCCATTGATCATTCATCTAACAGGTAAATTACCTCTGAGAGTCGCCAAATTTTTAACCAAAATAAGCTCCGTCTTATTTTGGGTTAACTAGCTTCCTTTTGTGCCTCAGTCAAATTTTTACGCATTTCAGGCACTTAAAATTTTCAAGGTATTGCTTCATCAGATAGAGAATCTTTTCCCCTTTCCATAAAGGTAAAGAAGTCCTCCTAACTCCTTGTATTTTTTAAGTTATGGCTCGGCAAAGTTTGGAGGGAAAATTTGCCAAGGCGGACCCGATGGAAAAATTTTGGCACTTAGCCTTTTGGCTAAAAAACTCAAAGGAAAATTTCAGCCTGAAATTCCACAAAGGAGAATGGAAAATAAATTTTTTGAGGCCCGCAACTTGTTAGGATGCACCACATGTCAAGGCGGAGCGGTGGGGGGTAGAAGGACTTCAAGTTTTGGCGTTTGGTCAAAATGCGTCAAAGGTAAAAATGGAAGCACATCCCCACCGAGCAATCAAAAGATGTCACATGCCCATTCATCGATGGGAATTGAGGCATTGGGAGGATTTTGGAATTTTTCCCAAAGTGGTGAAAAATGTAAAAAGCAAAAATAGAGCACATTCCCGTCAAGAAATCAAATGATACCACGTCTCTCTCGAGTCTGCGGGCGCGGAGAATTTTGGGAAAATTTCTCAATTTTGTGATAAGGGGAAAAATGTTGTTTTGAAGCTGTGGATCAACCAAAGGGTGCCACGTGTCATCAGAGGAGTGGGGTGTGGAGATTTTTGGGAAATTTTCCTAATTTCACCATTTTTGCCCCTGAATCTTTAGAGGGGCATATCTTTTACGAACTCAATTTTCACAATTTTGGTATCATTGGAAAGATGATGAAATTATCCACATGATGGACCCTTAAATTTAAAATTTTGATGGATTTTTGGGAGAAAAATGGGAAAACATCTCTAGCATGGAAAAATTGCAAAAAATGACCCCAACCACCAAAATTAATGAAGTATGGGCCTCTTTCTCACTCTGCGAAGCAATGTACTTTGAAGTATGGGATTTTTCATGGAAACCCATCATTTTGCAGGCCAATTAAATGGATCTTGTTGGTGGTTGAAGTTTCAAATTGATTTACTTGCGTTTTCTCATTTCTTTCATTTGGTTCAAGCAATAAAAGCCATTTTGGCTCATTTTGTAAAAAGGTGTTCATCATTCTTCTCTGCCTCTCCCTTCTTTTCTTCCCCAAGGTCAAAATGGAGTTTGAACCTCCTCCCCTACTCTGTAATGGCATTTTTTCCTCTTACCTGTGAAATGATGATTCTATGTAAACTTCTGGAGCAATAAAAATGTGTTTTGTGATGCATTTGTCCATCCTTGCTCGTTTTTGGTTGTTTTCTTCTTGCCTCTCTTCATTACAGGTATTTGTGCATGTTTGGATGTTCATTATAGGTTTTAGAGTTGTGTTCATGGATTTTTGGAACATTTTCTGTGTGAAATCCATTTTTGGTCTATGATACACTTGTCCATCCTTCCATTGCTCACCTCTTCTTGTTCCATGGAAGTTTTGATAGATGATCAACATTCTCCTTCTTTGGTGTCTCACCATTTCTTTGTAGGCTCTATTTTTTCCAATTTTTTTCTCTCCTGTCTCCTTGAAAGTTAGATTAGGATTAGATCATCTTACCTGCACCGGAATAGCTTGTGGTAGGTAGTCTAGGAAGAGGAAACAACCTTCTTTGGAGAGCTTTCCCCATTTGCAAAGGTCCCACACTTTGGGAAATCTCAATGTTGTGCAACACACCAAATGGATTTGCTTTAGAAAAGCATATCCATAACTCATTTGGGGGTGTTGTGATTTTGCACTAACGGGATCTTGGACCCATTGTTAATGTTCAAACCTCACTATATGTGAGAGTTACTATAATAGTTATATATTTCACCTTAATGGCATATGTAATTTATTATTTTAATAAAGAGATGATTACCTTGTATGTAATAATATCTCAATATGAGTAAATGATAAATACTAGAAGTGAGAAATCTTACTTATTATAAATTATTAAATTTCTTTATTTGATATTTGTCAATGTATGAAGCCGATAGTTGGGAAATTATTGTAACAATCAATTGTCTTTAATTTCTAAATTAAATAAGCTATTTAGTGGCGTAGCTAATCGAAGGAATAATTAAATATACATGTTTTAATATATATTTAATTCAGCCTTTTGGTAAACTTGGTATTAATATGATAAGATTGTAAATCTTGTTGTATAGAGAATGGAAGAGTATCGTTGTAAAAGGTAATTTAAGGTTAAAAACCAAGCATCAGGAAAAGAGAAACTAAATGGGAAGATAAATAGATGAAAAGATCCATTAGGCATATTAAGGGATAACTACATGCAAAATTTTGAAATAGAAACATTTCAACAGTAACAAATGTACTTATCTCATGATGATCCTAGTTGGCTTTTGGCATTTATCTCGATATAAACTCTTGCAAGATAGGTTAAATTGGAAATAAAGTAAATACAAACTATAAGATCTAGATAACTATGAAAGGGATAGTTGTGAGGTGGAAGAAGACTTAAACTCATAAGACTAGTGTGTTGTCTTGAGTTTAGTTGTAACCTGCATGATGGAAAACTTTGGCCAAAGTAATGCAAGGATGGTTATGCATTGTCTGATCACCTATTCCTCCAATTAAATTAAAATTGCCAGTAACTTGATCATGGGAAGTTAAACACTAAACATGAGGTAGGAAATGGTCAGATACTAGAATACGAAGTCAAAAAACTAGCTTCGTGGTAGACCCAAGGACTTTCACATGGTTCCCATGACCTGAAAAAGGTTGAGCCAAAATGCTAGTAAGCATTGTCACTCGAAGTAGTGGCAAAGGGAGATCGTGGAGATCTGGATACACCCTTCTCAGCCACACATGGCTTACACAGATGTTATCAGATAGATCAAAAGAACAAATTTGATTTAAATAATTTGATTAAACAAATTTGTATGATTGCAACTATGTAATCTATTTTTATGTATGTTTTAAAAAAATATCCTCATTTTCTAGTTCTAGTAATTTTGAGCGTTACATAATGAGTGAAGAAACAGAAAATTGAAGCAGAAATGAAAATGAATTATGAATAAAAATAAGGAAAAGATAAAGAGAAGCAAGAATTGATGAAGGAAACCATAAATGAGACCAAATGGTCTCCAAATTTTTCATCTAATATTGTATTTGATTGTGTTTTTGCAGGTTTTTTAGACAAAGAAAGGAATAATATTGAAGAGAAGATGAAGATGAAAGAGGAAAGAAAATAACAAAGCAAGCAAGAAATCAAGAAGCAAGGAAGAAAAGTGAAGGAAAATGCAATGACAAAGAGAAAAGTGTGGGACCTAGGTGGACATGAAGCAAGAAAACATAATGGAAACAAGGAAAGAAGTTCAAGAACATGCAATGTAGATGAATACTAAAGAAAAGAATATGAAGGCTTTTCACCACCTTGGGAGTATGATGCAAAATCGTCATGGGAAGAGCATCAAAAATGTTTCCATTTGTTATGGTTGTGATAATAATGGTAGTGTATGTGTGGATTTACTAAGACATAGTATGAGATATTCTAATAGACATAAATTTCAAGTTCCCTCCAATTCTAAGTTTGAATTTATAAAGACATGTATGTGAAAGACAAGAGTGAGTTGGGAAGAGTTATGGTGTTTTCTAGTATGGGGGTCTAGTCATGTAAGGAATGAAGCCTCATATATATATGTGAGTCATAAATGACTAAACTAATGTAAAAAATGCCTCCTAGTATGTTAATGAGCATGTAAAGAGTCATTAAGAGTCAAGAATCAGTTAGGTTTTGGAGGTTAAATATATTAATAAGTTGGAAATTTGAAGGAAACCATTTAGTTATCCCTCTAAGAGGAGAGGAAAAGTTCCTTAGTGAGGAGGAAGAGTTGAAGTTATGAAGAATAATTCTTTGTAAGAAATATAGTGAATATCAATAAAAAAATCCAATTTTTGCATAATACTATGTTTTTTTGCATGTTTCTGAGTTGCATGGTGAAGCATATAGTTTTTTTGTTGATTGGAGTGTTCATGTAAAAGCATATAGTGATATTGTCATGGTTATTCATTCTTATTGGGAATTAACTTTCTCTTGAAGGAGGTATCTATGTTTTCATTGGCTTGATCCAAGACACTAATGCTTTATTTTGATGTGACTATCAAGATTGTAAATACTTTAGGTTTTTAGACTATTCCTTATATAATGTGTATGGAATGTGCTTATGGATCTTAGAGCTTGCAAATACTCTGATAAAATGGGGATTTGTTACTCTACCCGTAAGAAAATGACGTTTGAGTACCTTGAAGGTTTAGCATAACTCGAAAAACAAGATAAAGACAATGTGAAGGAGATTGATAAGACATTACACGTGCAGAGGAGAGTAAGGGATTTTTTTCAAGAGTTATATTTATATCTCTAAAGAATAATGTTTAATTATTGTGATATGGCTAATCTCTATTGTGAAATGTGCTTGAAGAAAAAAATTGTGCATCTTTAGAGATTGAAGGAAGGTAGAATGCATGAGTTCCACTAGTTTCATCATTGTGAGGACAATATGACTAGTTATAGTTTAGGATGTAAACTATTAGAAGGATGGCATCTGAGTATTAAAGATAAAATTAGTCAAAACCTTACATTAATTGTGCATGCACAAACTCTATCATATCTTTGGAGGCTAGGTTAGCATGTGTGGAATTCTTCTCTTAGTCCACTTGTAAGAATTCCTTATGTTTATCCTTGAGATGAAATTACATTCAAAAGATATAATCTTGAATCATTCTTCATAGAAATTTATTGTAAAAAAATACCTCTCAGGCTTATAGAGAGGGTTTGTGAGTGGGGGTTCTAGGGCTTACTAATTAATAGCTCAAATCAAGGACTTTAGGCTCAAAATTTTGTAGAAATGATCTTAATAGTCCAATAGAATATTCAAAAGGAAATTTGGTTTTCCAATGGCTATTTTGTAATGTTTTCTTGACATATTTGAAGGAGATTAGTAAACATAGTCAAAGGACTAAGCTAGATAGGGGGTTTGCTAAAGAAGCAGTACTTTTCCTTGGAGTTGAAACTTGGAATTTTGCATGCTTGAATAACTCAATAATGGGTGCTAGGAATGTCTAATATTGTGTCCTAGAAGTGTGTTACTGAGGAGTTAAGGGAGTTTCAAGATTTTCCCTAACTCGTTAGAGGGTTTGAGAGCAAAATTACAAAAAATGAGTCAATAGGAGTTACCCAAGGAGTTGGGATCTGAAAATTTAAGAGCATGTTGGTATGAGAAAATGTGAACTATTGGAGCTTATATAAATTTTTAGGTATCTCTAGGAACCTATAAGAATACTTGTTGCAAGACACATTTTCTTAAGGGCATATGAAGGCTAGTAATGAAAAACACAAAGGCTAAGAGGTTTTGGTTGTTTAAATGCATTCTATGGTTAATTCTAACTATGATATAAGGTGTAGGAACAGGGGATCTTATAGAGGAAGCCTTTAAAGGAGAAAAGAGAAAAATTGCATCTTGAGGTAAAAGGAACTAGTCAAGGAAAATGAAGAAAGAGATGAACCAGGTATGAAGGGTAGTGAAGTGAATACTTTGATGAATAGGATGAACAGGAAATATGATGATTGTAGTAAGAAGAGAAGAATACAATTATTCTTAACTCATTCAAGGTAATTTTATACAAAGTATGAGCCATTTTAGCAAGTTTTTAAACTTTCTAAACTCAGTGATGAACCTCTAGAGGAAGAGAAAATTGGAAGTTTGATGTTCAAAACTCTTATGGACTGAGTATATGCAGGGTTACACAATTGTAATACATCAAATCAACATTACACTAGAACCAATTTTTGTTCCCTTTCTTCTTCTCTCATGGGAAACAAGGTGTGACTAACTCCATCTTTCTCTAGAATGTATACATTATTCCTCCCATCATGTGTAGTATTCTTGTCATACTATTAAGGCCTACCAAGAAGCACATGGAACACATCCATGGGAATAACATCACAAAGCACCTTGTACTTAAACCTACCAATTTGTAAATCAACCCAACACTATTCATTCACTAACACTTATTGTCCTTTATTCAACCATTAGACTTTATATGGAGTAGGATGAGGTATATTTTTCAATCCTAATTTATTCATCATCTCAATTGAAAGTAGGTTATCCATACTTCCTGAATCTATAACACTTTTACAACACTTACATTGAATCTTGCAAGTGGTCCTGAACAATGATTTCCTTTTTGGTGGCTCCTTCTCCTTTGGTGTCTTGATCAGAATTATTCTCATGAGAAATGACTCTCCCACTTTTGGTTCTTCTACAAGTGAAGGAGAGAAAACACTCTCTTCATCTCCACCTTGAACAAGTTGAGTTCTTCCTTCATTCTTTGTGTTACTTATAGGTTACTCCTCCTGGACACTCTCATGACCTGTGACCTAAAAATTTATTTCATTTGTAGCACCTTCTTTTGAATCCACTTGTTCCTCTTCCTCTTGTTCCATAACCACCTCTAAAGTAGGGTCTTCTACCTCTAAAACCACCTCTTAAACTAGAAGTTTGGTCTTTTTGTGTATGGCTTGACTCACCTTAACTCCTTTGTTATTGTCCTCTTCCTCCAAGTTTTCCTCTACCTCTATAAATCCTTCCTCTTAATATGTTTTGATGAGTATGCATTCTATTCAATTTGTCTTCAACTTTTAAAGAAAATTAGTAGTATTCTTCTAGACTCTTAGGACTAGTCAAGTTAAGTTCTTCTTGTATCTGGTACCTTAAACCAATCAAATATCTTGATAAATTATTTGTGTCATCCTCCAAATGTCCTAACAAAATGCTTAACTTGTATAATTATTCAGTGTACTCTTTGACTCCCATCTCTTTTTGCTTCAAATTTTGTAATTTTCTATATAAATTTTCATACAATTAGTAGGTAAGAACTTACCTTTAAGTTTTGCCACAATCTTATCCCAAGAATTAATTTTGGATTTGTTTTTATTCCTCCTTTCTTCTTGAATGTATTCCCACCATAGGGATGCATTCCCTTTCAGATTTTGTTTAGAAAACTTTACCTATTGGTCTTTAGGAACATTCTCAAAATCAAATATTTATCTAACTATGTTATCCAATCAATGATTTCTTCCCCATTCAACCTACTCGCATACATTAGAAGTTTCAGTTTAGGATTATATCCTTATCCTTTCACTTCCTTCAAGAACATCTCAAACCTCAAATCTTCAAGGTCTCTTTATTCTTAAAATTTTACTAGTTGTCTTTGAGCCACTTCCTCTTCTTGATCACTTAAATCTCTTGTTTCAACTCCTCTTCTTTGGTTAACATCCACCGCTATGATCCTGGCATAAAAAGTGTCCCTATATTTATAAACTCTTAAAGGATGACCTCACCCATTTGTAAAGTGGCTGCTCTCTTCTATTGCATTTCTCCTTAGTGGCATTTTTCCTTTCTAGACCAAGTACCACTTCAACTTATCTTGTACAATGAACTCTTCCTTCTTTCCACTTCCTCATATAACAATCTTTTCTTTGATACCAATTATGATGTAGATAAGGTTTGTGACCAAGCTCACTCTATGGTTTTTATCCCCAACTCCACAGTTCACTCCTTTGAAAATCTAGTCTTACACAAAATTCATAGTTACAATGATGCATACAACTAATCAAAGGTACAAAATGGATTACTCACCTTTTTCAATCCTTTAATAATAAATTTCCTCTCTCTTATAGAATCAAGGAACACTCCTTATACCTTGACCATTTCTTATTTTCACTCTACACTTGTTACGATCTGCGTAGCCATGTTAGAGACTTTTGGTCAGTCCTGCCTTCCACTTCAAACAAATTCAAAGATAATTACAAACATTTTCCATCACCCTTTAAGCTCTATTTACTTTCTTATAACTTTCAATCTTTAACACTTAGTAAAAGTTTCACTTCCTTCACAACTACCCCATTTCTTAAGACTTGCTAATCTAAAAAGAAAACTATCAAATATTTTTCATGTGAAAATAAATGGTTTAAACTAATTCCTTAGAAATATTTTATACAATAACTAGCTAGAGGATTCTATAAGTTTTCATGAAATTATATTGGTTCGTTTGCTTTAGAAATCAAGTTTTCCTCTCCAATCCCTAGTTTGAGGGTTTCCAATTTTGTCTGCAAGCCCAAGAAGAAAAAACTTAATGTTTCATGGATCTTTTCTAGTCTTACTTGATCCTTTGGGTTTTAAGAGGTCTCAGTATGAACCCAAGGAAAATATCGAGCCTCAATTTTGATCTTTATAAATAATTGTGTGCCTTTGATGACTCATTTTCATAGCTAAATAGGTCAAGTTACTTTGTCTCTATAAAGGGTTAACTATAGGTGTTCCCGAGGTTTATCTTCAACTTGTAGTGATTGTGTATATTGATCAAGATTTAAATAACCCTCAAACAACCTTTGCAAAGAAATAATCCTTCATTGGGTTGAATTTCAATGTATACTACATTTTCTCCTAGTCTGTAACTAACATGTATGCAGTAGGATGGGGTTCTAAGAAATATCAAAAGAAAAAAGTATTTCTTTGAACAAGAATCAATGAAACAACACTTACTAATAATACCAACACTTATATCACATCGGAGGAATAAAAACAATATTTTCCCAAATTCGAATTATCTCATGCATTGAAATTCACTATAATGTACATGATAGCTCACATCCCCACACCAATCTTGGAGCTTCTTTTTTTCATTGCTTTACATGGGAATGATGAAAATAGTTACATTTTAGATTAAATATCCTCAAAATTTATTTCCCCTTCGAAATAGGATATCAAGCGCCTTAATCGTAGACATTAGACTATAAGATTACCTACGTTTCTTCCAAACTATATCAATTTAATTACCCTTTCAAAGGCTAGGACCCAAAACATTGCATTTTAAACCAGGAATGGTCTATAAACCTCTACTTTGGAAATTTATGAGACCACAAAATGTTGTTCCTACTTCTAATTTCTTGAAAATGACAGTTCTTAATGCTAGTGAATGAAATATGAAACTTAGAACTATTTTATAGCAAAGAAAAGATAAACAATTCAACACACAACACAATATTTTATCTTGAAACCCCTAATTTGAGGTAAAAATATCGGGAAGGGTAATTTCTCTTTCTTCCCAATATTATATTGGTCAATTCAAAGAAAATATAGATTACAAGAAGTTGAAGGAAGGAAAACAATGTCACTCCACCCTTCCCTACTTGTTTGTGTTGTTCTCACACTTTCTTCTTCTACAAAACAATTCCAACTTTAATGGTTTCTTTCTCACTTCTCTCCATCAACTCTTTGATAATCAAATCCATGTGTTATTCTTTATTTTATAGCTTCTTCCCATGTCCTGCCATGCATTGGAGAATAGGAATGGGAAAGCAAAGAAGAGACATTGTCCGGACACATCCATCCAAGATCAAGTTTGTGGACCTATTTTTTTGTTTTCATTAGTGACAAGATCGTCGGTGAATGTAGATCGGTGGTTACACAACCACCGGTCTATGTAGAGGGGCGGTTATGCAACCACCATGGTAGGTATGCAACCTTCACTCTACATAGAGTGGCGGTTTTTGTAACAAAACATTTTACTCCGATTATTTTTCCTTCTGATTCTAGTTGTTATGATGAAGTGGTGTTTCTTTAGATCCCTATGGATCACACCTCCCCTACTTAGGGGGTTTTGGTACCAAATAATCTTAATGGAGAAGTAGATGAGGAAAAAATTCCCTCATCTTCTCATTCAAGTACCACCGGGCCTATCGTGGTGTCTTCCCCTTGAGTCTAACTCCGCCAAGATTCCTATGGGATTCTCTTTATTTCTCTAACATTCTCTTTGCAACACTACATCCTCCTCCAACTCACCTCATGAATCCAAGATGCAATCTTCTATGGAAGGTAACAAATGACATTATTCTTCTTCATCAAGCATAGATGGATCATATAGGTGAAATTTCTCATAGTTTACTACTAATTACATCCGCATGAAGTGTGGAAAATCAAGTTTGAAAGCATTTTCTCCAACCTGCTCTAGTATAGTGAAGTTTCCATACTGTAGTGGCTTGATTTTCTTGCTTAACCTTGTATTATTTACTTTCTCAAGTAAATTCAAACCTTGTCTCCAACATGAATCTTTTTCTCTTTACGATGCTAATCATGTTTACCCTTATACTTGGCTTAATACCCCTCTAGTTGTTCATTCACCTTGAGATTGATTTTCCATATCCTCTAAGTGAAATTCTCTAATCTAGTAACTTTCAAATCATGTATCTCCCCTTATTCATATTTTCTAACCACAATGTCTAATGGATTGGTAGGTAGATACCCCAAACATGGTTCAAAAGATGACTGCATAGTATATGAGTGTATTTCCCTATTGTAGGAATGTTGAGTGTAGGCTAAGGACTCATCCCAATTACGTGGATATTTGCTATTGTATCCCTAATCAGTTGTACCAAAGTCCTATTCACCTCCTCCGTTTTACCATCTATCTAGGGATGGAAGGTTGTGCTTCTCTGTAACCTGGTGTTCATCTTGTCCCAAAAAGTAGTCCAAAATTTCCCCAAGTACCTAAAATATCTATCAAAAAAATATACTTTGGCAAACCAAAATGTACCCATACATTAGCAAAGAAAAGTTCAGCTACCTCACATGCTTTTATTGTCTTTTTACATGACATAAGAACACACATTTTATTGAATCTATCTACAACAACATATAGATAATCATGAACATATTTAGAAATAAGTATTACTCCTAAAAATCCATAGAGATATCCTCCCAAGGACGAGTAGGGACCAGTAAGGCATATATAAACCTTCCTTCTTGATTTTAGGCTTGTTTGTACAACAAAGTTTACATCATCTTATAAATTTAGATACTTATTCTTGCATATTGGGACAATATACATACCTTTGCAAGTGGGCCATGGTCTTTCCAACACCAAAATGTCCTGCTACTTTCGAGGTATGTTCTTCCCTCATCAATAGAATCCTTTCTTATTTTGGCACACAAAGCTTCCCCCATTGGTAGAGAAGCCCATATTTGAGATAAAAATATTCAATACCCATCTTTTCAACCCCTTGGACTACAACTACTGATATGTTACCCCAAAATATTTGTCTTAAGCATATGCCTCTCCGTAAGATTCCTTCATGAAGGGATCAAAATGAGATACTGATGGAAAAACTAGAGATCTTCTCTTTTGCAGGAGGCCTAGAAAACATGTCTACCACCAAATTTGTGTTACCTTTCTTATACTTGATCACCAAATGGAACTACTAAAGGAATCCCATCCACTTGTAGTGCCTTTCCTACTGCAATTTAGACTATGCTTGCAAATATTGGAGAGGTTTGTGGTTAGTTTGCACAATAGTTTCTTTACCCAACAAATAATGTTTCCATTTCTTTATTTCCTAAACTAGTGCATACATTTCTTTATCATATACTGAATATCCCTTAACTATTGAAGTGAAAGTTTCAGAATGATAACATACTTGACTTACCTCCCTGTAGAAACACTTTGCTCCCATAACGTAATCATTGGAATCTATCTCTACTTCAAAGGGATAATGAAAATTAGGAAGAACAAGTACTGAAGAAAGAATAATTTTGTATTTTAATAACTCAAAATAATTGTCTCGTTCCTTACCCATCAAAATCATTACTCTTTACACTTATCATTGTGTGTAGAGGTCTTTATGATACCATAGAATATTAGGAAACCACAGTTATGCGAAAAATGAATACGTAGAAAGTAGAATAACAAAATACTAGTTTACAGAGATAGAGAAAAATTAAATATATAAAATACCAAACATGTAAGAGATGAACACTAGATTTACGTGGTAAACCCTAGTTGATTGTTTAGGGAAACATCCACGATGCAAGATATCAAGCTTTATTAACTCTGAAAAAATTACATGCAAACTCATTATGAGAGATTTTAAATATCTATAGATATATATACACCTAATTGGAAAATTATAGTTTGGATTCCTCCTCCTAAAAATATAGTGGAAAAATTCCATTAGGATTTTCCTTCCTAAAAATAGAATTCAGTTGAATTCATCTTTCTAGAAACAAGGGATTGATTCCTTAATTTTTTCTTCAGGGATCTTCCCACGAACCCTCCCTAGGGGTATCCATAACATATCACTGCCCCTAGATCCCCTACAAAATAAGTGGGGGTAAGCCCCCACACCCCCTTTAATAAGTGAGGTGCAAACCGCACATGAAAGCATCCAAAATTTAACTTTGTTGGCACATATCTAATATAGAAGAATGGAATGAACTTCCTCATGTATTGTACTGCTCCCACAAAAATCCTAGTATTTGTGGCTCATGTTGGTGTTGTCCATTTTTTTATGGCTTCCACCTACTTTGGTTCCACTTTTAGCTCTCCTCCTCCAACCACGTGCCCAAGATAGACAAGTGACTGTTTGGCAAATTCACACTTCTTCATATTGCATAATAGTTGTTTATCCTTGAGAACTTGTAAGACTTGTTACAAATGTGATAGATGTTCCTCCCATGTGGCACTAAAAATCATAATATAATCCAAATATACAATGACACACAAATCTATGAATTACCACAATACATCATTCATCAATCTCATAAATGTAGCAGGTGCATTACATAAACCAAATGTAAGTACTAACCACTCATAAGAACCATGTTTTGTTTTGAAGGTAGTCTTCCATATATCCTCCTCCTTCATTATGAATTGGTGATAACCCAACTTGAGATCCAACTTCATGAATAATTTTGCATGTTGAAGCTGGTCCAAGAGATCATCTATGTACAACAATGGATATCTCTTCTTTATGGTAATATTATTTAGAGAACGGTGAGTCGATGCACATTCTCCAATAACTATCCTTCTTTGGAACCATCACAATAGGTGAACCACATGGTGAGGTGCTTGGATGTATTACTCCTTGGTCTAATAGCTTCGGAGTTGTTTCTTTACCTCTGTACTCTCCAACAAGGATTTCCTATACAACTCGATATTTGGTAGAGGGGACTCTGGAAATAGTTGAATCTCATGCTCTACCTCTCGCTTTAGTGGTAACCCACTGGGAGTCTGGAATACTTCCTAAAAATATTGAATTATTTTATCCAAATCCTTCATCCCTTTGTTAGAAATATCTGAAATTTCTACCCCATATTGCTTATCTTTCAATAAAAGTAAACAAAACTGATTATGATTTTCTTGAATTAGTCTCTTTTCTTGGTTAGCACTTACCATAGAAAGTTTGACTTATGTTGGTGTGCCTAGATGTTGTAATTGACTCCATCCTTGACCTATCTATATCAGTTCTCCCTCATGAAATTAACATCTCTGATATACAAGCAAGGAATTCTGAAAAAAAATCAAATGCATCAAGTGGAATTACATGGCTTCCAATACATATATATAATGAGAATTTATCCCAAACTTGAACTTACATATTTTTGTCACATGAATTTATACACCCATATCAAAGGATAAGGATGTGAATGATCATAAGCTTCAAGCCCAAGCTTCTTCACAACCACATCAGAAATCAAATTAGATTGATAACTAGTATTAACCAAAGCATTTACCTTAGTTCTATTGATTTAGATACTAATGAAATAGCTTACTCATCTTGTCCTCTTATTTTTGGCTGTCCATTTTAGTGTCGATGAATCCTAGCATATCATCTACATTAGAATCACCCTTTATCTCTATATCTCATATGTTCTTACAAATATCATGAAATTATTGGAGTCCTTAGTTTAGTTCTTTGGATGTAATTCTAGATGTAACTTCCAACATGTAGTGTCAATATGACCATTGATATCACAATTCTTGCAAAAATTATTAGGATCTTTACAAGTATTCAAAGTGGTAGTGGTATTTTTACCTTTCCATTTACCTTTGTTACTTTTTTGTCCTTGCTCTTTCTTTGGCTGATTTTTTGACTACTTTTTCCTTGACTTTGCTTCTCCTTTCTTCTTCTCATCATCTATGTAATATGCTTGCACACATGCTTCATTGATATCCTTGGGCTTTGTGGAGATGATCTTCCTTTAAAGGTGAGTGTGAAGTCCTCCCAAATACTTGGTCAAAATATCCTCATCCTCCAATTCCATATTGAGAAACATGGCTTACCTCTGAAACTTCGTAGTGTAATCCTACACACTTTTACCACTGCTTTGTCTAAAATACTTCCATTTAATCATTTGGTCAGTCTTATGGACAATAGGATAAATTTTTTCTCTAAGTAATTCTTTAAAACGCTCCCAAGAACTTACAATAAGACGCTTCTTCTTTTCACAAGTGGCTAAATGGGTTTCCCACCAAACCAGAGCATGTCCTTCCATTTTGAGACATGCAAAGGTAATACTTTATGCCTTGGTGACATTATGCACACTATAATAAACCTCCAATTGTTTTAACCATTTATCAAGCAATTTTGCATCTATTTTCCTTCAAAGCTTTTAATCACAACCTCAGTTTCAACTTTACAAGGAGCATGATCAAATTTTACCTTCTCTCTTCCAATTGGAGTTTCCTCTTCATGCTCTTCCACATATTCTTCCTCATCATGGATCTTTCCTATGCCAAAATTCTTGGCCAAATATCGAACCACTGAGTCTATGGAATATTTATTAACAATTGTTGTCCTTGGTTGATATGAGAGTTCTCTTTGGTGTTGGAACAACCTATCCATCGTTCTTTCCAGCATCTCAATTCTAAGAACCAAGTTCTCTTCTTCTATTTCATATCTAATCCTTTGCTTCCACTTCTTCATAGATATATCTAGATCGCAAGGTATTACTCCTTCATCTTTGGACCTTGTCACTGTTATACAAATCACACAAGAATGAATACCACATTCCTTGGATAATATTGTCATCTCTAATACCAAAATGATCTGTAAACCTCTACTTTGGAAATTTATGAGACCACAAAAATGTTGTTATTACTTCCAATTGCTTTAAAATGATATTTCTTAATGCTACTGAATGAAATCTGAAACTTAGAACTATTTTACGAGAGAAAAGAAAAGATAAACAATTCAACACATAACACAATATTTTATCCTAGAAACCACCAATTTGAGGGAAAAGTAGTCGAGAAGGTAAATTTCTATTTATTTACAACATTATACTTGCAAATTATAAGAAAAATAAATATTACAAGAATTTGAAGGAAGGAAAACAATATCACTCCACCCTTCTCTACTTGGTTTCTCTTTTCTCACACCTTGCTTCTAGAAACCAATTCCAGCTTCAATGGTTTCTTGCTCACTTCTCTCCATCAACTCTTCAATCATCAACTCCATGTGTTATTCTTGATTTTATAGCTTCTTTCCATGTCCTCTTGTGCACTAAAGAATAGGAAGGGTAAGGAAAAAAAAGAGACACCGTCCGATGCTTCCAATCTGTGTGATTGTTCGTGGACGCATTTTTTTCATTAGTGATAAGAACCTTGGTGAGCATACCGATGGTTATGTAACCTCGTCTCATGCGTGCGGATGGGTGGTTACACAACCATTTCTCTACACAGTAGTGGTTCTATAACAAAACATTTTACTCCTCTTGATTATTTTTCCTTCGATTAAGTTGTTATGATGAAATGGTGTTTCTTTAGATCTATATGGATCAAATATTATGGCTTCAAGTCCTTAGTATGACATTTTACAACTTTATTACATGCTCCATGTTCCGAGAAACACATCAAAATGCCTATAAATTCAAATTTCACCTTCTAGAGGGAAAAATCAAAATTCAAATTTTGTAAAGGATAGAACCAAACCAAAAACCTAGTAAATAACTAAGACCTATCAAAGATTCCTAATTCCTCCCGACACACCTCCAATCCAAAATTGTAAAGAAAACTAAAAATTCTTACTAGAGAGAGATGGTCGTACATAAGAAAACATAACATGTGAAGAACCCATATGGTGCGAGGAACCGAAATATATAACCCATGTCGATGATGGAACAACTCTTGCTATAATGGATTTTCCTTTTTGCTTATCAAACTTGGTTTCCTTTACCTTAGAAGATTCAAGTTTCAAAGAATTTTTCTTGATAGACTCAGGAACACATATATTATGCTTCTCAAGTAAATGAGTAAGGTGGTTAATTTGTTTTCTCATGCATTGATTCTCTTCATGTCCTGAATTCTTGCAATAGGAACACTTGCACTTCTCCTTATTTGGTTTAGGCTCGAAGTAGAGGAAGAAGTGTGTGTTGGATTTGGATTGGGTGGAATTAGCTTACTTATTGGGTTGGTCCTTTTTATCTAATTTCTTCTCTTGATTCTTCTCATTTCCTTTACCATTACTTTTATTAGGGCATGTGACTTGGACTTGATTGCTTCCATTTGAATCAACTTGTCTTGTTCTCGAATGAGTTGGGATGAAAAATTGTCAAATGAGGGCATATTCCAAGTAGTCCCTAAAGCTTCTTTCATGGCATGAAAGGTAAAAATGAAGACAGAGTATTCAAGGAAAAGATTAGAGAGAATGGATGATATCAGTTGGGCATCTTTCTTATCAACTCCACATTATTTCAAAAACAGTGTCATGTGGACAATTTGGGAGAAGTCATATAGGTTATCAAATTTGTTCGAGTCAAACCTAGGAGTTTGTTCTCTAACTCATGAGATTTCATGTCATCTTGTTTTCAAAACATATTGTCTAGAGTTTTCTAGGCTCCATCAGGTGTTGTGGAAGACTCAATGTGAAAGAGAAGGTCAAGAGAAACAAACATATAAAGAATACCTAAGGCTTCGTCACATCAGTTGAACCACTTAGATTTCTTGGGTTCATTTGTTAATTCTTTCTCCACTCCCATAGTGATACGGTATAACCCTTTACCCTATAGTGTGATTATCATTTTGGATTTCCATTCATGAAATTTAAACAACATGAGAAAAGGAATATTCACATCCATCATGAGAAGAGATAAAATAAAAATGTGGAAAAGAAAGGAAATGTACACATACCTCAAAACAATATTTTTATCCCCCTTGTTTGCAGAAATTTATAATTAGTGTGTTGATTATAATTTGATGTGTTCATGTGATGTGAAATAGTTGGCCACTCACCTTGTAATTGACAAAATTCGTGCAAGTGTGGAGACCATAATAAGTTTCAATCGTGCGTAATGAGATGACACCGTAAAAATCACAAAAAATAAGGTGTAAAACACGTGAGAAGGAGAAAAAGGGTTTTGTATGAGAAAAAGTGTCGCACATCATGATTTGGATCCCTTTATGCAAGGTTATGATAGACACACTCACTAACCCACAAACAATAATAAGAGCATGAGTATAATGTGAAGGCCCAAAATGTCTCGAAAATCGAAGTAACCCTAGTTTTAGGGAAAAAAAGATGCCCCCTTAATTGATTAATTTATCTTAGTTAAATTTAACCTAATTAGGATTAGATTACAAAAGAGAAATTAATTGAGAAAATAAAAAAGAGATAGCTTAGATTTTATGTTAAGAGGCCAACCTAGCTCAACGAGCTAGGCGGAGTTAGGTGGATGGGTTGAGGGCTGAGATGATGTTCAATGAGTTCATGATGCAACTCCACGTGAGCAAGAATAACCTAGATGGCGATTCGGTGGAATGGATGACCGAGTAGATGAAATCTCCATGCGTGATGAAGCAACAAAATGAACTTGACAAATTACCAATCGAGCTCAACAATAACTATGGTAAAAATGACTCACTCACAAAGGGTAGTGCCAGTAAGGTGAGATACTCGAAGAGGTCATGTGTTACATGATGTGAAGAGAAAGTCAGTAGGAAATGGAGTTGAGGTGAGGAACTAGGAGAGCCTAGAAAATTTAGGCCAGGAAAGATAGGTGAATTTAGAAAATCAAGGTCAAGGTGCCCAATGAGGAAAGCAAGGCCCATCGAAATAGAGCTCAATGGGGAGAAACCAATGCCAGAGGATTTCATAGGGTGACTTTGTAGGGTCGATGCAAACCAAGAGTGGATCGATACGGGATGGGAGCTTAGGTGATAAACTAGGTGCGAGAGGAGGTGTCAACGGGAGAAGGTAGAGTGTAAAAGAGCGAGTTGGGACATCAAAGGAGATTGACAGGTGTGAAGAAGGAGATCAACATGTATAAATGTAATGTGTAGAGAGTGGTGAGCTTGATGAGTTCATGGGAGAGTGTGGGGTAGAATGTGGACTTGATAGGTGTAAACAAGGTGAGTTGCAGCTAGTAGGAAGAAACAAAGCTAGGCGAGGCGAGATGGGTCATCTCGGTGCTTGAACTCGACGAGTTGGAGGCCGAGTTGGGCCCAAAAACAAGATTTTCACCCTTGAATCCTTGAACATGAAAACTTGCAAATGTTTATGTTGTTCCTTTAGATCTATACACATGCAAATACACACAAAACCAAGCACAATACCTTGACAACACCAAAATGACCAAAAAATATAAGAGACGAAACAACCACAAAATTGAGAGTAATGAACAATAAGTAATGTGAGTGACACAATTACTTGAGATAGTTCTTTGATACCATGAAAGAGAGCACAAATATTTCCCATAATGGCGTGCACATCAATGGATTTTCATTTGTACGATAATGTAAAATTTATGTAAGTAATTAGCAAGCAAAAATGAACTCAAGAAACTTATGAACGCAAAAAAGAAAATGATCTACCCATACCCATAGATCAAAGATGAGAAAGTACATATTAGAAGTGATGTGTAACTCCTATTCCTAGACTTATCATACCCCCCATGAGGAGAAAGGAGTTACAATTCAGAAATGGAATGTAACTCCTGTATGACATATGACACCTATGACACATATGACAAGTATGACAAATTCCATGATAAAATATGTCATATGTCATATAACTTTAAAAACACATATGACTCACATAAGTGAGATGGCTCACCATATGTGTTATGTTTGTGGAGCCTATTTTCATGTTAGAGTGTGGTAAACCTTCTATGTGTTACACTTGGGTATTTTTATGGTGGTTACGCTTGCCGGTGAGCGGGTTAGGGGTTCGGGGCAAAGCCCCAAAAAAATTTTCATGGGTGGTTTATTAACCCATGGGTAATGGGTAACTGTTATGGGTTGTTTTTGGGCCCATGGTTTTTTCGGTACCCATTGTTTTGATACCTACGGTTTTTCCTATTGTTTTGATACCCACGGTTTTTGCCCATGGTTTTGATACCCACCGTTTTGTATCAAACTGCTTAAGCAATTATCTATTTATATGGTCTTATGCATATGATAGATACATAAGCAAATGTATTGCAGATGTGCTTTGAATTCGGGTGTGAATTATGTAGAGTTTGTTGAGCATAGCTCCAAACGGATCTGGGTATTGTATTGAGAGAGTGGAGGCTTGTAATAAAATCTGAGCAAGTGATTCTTGGTGGACGTAGCCCAAATTGGGTGAACCACATTAAATATTGTCTCTCTATGTTGTGTTATTTATTCTGCACTTTTATTTGAGATCTGTAATATTTTTTGCATATTAGTTTCTACTGTTGCGATTCTGTAAGGGATTATTCCACATATTTTATCTCTTATTCCCTAACAATTGGTATCAGAGCCTAGTTTGGTTTGCTGAAGTGTTGAATCGCAGGGAAAGTTTTATCTTGAGTGGGAGCTATAGCAGATGATGGAAGATCTAAAGTTGATAAATTCAACAGGTAGAATTTCAGTCTTTGGAAGATGCAGATGGAAGATTACCTTTATCAGAAGGATCTTTATACTCCATTGTCTGAGAAGGTGAACAAACCCTCGAGTATGATAGATGTGGAATGGGATTTTTTGGATCGGAAGGCACTTGGAATTATCCGGCTGTGTCTTGCATCTTCGGTATTATTTAATGTTTCAAAGGAAAAGACTACAAAAGAATTGATGGATGCATTAGGGAAGTTGTATGAAAAACCCTCTGCCTCTAATCAAATATTTTTAATGAAAAAGTTGTTTAATATGAAGATGTCTGAGAATGGTTCATGCTGATCATTTAAATGATTTCAATATGGTTATGAATATGCTAGCTTTGGTTATAATAGAATTTGATGAAGAAGTTAGGGTTTTATTAATTCTGTGTTCTTTACCTGAAAGTTGGAATAGCCTGGTAATGGCGGTAAGTAACTCGGTTCCAGCTAACTCGAAGTTGAAGTTTTAGGATGTTGTAGGGGTGATTCTAAGCGAGGAAATGTGAAGAAAAATATTTGGTGAATATTCTACTTCAGGGAATGCTTTGACAATGGAAACTAGAGGGAGATAGAAGAATAGAGGAAACCGTGGAAAATCAAAGGATCGGGCAAGGTCAAAATCCAAAAGCAAGATAGTATGTTGGCACTATGGAAAGTTTGGGCATGTAAAGAAGGATTGTTGGGAGCTTTGGGATAAGAAGAAACAACAGGAAGAAAACAAGGAGGCAAATGTGGCATTGGGTAATGTATGCCAGGATGCTTTGATTCTTTCTTTGCATAATATTAATGAATCTTGGGTTTTAGATTCAAGGGCTTCTTTTCATGCTACTCCACATAGGCATTATTTTGTTAATTATGTTCAAGGGGATTTTGGGCATGTTTTTCTTGGTGATGATGAGCCTTGCAATATAGTTGGAAAAGGTTATATTCAGGTTAAGATGCAAAATGGGAATACATGGATATTGAAGGATGTCGGACATGTGCCTACATTAAGGAGAAAATTGATATCGGCGAGGCAATTGGGAAGTAATGGTTGTCTTGTGATATTTACACTAACTCTTGGAAGGTCACCAAGGGTTCTCTTGTGGTGGCAAGAGGTAAGAAGGTTGGAACCTTGTATTTATTCACTGATAGTACTAATGATTGTAATCTTGTGGCTTCAGATGCAGATATAACATTATGACACTATAGGCTCGGTCATATGAGCCATAAGGGCATGGACATCATAAAGAAGAATTTTCCTAGATATATAGAAATAGGTTTGGATTTCTGTGAGAACTGCATATATGGGAAATAGAAGCGAGTAAGGTTTCTCAAGGTTGGACCTATGAAGAAAGAGAGTAAGTTAGAGCTGGTACATTCTGATGTGTGGGGCTGGCTCAGGTATCATCTCTTGGGGTTCAAGTTATTATGTTACTTTTATTGATGATGCAACAAGGAAAGTTTGGGTTTATTGTATTAGAAACAAATTTGATGTATTTGATACTTTTTTAAATGGAAAGCCTTGGTAGAGAATGAAACAGGCCTTAAGTTAAAATGTCTCAGGTCAAATAATGGAGGGGAGTATTGTAGCAATGAATTTGATGATTATTTTTCTAAGAATGGAATCCGTAGGCAAAAGATGGTTCCAGGAACCCCTTGCGAGAATGGGGTGTCGAAAAGGATGAAACAGAGAAAAATAATGGAATGTGCTAGAGCATGAGGATACATGCAAGACGCCTCTTTATTTTTGGGTAGAAGCGATGAGCACAACTTTGTGTACTTGATAAAGAGAGACCCTCAAGTGCCTTGGATCGAGGCATACTTGAGGAGGCTTGGTCTGAAAGAAAGTTGATTACTCATTTCTTAGAGTCTTTGGATGTGAGGTGTTTGTTCACATTGACAAGGATGATAAGACCAAGCTAGAGGCTAAATCGAAAAAATGCACTTTTATTGGTTATGCTAGTGATGACTTTGGATTTAAATGTTGGAGTATTAAAGACAAGAAAATCATTCGGTCTAGGGATGTGGTCTTTAATGAGAAAGTCATGTATAAGCAATAGTTGCAGGACACAGGGAAGAATCCAAGAAAGAATATGTAGTGGTAGAGGATCTTCCAGATGGGAAAGTAACCCATGAATCAGTTCAGGAACCTACTCAACAGGAACCCCAAACTCCTATAGTGAGGAGGTCTTCTAGGGTAAGAAAAGAACCTGAACGTTTTTCTCATTCTCTTTATTATTTATTACTCACCGATAGTGGAGAGCCGAGAGCTTTGATGAAGCAATGCAAGCGGATGCCGAAGAAGTGGGAGCAAGCCATGGATGAGGAGCATAATTCTCTCATGGAGAACCAGACTTGGGATTTTGTGAAGCTACCGGAAGGCAAAAGATCATTGCAAAACAAGTGGGTGTACAAAGTTAAAGATGAAGGAGGAAAGAAAATATATAAGGCCCGATTGGTGGTCAAGGGTTTGCGAAAGAAACAAGGTATATATTTTGATGAAATTTTTTCTCCTTAGTAAAAATGACTTCTATCATAATTGTTCTTGGAATAGTGGCAGCGTGAGAAGACTTGCACTTAGAATAGTTAGATGTAAAGACTCGCATTTCTCCATGGTGATTTGGAGGAGGAACTATATATGCAAAGCCTAGAGGGCTACGAGGTCAAAGGTAAAGAGGAGATGGTGTGTAAACCGAATAAGAGCTTGTATGGCTTGAAACAAGCTCCACGTCAATGGTATAAGAAGTTTGATAGCTTCATGATGGAGCAAGGTTATATTAGATGTCATTCTCGACCATTACGTGTATACAAAGAAATTTGAGGATGGAAGTTATATTATCCAAGATTTTGTATGTTGATTGACATGTTGGTTGTAGGTAAAAACATGCAGAAATAAAAGTACTCAAGAAACAACTAAGTGAATCCTTTGATATGAAGGAATTGGGGGCAGCTAGGCAAATCCTTGGTATGAGGATAACTCGGGATAGGAAGAAACGGAAGCTAACTTTATCTCAGGAAGAGTACATTAAGAAGGTATCGGATAGGTTTAACATGCATGATGCTAAACCAGTTGGGACTCCTTTGGCGTGCCATTTTAAGTTATCAAAGGAGCAATGTCCCAAGACAGATCAGGAAAGAAACCAGATGTCCAAGGTACCTTACTCATCAAAGAATTGGCGCTTTTATGTATGCTATGGTGTGCACTAGGCCTGATATTTCCCATACAAAGGAGGGAGCTGTGAGTAGATTTATGAGTGATCCAGGTAAAGAGCATTGGCAAGCAATAAAGTGGATCCTTCGGTATTTGAGAGGGACCATGGGGACACTTTTGTGCTATAGTGGATCAAACACCACTTTACGTGGTTATGTAGATTCAGACATGGCTGGAGATGTTGACAGCAGGAGGAGCACGACAGGTTATATTTACACTGTAGGTGGGATAGCAGTGAGTTGGATTTCATGACTACAGAAGTTGGTGGCTTTATCAACCACAGAGGCTGAGTATGTTGCTGCCACAGAGGCAAGCAAAGAGATGATTTGGTTACAACAATTGCTTAAGGAGTTGGGGCATAAGCAAGAGGAATGTAAGATACATAGTGATATTGAGTGCTATACACCTAACCAAGAACTCTGCTTTCCACTCCGAGATGAAGCATATACGAGTTGAGATATCACTTCATCGGGACGACTTTGGAGGAAGATAAGTTGAAGTTGGAGAAGATTCATACAGGTCGAATCCTGCAGACATGATGACCAAGGTGGTCACAAGGATAAACTAAAGATATGTTCATCTTTGGTTGGCCTTCGTGGATGACAAAGTGAAGGGTTGAGAAGCTTGCTCGGTGGAAATCGGTCTCAAGTGGGAGATTGTTATGTTTGTGGAGCCTATTTTCATGCTAGAGTGTGGTACACCTTCTCGTGTGTACACTCGGGTATTTTATACAGTGGTCCCACTCACCGGTGAGCGGGTCGGGAGTTCGGGGGTGAAGCCCCCGAAACAAATTTTCATGGGTGGTTTATTAACCCATGGGTAATGGGTAACCGTTATGGGCTGTTTTTGGGCCCATGGTTTTTTCGGTACCCATTGTTTTGATACCCATGGTTTTTGCCCATTGTTTTAATACCCACGGATTTTTCCCATAGTTTTGATACCCACCATTTTGTATCAAACTGCTTAAGCAATTGTCTATTTATATGGTCTTATGCATATGATAGATACACAAGCAAATGTATTGCAGATGTGCTTTGAATTCAGTGTGAATTATGTAGAGTTTTTGAGCATAGCTCCAAACGGATCTGGTATTGTATTGAGAGAGTGGAGGCTTGTAATAAAATCTGAGCAAATGATTCTTAGTGGACGTAGCCCAAATTGGGTGAACCACGTTAAATCTTGTCTCTCTATGTTGTGTTATTTATTCTACACTTTTATTTGAGATCTGTAATATTTTTTGCATATTCGTTTCTACTTATTGCAATTATGTAAGGGCTTATTCCACATATTTTATCTCTTATTCCCTAACAATATGTGAGGTGGAAATAACCCAATAAACTAATAAATGGTGGAAATAACCCAACAGGGATGTGTAATGTTTGGAAAGTTATGAGAATAAGATTTATGAACAATAGATTGCTTTGGACTAATGTAAGATTTTCTATGAGCTAATGAGAAGTACAATTGGGAGAGAATTTCTTGCACTATGAATAATGATATAACAATTAGGCTTGGAATAGGTGCAAAAGTCACGATTTAGTGATTAAGCCAATATTGACATTATCAAGTGATTAATTTCGAATGTAGGTGTCTATAGTAAGTTGCAAATATTCAAATATGACGTTGTAGGAGTTGACATGGATTTTACCTAATCTAATCCTTGTAGCTGTTGAGCTAATTCAATTTGTCCGGAGTTGTGTTTAGGCCATGTCTTACATAAAGGATTAGGACGAATATTAGTGTCATATGGGTCGTTTGTAGATTTGAGGTGACATTTGCAAATAGGTGGGCCTTGCATTATATAAGCATGAAACTACTCTTGTGTAAGGGAAGACTCCCACATAATTGATATTGTGGTCTATACTAGTTAGTTCATTATGTTATTTGTGTTATAATGCTAATCACAACTACATCATAAACACTAATATCCAAAAAAATATTAGGAGCAAACATGATTGATAAGGAGAGAGCGACAAAGGAACCAAAGGAAAGTTAACAAGGATCAACAACATAAAGGAAACAAGAGAAAGGGTAACAACAAAAGTGAACATGCACCAATAAGAGCTTAGATCAACAATCATAAACTCATAAATATATTAGCACTAAAACAATTAACTTATTATGCACCAAAATTAGGGGTCTACACAAATAAGGGGAGATGAATTTGAAGTAATGGATTACATGAAAAACAACTCTACCTTTATAAAATAACCCATGCTCAAATATTGTTTTACTATGCTAACAATAAAAATGAAAATAAAATAATACTTATTGGCCTTATAATACAACATTGAGAGGTATTATTGCTAGTTTTATTTTATTTTTATAAAACAATAATTTTCAACTACTAAGGGAAGAACTTTTGAAATTGCATTGCCAAGTTCTTAGAAAAATAATTCTAATAAGCTAATTAGCATCGTATCTTCCATTTTATTAAAATTGTGAAAATCCTCAACCCAAATACTCTTTTTTTTAAAAAGAAAATTATCTTTAAATACATACTTTAAATTACCTACCGCATACCTCTTTATTGCATCTTAGAATCGTTTATATATCTCTTTTGAAAAAAGTCCTCCACTCAAATTATGGGTTAGACACGCTTTATATTCCAACCAACCCCATCCTTGAAATTTTAAAGTTGATAAGGTACAATAACAAACTAAGTTGGCCAATAATAATTGCATCCATGTGTGTGGGTCCAATGCTAAAGAATCAAAGTTTTATCTTGCTAGCCTATGTCGGGAAGGGATGTATTAAGAGGTTACATTTGATAGTCATTCGATTTTATTTTTATTTTTAAAGTGTAAATTATGTTGGATTCTTGTAAAGAATGTATCCAATAAAAGGAGAAACTTTGAAGGATTAAATTATTTTATTTACAAAGGGTTATAAATATATTTGAAAAATTATAATAAATATATATTTTGTCCTTTCATATTTCTTTTCATAAAGACGAACGAGCATAGCTTTTGAATGATAATGTTGATTGGATGATTGTCATTCAAAATTAGCTTGACATAAGGGTTCACCATCAAATTTATCCTTTGGATGCACCGAGAAAACAAAGTTGATAATGAAGGCCAATGGGTAACTTATTGCATACCCACAAATCTTTTTGTTGATTTTGTATGGGAAGAAGTGCTTCATCCAAACCGACTTCACGAAAAAAATATTTGGCGATCTTGCGTGTTAATGTGTATGAGTTTAAGAAAATTACTACAAAATCCTTTAGATTTTGAAAAAGGTGTATGGGTTTAAGAAAATTACTACAAAATCCTTTAGATTTTGAAAAAGGGCACATGATAAGTAACTTAAATGGTGGATTTGACTCTCAACTTGCCAATAAAAATAGTGAGGAACCCACTATACTCCATCCAAAAATTATAAGAGAATTTACCTTATATAAGAGTTTCTACGATGAATCGCTCTACAAATCTTGAATTGCTTAAGATAATAATAACAATAATTATTTTATAGTCCATGATATCAGGCGGCCTGATTTTATGTTCGTAAAAGGCTTCTAATATATGAAACTAGCTCACACTAGAATACTTGAAATACGAGACATGGATACCCTACCCCTCAGAGAAAAGAGAGTCGTCTCGGTTTCTCTCCCTTAAAAAGCTTTAATGAGTGGGACTAAGGAGGGAGTGACATGTATAATAGCCTGCCGACAAAGCACTTGTTTTTAATAATAATGATTAAAAAAACATTAGCTAACATTGTTGCTCTCCACCAGAAAAAGAACACCTAGGCCTAGGCCTACACATACTTATGAATGGAGATAGATATTTACGGGCCATCTGCCCTTATCTTTAACACTACCAGAATGGGGTTTCAGAAGCCTAAGTACAACTTCTTTCACCTGCTTACGCTGGTGGCACTTGGCTTATCACTTCTCCGCGAAATAACGCCTGCTCCAGTTTCCGGTGAGTATTTACTTACACCTCTTCTTCTCGTGGCTTAGTCTCTCTATAAAATACACAACGAAATTAAGCAATTCTTTAATATTTGTACACTTCAGCCAGGGATTCGTTGTATAAATAAAATTACTGATCATGCATGTATGAAAGGTTCCTTATTATGTAAATTTATGTTGAGCGGCATTATTATGGTATCCCAAGGTTCCGCATTTTTAATTTTTGTTTATTAATATGATGAGTCCCAATCGTTTTGAAGAAAATGCCGTGGCACAGTTTCAGTTTTGGGTTATTGACTGGGCATTTGTTGGGTTTGCTTGGCAGGGACACTCAGATTAACAGAGCATGACAAGTACATCAGCAACGGCCAGGTACAGCCAATGAATGGTATGACTATGTGTATAGGATAGTTTTCATGTTTTTCTTCTTCCAGTCTTAAAGCACAATATAGACCTAAGCTGATCACGCTTCCTTCCTTTGTTGAGTTTTGGTCACCAGAACGGCATATCTGTTTACATTCTTTGCCTGTCAAGGACTTAGCATAGTCTTAGGGCTGATTTGTTTATCCCGATTCCCAGGATTAATTGTTCCTTCAGATTTTGAGAATTGTACCGGCTAGGTTCAACTCTATTATCTTAATTGTTTGTTTTGCTTTGCTCGCCTAATTGGAGAACCTAAGATTTCCTTTGCTCCGGTCCTCGGGCTTCACATATTCAGTACTTGGATTAATTCCATAGGATCCCTTTGAGGCTGCCAGGGGAACATTCACTATAGACATCTGCGCATGGTTCTGAAAAGGGTATTGATTATGTATCCATAAAGATGAGACACACTCAAGCTCTAAAAACACAAACCCATTAGGCTACAGAAGTGGGATTATTGACCCAGTATATCTCCATCTCTATCGTTGTCCATCATGGAGTTTGAATTCTTCTTTCTCTTAGAGAAAAGATGTACCATGATGGGATGAAATGCTTTTAAAAATGGGGGATTGAAGAGGTAAGATCTGCCTGAAGAACCAATTGCTAAAATGAGATTCTAGCAATGTGAGATCAGTCCAATGATTATCTACACTCAACTGCAGTACCGAAACATCCAAGAGCACAAAAACATATCATTTGTCAGCTTGTGCTAAGCTCTCATCACCTAGCCTCTGAAACAGGAAGGTGGAAAAATACAAATTGGGAAGAGCATTTATGTTTGCTCCGCAAGCAAGGAGAAGTTGAGGATGAGATGAACAATAGAGATAAAACACTCATTACAACATATAGTTATAAAGGTCTGTTATTCATAGTTTGCTGAGTCTACCAGCTAAACAAGTAGGCATTTATATTAAATGTCTTAGAATGCCAGAAGCAAGGTCTGATATGTACTAACAAGCTTAAGGTGAAAATGGAAGCTAAGCTGCAAAAACCTGGAAGTAATTCTGTTGTAACTTTGCTCTCTGTCCCATAGTTTCGACAAGGTCTCCCATGGATGTAAATAAAATTTATCTATTTCTATTTCTGATTTGCTTCTCTCATGGATGGACTACTCATCATACTCTTTGGGGACATTTCTGCCTGGACTACTCACCATATTTTTGGGGACATATTTGGATGGACCATGAACATAAGTAAGTGCCTCTCAAATCTCCAAAAATCGCTCTTTGATATACACACACAACTTCAAAAGGGGTTGACAATACCTACTTCTGAGAAACTGAAATTATATCTGGCAGTGATCTCAGATTGGTATCAATGCAAATGGGAGAATTGATTAAAAACGACAACTTAGGAACTAAAATTTTCCAGGTCACAAAATAAGATCTGGTTGTTCCTTAATTCTGAAAAATAATATTGTCCTCAGTGTAGTTTTCAATTCTACTATTCAACAGAAACATCAACATAATTCAACTGTCCAGGTTTTTCCAATCCGATATATATATATATATATTTCGACATTCTGTTTGTTGTAGTTTCTGATCACTTTTATAAGTTCTATTACACACCCATTTCTTATACCCTTGAGGGGGAAATCCACCTACACTTTTTTTACTTGACACTGTCCTGTGACGGATTCAAACTAGTGCCATTCCTGGGGGCAAATCTTTTAGCTATAGTAACTTTGACATCAATAACATACAATACAGACAGTTGGAAATCCATTGTTTTCTGACTATAGTAGAGTGAACCCAACAAGGTCTTTTGTATTCCTCTAGGTTTACTGCCGCATAATATAATTTCTTTTCCAAAAGAAACAACTCGATATCTTCCTTTAAATGCTAGAAGCACTGAAGTGATAGTAAAAAGATCATTTATTTTTATTTTCACAAACAAAATGCAACCTGATATATCTTCTCTGTAGTTGCATATGAAACAGATGTTTGAAGAAGAGAAATGGGAAGTAGATACAGATGAACAAGTTTTCCGTGAACGAAGGGATATTGAAACCCATGACTACCCTGGCTCTGGTGCTAACCGTGGCCATGAACCAGGTGGGGATAATAGTCACTGGGAACAAGTACACCTTAGCTGACATACATGAGGTTGATTTTGCACCAGTCGACTCTAGTTCCGCAATTACAAACTCACCAGTATGTATATGGTTGCATCTCCAGGACAATACTGCTTATAACTTTAAGTAAACATGTAAATAATTGTGCTGTAGATATTCGAGTGAAGCTGGTACTTTTGAGAAGTCTTTTTGGGCTAGTTGATTACCCCATTTTCTAGACCCAAACAGGCTTTGAGAAAACAGGTATAGACATGTTGGTTAGAACTAGGTTGCTCTTTAAATATTGCAGAGTAAGACATTTATGTTTGTCTCACAATGATATGAAGCATTAATCTAGGCGAGAAGTTGGGGGAGTTTTTCTGTAAGGTTTATGTTATGTCATGTTTGACTCAAAGTTTGAGACACACCTACAAAGTGAAGTTGTATGGTATCAAAAGAGCTAGAAGTTGCGTGTGAATTAAAGAATTCAGTTATGTCCATGCTAGATAGCAGCACTGAGAGCCATCAAGCTGCTTCTAGTTGTTTCCAGTCTCCATCTTTAGATAAACGATAGCTGTAGTACATGATGTGGTTTTTGTCACAATTGTACATGGATGCATGTTGAATGTTATTAATCCCATGAAGTATTTGGTATGAAAAGTTATGGGGCGTTTCTCCTCCACACATATTTGAAATACCATGTATGTGATTGTTGTTACACACACACGCACACAAAATAAATGAAGCTGCTCAAATTGAAGAATGTGTATACAGTTCGAGCTGTAAACTTGATGGCCAACAATAGCTGTTGACCATTTTTTGAGTGATGGTAATTTTTTTAGTAGTCCCTTTGAATTGTATAAACAGTACTGTTAACACAGTCCCGATTAAAATATAGAAAGCAACCTTCATTTATTTTAACAGTATTAATGTCAGTTTTTATTATATATTATGCAAACTTGTCATGCTTTAACATTGTTTTCATCTTCTCATCATGGATCACGGATGTTGATCCAAAATGTTAAGATAAAACCTTCTAACCAGTGTTTCCAAAAACTTAGAATATATTTTTATGAATTGTGAAAGCATCAAATCTCTAACATATCAATATAGTTTGTATATAAATATGTATAAAAATGATGTCCATATTTTAAATATGCAAGTATGAAAGGGCATTAATTTAAAAAAATGTGAGCTAAAAACATAAAATGTGTAAACAATTATAATAATTACAACCTCGTGTGTACGAATGGCTATATCTTTATTTGCATATCAGTGGATATACACTTCTCCCTATCATTTAATTTCTAAATATACAAAAAAACATGTAAACAATTGGCAAATGTAAACTAAGGCAATACATCTCTTCCCATATAAGTGGATATGCATTTCTCTTTATTTGATACCTAATCTATCATCTCCTTAGTTGCAGCCAATTATCCAAGTGGCTTTAAATATGGATACATCTCTTTGCATATACGTGGATATGCACTTCTCCCTCTCAATTAATTTATTTAAATCCCGTTTGTACAATAAGTGGATATGCACTTATCATATCATTTAATACCAAAGCTATCCTTTCCTCTTGGTTCCAATTAATTATCTTAGTGGCTCCAAATATGGAGCTAGACCAGTCAATAAATATGCTCAACAAGAGGCACAATGTTTTAAACCCCAAAAGATGTCCAATATGACATATGTGCCATAATATAATAAGTAATTGTTGAGGACAAATCTACCCTCTAGTAATTTTTCTCTCAACCTTTGTTGGAAGGTTATTAAAGTTGGAACCTTGACTTGATGCATTTTGTATAATTTTGTATATTGTGTAATATCCAATGTATATGTATAATCTAGATAAGAAAGAAGATATGATATGTAAAGCTCCTTTAGCCTAGGAAAGGAATGTGAAAGGCTTCTCTACCTTGAAAAGGAATATGAAGGGATTGTAACACTAACACTCATCCGAAACTGTACAAAACAATGTAAGCGCATTGCGTAGAAGGTTGATATTGATTTTTCTTTAATGTTGAAGATTGTAGAGGCTCTTTATAATAATATATTTCCAATTTAGATGACACCTTTCTCTCTCTTTATGTAATTTTCAAGTATGTAGTGTATTGCACAATTTGTATCATGTGGTAATTTAGCTTTATTGCGCACTATCTCAAATCTTGTAAATGAATTGATCCCAGTAAATCCCTTACGCTACAATATAGTGTGTCATGATGAGTGATCTCGGTGATCATTGCCAACAATGGTTCTATTATTGTGACTTGAAAAATATTAAGATGGTTATCTAGCCAATGTGATGTGGAGAGATGGCTAGAGCAAAAGATCAACTGTTTTGCGAGAAAATAAAGAGGTTGTGATGGGAATTCCTATGGAAATGATTAAGATAAAGCACACAAACAAGGATATCCATGAGATATTTCGATGTAAACTTCCAAAACAACTAGCCACATGATTATCTAGACTAGAACATTACTTTATTTTAAATTTACTTGATCTTATTTCCATTTTTCTTGTTATTTTTCCTTCACATCTTTTCGAACATGTCTCTTGGTAATTGGATTATTTATAATAGTTCAATTTCCATATCTGCTCTCAAGCAATAGCTTCACCCTGATGATGGTTCCGTTAGAATCAAAACATTGGTATTAATCCTCCTTACGCAGTGTATCTAGAAATTCCATTCATTCTCTGACTTGCAAAATGAATCTCAAATCTTAAGATATTACTATTTTAGACTTGAAGCCAAAGAGGATGTGTGTAGTGAAGATAAGATAGAAAATTATGCAATCTAGATACCAAATGGACCAAAGTGTCATGAATTATTGGTTGTAGACTACAATAGATGGGTATGTAACCAAAATTACTAAATGCATTTTTGTTATTTTGATTATGTTGAGGAACATGTTTTGAGTGGACTACTAAGAAAGTTTGTTATGCAACTGTAGTCACAAAATCACGCACTTACTACTATAATTATATTGTTGAGTATGTTGTTTTATATATGGATATTGCATAAGAAAAGTATTCACTAATGACCCATCCCCTAGTCCTGTCGTCAATCTAGTTGGTTGTCGTCACCATTGTGTGTCTTGCACATCGTGCCTTACTTGCATAGTTTTGGTCGTCTCTTAAGGAGTTTTAGTTGTCATTATTCACTCAGTTGTTGTCTCTAGTCTTTGACTAGGGCGCCTAGGAAGGGATTAGGGCGCCTTGGTCCTCATTTCGGGGTGTCCTAGCCCTAGTCGTACTTGGTTTTCATTTAAATGTTTGAGGTCGGTCTTTATGATTTTCCCTCCCATTTCCCTAGGTGCTAGTCAACATGTTGGGTCATTAGTGTCGAAATTTGAGGAATAGATCCCTATATAAACACAACATACACATTATCTTAAGGGCTGACTATTTCTACTAAGGGCTAGTTATCTATATAAGGCAAGGGTTTGCATTTGGGTACCATTCTGCATCACACAATGCATAGGAAGGGGAGTCTATTCTATTCCATCCACCATTCTACATTTTTATCTAGCTATTTCCCGCTACTTTGGTGTCATAGGTGCTAAGGCATCCTAGGCACATGATTGCACACACAAATATATAGAACTACATCGGGTTTGAGATGTAGTGCAATGCCCAATCATAAGTCCATTCATTTGGTAGCTGAGAATAGTCCACCCATTCGTTTGGATCTTTTTTTTTTTTAGTGTTTGATGCTTTTGTGTGGTGTTTTGCAAGAGATTATTCATTGGAGATTTACATCGACATCAACGAAACATGTGCAACACCAACCAGGTTAAAGGCAAAGTATTACGAAGGTTTGGTGACCATATTAGATTCAGGTTCCGATTCACTCCGTAGACCAGGGCTCCCACGAGGCGCGCCCTACCTTTCTCCGTGCACCCCAGACCGGTCGAGATCTACCACTTTTGCAATTTTTGAGGTTCGTCACGACATCCAGTTCCACCAGAACATCACTTTGTCTAGTCCCAAATTATTGCGAGGCAAGTTCTTTTCAAGTTAGTACCTTTTCCCTCCTATTTCATTTATTTCATTCCATTTTAAAATATCAAATAAATTATCTAGCATTTATATTTCAATATATTTCAGGTTATTACATTGTTGTACTTCTTAGATTATTACTAAAATTTCAGATTTTAGATAATCATTTTGGTGAACCCATACTTTAGAACATTTTCCCTAGGATCCACTACAAACCCTAATGACTAAGGATATCTCTTCTCCTTCTCGGCCCATCATGTCGCACTTTAGTGTTAATCTAATAAATGATGAGGTTGTTATTGTTGAGTTCACAAATCTCTATAGTAATACTACTATACCGATCATATTCAACAACTCTTAGATGGTCAACAATATGTACCTACTAGTTTTGAAAATTCTCCCATTGACATTAGTATTGTTTTGGATCCGATAGCCTTCACTCATTGTACACCATGCTATATGACTACTAGTGATCCTCCTACTTGACCTATCTAAGGAAATTCTAGATGATTCTCTTATTGATTACATGTTAGGTCTTGACAATAGCTCTCATACTGATTCTCCTCCTCATCAGACCACTATGGCCACATCTCACGACTTTCCTACTTTTGATATTGCTTCTCATAATCCATCACATACTAGTTCACATACTCTTTCATATTATGTTGATGATCCTATTGATAGTACGCTTAATGACATTTTCATATCTGAGTCTTTATCTGATGTCGATGATACAATTAATAGTCATGATTCTACTACTTTTCATACTGTTGAGTCTGAATCTCCTACTCCACTTTCTCCTGAGTTTATATCTAACATAATGCACGAGGCACCTCCATCTATTAGTTCTTCTACTCCTACCATCTCATCTCCTCCTAACACTTCACCTACATCTAGTTAGTTCATCTTCTCCCATCAAGGTATCTCCATCGATTGTTTCACCTCTTAACGATGTTTCCAATGCTAGTCCTACCACTGCTACGGATGTTCCATCTCCTTCTCCGACACCTACCCCTAGGGTGCCTTTAACATCAGAATCTCCTTTACCTTCTCTTGGGCTACCCATGATTACTCATAATGGCAAGTTACAACCGCTTAATATAGTGTTGTCATCTCCTACTATTCCTTCACAAGACATTCTGTCTCTCATACATGCCATCAATCAATTACAATCTCAAGTTCAGTCGCTCACTTTAGAAAGTTAGGCCTATTATGCTTCAATTGATAACAATTCATTACATGGAAACCCTATTTATAAGAAGATTCATAACTCCGCATTTCCTAAGGACTTTATCATGCCTATATTCACATGCTTTGATGGTACTGGTGACCCTCACTTACATCTCCAACATTACCGCATGGCTATGGATTCCTATTCTAATGATAGATTATTGCTTAAGGCCTTTCGACATAGTCTTATTGATGATGCATTACAATGGTACACTCATCTTCCATTTGGGTCTATTAGTACTTACTATGATATGGAGGATGCCTTCCTTCATCGTTTTATCATCAACAATTTCCCTAGAGTTAATTATGATTATATACCTATTTTACACCGAGCCACATATGAACCTATTAAGGATCACATCTTATGTTTTAATGCTTATATGCATCAACTAGTATTCCAACCTATCGATCTAGAGAAACAATTCATTTTCGTAGTGGTTTGATTCTTGCTCTCAAGCAACGATTGTAATACAATACATATGAATCATTCATACTCTTATGCTATAAAATTATTGAATAGAGCAGACCTTCTCTTAGCACATGCTATGATCCTCCACTTCCTCCCACTAATGTGATATCATCTAGTTCTTATCCATCGACACTAGTTGAGCAACCCACACAATCTCCATCTTCTCCTAACAAACAAACTCAACCTACTACATTGCAAAAACATCCCTTTCCTCCTCCGTCGTGCGTACTACATCTCCATCTACTCTATCTTTTTCAAGTGAGCTATTGCACTTCTCTCATCACGCTTGACCATATGATGTGCTGCGTGTTTTACTCAACGATCATCTAATTTGATTGCCCTCTAATCAACATCATCCACAACATCGCCTACAACGTCAGCGTGATCAACCCTATTATAACTATCATTGTATTAATGGCCATAGGGACAATGATTGTTTTACCCTTCACGATAGATTGATACAATTAGAGGATAAGGCGTCATTTCCTTTGCTCTCACTCATGTGAGTGGTCCATCTATCCTCTGTCTCGCGGACGTTTTTACTTGGGTTGAGTTGTCTCCTCCATCTACTGCTAAGGTTATTATACGTCCATCGCCACGGGTTGTCCTCCTCATGCGCTCTCCACCACATCTACCCATAGTTGCACCATCGCATCCATCTCATCCACCACTTCATGCTACTACTTCACATCGATTGCCACAACCCCTCTCAGTATTCCTCCATCCCATCATAGCTCCACATGATATTCAATTTGGTTCATACGCTCACGTTGCTCTCATGCCACATGCTTCCACCGCTTTGTGCCACCTTGGTCTTTGTAGGTGATTACTATCACCTTACCCCCCGATGACGCACTTGTGTTCTTACAGTGCTTACACGATGCTTGAGGGATTTGCTATAAGAACCTCTCATCACACGCTTCGTCGATTTATCTAGTGCACTCAATCATTTCCCGATGACGCACTCTTATTTTACGTGGTTCATTCTTGACTACTGAGGGTCTTAACCAAATGAACCTCATCATCTATACGCTGGGGGAATCGCTAATTCCCCCTATCTTCATCATACTAACATGTAGGTCATTGTATTAGTACATATTAATCAATCATTTATCACAATTTTAGTTGCGCAATCACACTACATACATCCATCATCGTCAACATTATATCATCATCACATTATGCATTTTTGTCTATCATCATCATACTACAAATCTCAATCAACAACCATAAACAATATCCACCACATTACATAAATTACAACAATAATCACAGGATCATACATCATCAATCACATTATACTAACAACTACACATCATGAGTGACATTCAATACAATCATTCACAAATCATATCTCAACAAGTCACATTATAACATTCATACATAGAGAATATAATCATCAAATGCCACTAACATCATATATATATATATATATATATATATATATATATATGTATGTATGTATGTATGTATGTATACTCACACACACACACATATATATATATATATATCGAGTGCAATCATAGTTACAAAAACATCTCATCACTGGGGAAATGCCCCTACATAATACAACTCAAATCTCATCTTCACTTTCACTCTCTGCATACTGTGTGAGAGCTCGAACTAGAAGCCTCGCCGCTAACTTGGTGCCGCCATTCATCGCGACTTCTATACCTCTCCACTTGCCTACGTAATAGGGTATTCTCCATAGACTGCTTAGCAAAACGACTATGTAGTGCCATAAATTGTGCGAACACATCCTACGCTAATAGACCATAACTCACAACCTCTCTCCCATCATGTCTCCTCGCGTGCCACATCCCTCTTGCTCAATAAAGCACAGACACGCGTCGTTGCTACTATAATGACCGAATCAAACAAATAGGCATGCTCACCTATAATGTCATCCACATGCTCTAATATCCCTCCACCCGCAAGTACGTCAGTCGACACATTCCCCATTAAGGTGCAGATAGATGTGTCCACTATCAACAACTAATACACATCACCTGCAACACATAGAACAATGCATTAGATAACCCCCACTATCATATAGGAAAGTAATCAAGCACATAACATAATTATAAGAATAGTCACGCTCCGCTACAATCACTACATTATCGGGGCATGTGCTTCCCCTCTCGCACTCCTCCATGTGGGAATACCGTTGTTTCTACGAACAATGGAAATGTGAATACCCATCGATGTGTTGCCCACCATGCACATTAGGCCTCCGTACACACCACATCATCTCGCGTTTATTGGCTCTTTCGCCACATCTGACTCATCTGTCCCTAGAGATACTCATTGCTCTCCTATAGGCCCCGGTCTCGGTTCCGACCTCCTCAGTGCTCTAATGGATCTCAACCATATATATGGCTCTAGGAGCACGTCCTGAGTCATACTAAACTGTCCCGATACCCTCTCCACATGGAATGACTTGCTACCCATGGGAATCGATCCTCCAACCACATAGTCCTCTGTACACACCATATCTCTATAACATCCTTTGACCATCCTCCCTAGTCTCGGTATGGCCTCCATATCACTGTCTCTGGATTCATCCGATCTATAAGTGCTCTATCGATATCCATATCCATCTTTTGCCCATGCACACCAACCCATCTCCTCGCATATATATCTGACCTAGCCTAATCTACCCGCAAACCACCAATTGGCCTCAATAACGCTATATGCTCATAGGCCCATACATGCAATAGTGTAGTAGCTCCTATCCCACCCCCATGCTCCTGCTGTAAATCTATATAGATCTCTATACAGGTGGGCCAATACACATCATGCCCATGTGTACTTGGTACTCTCCTCCTCTATCCGACAACATATATCGTGCATCTTATACAAGATGCCCACACCTACTCCCTCTACTACAATAGACGAAGAAATAACCACGAATATGAACTTCCGCAATCGCAGTAACCCTTGACCTCAAGATAACATTCAATCTAATATGGTCTTCGACAGTACTCAAGTCCCCACAAAATACCGTCTAGCGCTCGCATCTTTCTCTCTATATCCTCTAAAGGCATGCCCTCAGTACTCTCTCCTCGACCATTGATAATCGCAGATGTGATACATCCTCCAACGTAATGGTCATCTCACCCGTAAAAACAACCAAAAAGTACAAGTATCCGCACACCACCTCTCACATAAGGTTGTCAACATAGGCATATTATGGGGCACATCCCCATCCATGCCGTGTCCTAGACCGACACATTCCATAACCTCCCAATCATCATCTAACAAACCTAGCCCAAGCAAAGTACTCAAATGATGACCCCGTGGAACTCCCTCGAGTGAATATCCCTATGCACAACACAAAACGACAATAAACGCAACATTAGAACACTATACAACTCCATAAACACTCGCTTATCACATTACTACATAGTAAAAATCAAATTTACATCATTTTGGACTAAATACACCGTCTTTGGACCTGGAGCGCCTAACAACAAGATCTTGGTGCGCCTAGGAGCACGACACCAATGCCTGTGTTTAGGCACTTCTATCCTCGAAGGCCATTAACGCCTTCACTACTCTTGTCCAAGTCTAAAACACCAATAATAGTCAAAATCACAATTTTACAAAAAATCAACAAAAACTGACTACTGCACACCCATTTTTTGAAAAAACATCGAACTTACCAACTCCGTCATCAGACGTGATGCTATGACGATTCTAAGTACCATCTCAAATCAGTTAGGTCATGCTACTCTCACTTACGACATCCTTACACACTCAGAGCTCACTCTCACACTCGCACAAAAGACAAATGAAGTGACTAATCACTTTTCACCCTACTATTTATAGTTACTTTTCATTACCCACTTTATTATGGTTATTATTTCGCGATCATTTTTCAACTAATGCACACCACACATGCTTTCACCGTATCTTGAGCATTTTTACTCCGATTTACACCACTGTTTGCCGCATTCTTTCGTAATTTTGCCTACTATCGTCTCATACACATGACATATGTGTTATCCCTCCTCCAAATTATCATTCAATCAATCTACACACATTTCGACGATCTTTATCATACTGTATCTATTTCGCTTTTTACTTTCGGCTTGACGTTCGTTCTTATCATCACTTTCCCTTTCGCGAAAGAAGGCATACAATTGGGGTCATCCTATAATTTCCCTTACGACATCATGTGATCAATCAACACTAGTAATTTTTCATTTTCAAAATGTTAGGCCCTTAAATATTGGCTAAGTACCAAAGGGAGCGCGTGCACAAGACCAGTAAGAAGAAGGGCGCTCGGGGAAAACACACAAGACAAAGGTTTAAGAAGGGTTTAAGTGAAACCAGTGGTACACACATGAAGCGTAACATGAGTTTAAAGGACTTAGCCATATTTAGCATTCTAGATGCACTTGAGGAAAACGTGAAGACCCGACTAGGCGTGATGAGTGGATAAGGTGTCAGCATGGAACCTTGGAGGTCAAGAAAAGGATATTCCATGCAGGAATATTCCTAGAAGACATCATTGTAGAGAGTGGAGGGTTTGTAGAAGGATAAGCATTCACCATTGGAGGACCACGTCGAAACTTGACACGCGACCTGTTTAGGAGAGAAGGCATGACAGTGGGTGTTGATCCTATAAAAAGAGATGCTCGGGGTAAAGATAGGAATAATAAGATAGAAGAGGAACAAAAGGGAGGGAAAGAAATAAACAGAGAGAGAATGCAAAAAGAATAAGAAGCAGAGTAACAAGGTGCTATAGTAATGTTAGGGTTTAGAGCACTTAGTGTTAAGGGTTGTAAGGGATGCCATAAACCTCTGTATGACACTAGGATCTGTAATAAGGGTTAAAATGGGAAAAGTATAGTTAGGGTCTCATATGGGGAAGGATTTACGGGAGTTAAGTCCCTATCATTTATTGTATATGGTCTGAGATGACCCTTTTGACTGTAATGTGGCTACCTGAACTATGTTAAATCAATATATCTATGGGTTCGTTCTGTATATTCCTTAAGGGTGTAAACCCTCATGTCATATGACTTATTAGGGCTCGAGATCTAGTTTATTATGCTTATTACGGTGTTATTTAGTTTATGTAATACATTAAGGTGTGGATCTCAGTAGTTGCGTATTCTATCTCTTTAAATACGTGAATGTAATTCTACTTCGCAAATCATCTTCCATTAATGGAAAAACCGTCTCATAAAGCTCACATAAAGGAAGGGCTCGACACTGCGCATGCCTCGGTGAGTGCCCAAATCCCATCAGGGTGATAGGCCGACGCACTCGGCGTTAGTAAAGGTATTAAGGGTAAATAAATGACTACATATTGGTTTCGTTGTTGGGACCTCTTTTCGAAGATGTTGTGAGAATGATGTGTGATGACAGAGCACTTGACCTTGGATAGTGTCGAAGCATGGCTTAAAAGCATGGAGGATGAGTTCGCTCAAATATTTAATACTGGACTTGAGTTTGATGCACGTAAATGGGTAGAAGAACATCTATATCATGAGCTATATGAGACCTTCTTCTTGCTTTCCCAATGGAGTTGTATGAATGGATTTCAACGTATGCATCTAGATCAAGTTGGTACTATAGACCTTGCGTATGGACCCAAGATGAGTATCGAGGCTGCATGATGTTGATCTAACTTGGACACGTGTTGTTTATTATTGGTGGAGTAGAGTGTTAACGAGTTACACCTTTGAGTACACGATTTCTACTTATTCTTATCTAAAGATTGTTGAGTTTGAGTTCTTGAGGGAGCCAAGAGGACCGTTCTTGCATGTTATCCCTTTAGCTATGAATATCCAGATCATTACACCAAATTTAGATGCATTTCCTATGGCCAGCTAAGCTTCTTTTGAGTGTTGGGCAAGGAATTTAGGGTGGAGGAAGATGACAGACCTTGCAGCTGAAAAAGGAGAGGGAAGAGAGACAACTCAAGTATAATGAAGCTCGTGAGAGGGAGTTAGACAACGTGAAGTTGTAGGAGCGATGGATTTATGGAGGCGGGCGTTGCGGAAAGGAATGGTTATTTATGCGAGAAGACGTGGAGCCTGAGTAGTCTATGCTACCCCATCTTGGTAAGCACGAGAGAGATACCCTTTATCTTCCTCGATGAGATCTCGTCACTTGGAAAAAGGAGAGTTGTCGGTGCGCATTTGAATCTGCTTGTGACCAACTCCCGTTGTTTATTTTTCCAAATCCAGAGATAAGTATTGCTAACCTAGTTTGTATTGGTGGAAGTTACTGATCAACACCTAGGAGGTATAACTTTTCATTTGGCACATATATCCTCGTAAAATAATTTCCTTTGTTTGGAGGTATATTTTCCGAGCAACATTTGGGAAAAGTTTGGCTACACAAAACTTGGGTATCGTGTCTATAAGCGGCGCTGACACACATCCGTAGCGTGCAATATCACGCACTATTGATGCATAGTTTAACGCAATAGTGGGGACACAAGACACGACCACTTCAGGACCCTTGCCAGCCACGAGAGGAGAATCTAGTGGATTTGGTGAAATAAGAACTAGTGGACCCAGGTGGACATGGCGGATTTGGTGGATTAAGAGGAATAGTGCCTTTGTGGATCTAGTGGATTTGGTGGTAGAGGCGACATCGGAGGAAATCAAGGTTCCGGATTAGGCGGACAAGAGCCTCAACCATCTCAGCAAGTATTTTTTGAAATGTCTTTGCATCTACCAGATTAAAAAGGTGTTGAGGATGCCGCAGAGCATGTACACAAATGTGAGCTGCTATAACATGCATAGGCGATCACTACCCCAGAACGAAAGGCAAGTTAGTTTGCAACAATGTTACAGGGACACACACATAGTTGGTATCAAAAGTATGACCCCCACCAAATAGTGGTAGATTACATCTGCGTTGCGTAATGCCTTCTTAGCTAAATTTCATATTCCTAAGTTTGAACAAAAGAGCATTAGCACACTGAAGGAAATTCAACAAGGTATGGTAGAGAGTGTGCGAGAGTATGACGTGCATTTTAAGAATCTCTTATCAAAGCTATCTTATGATATTCATCCTTCTCAGCATGCTCAGTGGTTCATTGGAGGACTAATAACACCTTTCAGAGAGCACTTTCACACAAGACTTTCACAGACCCGTGCGAGGCCTTGGAGGTTGCCTTGCGCGATGAGGTTGTACAAAGTGTAGATACTAGTGTTAGCCCTTTTCTTGAAGCTCATATAATCTGCTTTATGGAAAAGCAAATGGAGAAGCTATCTCGTGAACTCGGCGCATGAGACTCACAGTGGCCTATAGTACACATATTGTGAGGTATAGGGGCACATAAAGGATAGTTTTCCTCGGAGATCGGTACGTGCCATGACAGTAGAGACGTGATATTTTACACAGAGATCATGATGTAAATAGGTGTCCGCTACCGCAACACGCGATCCATAAGAATGTGTCTTCGCTATCGCAAGATTTGTTCTTCTACTACTCATGATGCCAAGGATTGTAGATTGATTGACCAGATACATGATGTCATTGATATTGGTGTGCCGCATCAACATTATAAACAATTCCAATGATGATGGTCATTACTATGAAGGACGTGCACCGGAGGAGCTCATGGAAGAGGCTTTCGCAGAGGATTTAGAGGTTGTGGCAACTCATGAGGCGGAAGAAGTGAGTTCCTACATGGAACTTGTTACAATTGTGGGTCTACGAGAGCACTATAAGCATGAATGTCCTGACCTACTACAATGCTCTTTGGTGTGGAAAGAAGCAAAAGTATGAGTTCCCAAAGCTATTTGAACATATGAGCCAATAACACTAAAAAGAAAAGGGTGTCGGGATGGTGTGCGTGAAGAAGGTCGACTCGCAAAAGATGCCAAGGGTAGCATGTGAGTCAAAATTAGAACCTATACTAGTGACAATGTGAGATGAAGCTGCGCGCACCAGGAGATACCAAAGTAGAAACCACTTGATTACGAGGGAAGAGGTGGTGTATGGGAAGTATCTGGACCCTACCCATCAGAAGGAAGTCTATCAAGAGACCATGGACGTAATCAGGAGTCTTCAAGGGGAAATTCAATGTCTGAAGGAGAAATCCAAGAAGTTGGGGCATAAGAAAAGTGTTGAGGTGCCTCAACCGATATAAATGATGTTAGGGAGTGTTAGGGAGGTGTGTAAGATGTTGCGCGAAGAGAATATCATTCCTCTATTGGGAGAATGGTTGAGGAATAAGATACCAAGCGCTGGAGTAGAGCGCGAGAGGATAGGTTTTGCATGCTAACCTCCCCTCCCCCCCACAACATCGATCGACTACAATAAAGAGATTACCTTAAGTTGAGTTGTTGATAGATGGCTCTTAAGCAATATTCGATTGACACAAAGTGTGGAAGTCAATGTTCTCACCTTGGATGCCCGAAATCAAATGGGAAGGCCTGCATTACAACCATCTTCAAATGTGTTGTATATGGCCAATAAGACAAAGGAAATGCCCATTGGTGTTTTAAAGGATGCTCTATCACTATCCAAGGGGAAAAATTCACTGGAGACTTTGAAGTCTTAGAACTTGCTTTGAGGCGGACAACTTTTCAATGATTACTTGGGCGCCCCTGGTGCTATAAGAACAATACTTGACTTGCATTTTAATAAGGGGTATATAAGCTTTGAGAACAAAGAGGAACAAGTTATCATTCCTTTGATAGATGGGAAGTCAATGCCCTATATTGAGCCTTTAGGAGAAGAAGACCTAGACATAATTTACGTGTGCACTATCTCGGGATCCTGAAGTTGTGCAACCAATAAAGGAGGGTGTTATTCAATGGGAAGACACTCAATCTATAAGTGATACAACTAGTGTAGCATGTGATAATTGGGCACACGGGACATATGAGTTGGTCGGAAGGAAGTTAAGAGGCTCTGTGACAAGAGTAACAAAGGCGTGCTTAGTCAAGTGCCTAGGAGGAAAGAAGTTGCCAAGTTATTCTGGAGGAGCCAACCCTAATATTTTCCTACAAGAAATGGAGACCTAGTGGAGAAGTGAGATCGAAAGGAGAAATATGCTCAGTTATACCTTGCTTGGGACCATAGTACGTTGGTGGGAAACCCATCATGATAACCTTCTAAAGTGGCGTGAGGTGAGAATCGTGTTCTCTGTTAGGTTTGTCTAAAGCAGTGCACCTACTATGATACAAGATTATCATGCGAAGGAACCTACCTTATTTCACGTTCAAGTATATGAGAAGGCTTGTATGGAAGGCGTGGAAGCCTTCTTTATGGTGCATAAGTTTTACTCCACTTTACAAGGCTGCGCACTCGCATGGTACATTCACTCATAGATGTGCTGTTAGACAAGAAATTGGCAGGAGTTGACGGCTAACCTCCTTCAAGCTTTCGAATATTGGAGCACCAAGCCATCACTAGATGAGACATTGTAGGTTGTTAAGCGCCTAACGATGGGAGATAGTGCCATGGCGGAGGATAGAATACTTTGGAATTATTGGGTGAACCTGGTTTAGAAGCGTGCTTTGATGAGGAATAATTAGAGGAGATACATCTTGGGTGTGCATGCATGGAAAAATAAAAGGAAAATTGGTCTATGTGATCGATGGTGAAGAAGTGGAGAATTTGGATGCAAACCATATTGTAGGTACACGTGAGGTAACAGATAGTGCTTGATGGGCAAGCACACGTCCACCATGAACCCTTGAAAAACCTAGAAGGTTAACATTGGCTCAAATAGAATCTAAGGAGGCTACTTGTGGGGACTATTGGTCATAAAAGGAGGTTTTGAAGATCATTGATCTATTGTGCGAGTTTAAGGACTTATTTTCGCTGGTACCATTAGTTTGAAAGGATTTCACCACTCTTAGGGGAAATGAAATTCAAGCTAAAGGAAGAAGTGTGCCCAATTCAGAAGAGACCTTATTGAATGAATTTGAATCTTCACATCAAAGTCAAGGAAGAGATTGACAAGATGATCGCATTAGGCATCATTAAGGCCACGAGGAATCAAAATGGATAAGCCTGATGGTCATTAACATTAAGAAGAATGTGAGGATAAGGATTTATGTTGATTATAGGGATTTGAATGCGGTATGTGTTATTAACCCTTTTCTAACCCCCTTCACTGAGGAGATCTTGGAAGGAGTAACTGGGCACAAGATCTATTCTTTCACAAATGGATTTTCGGGATATCATCAAGTCGAAGATTGTAAGGAGGATCAATAAAAGACAACTTTCACAACCGAGTAGGGAAAATTTTCCTATATAGTCATGCCTTTTGGACTGAAGAACACCCCTGGTGTGTTTTCGTGCATTGTGGTTCAGGCATTTCAAGACTTCATCCATAAGTTTCTTCAAGTCTACCTTGATGATTGGACGATATACGAATTAGTAAGGGATCATTGTGACAATCTGAGGCTGATGTTTGAAAGATGTTGGAAGTTGAGGATATCCCTCAACATTAAGAAATGTCTCTTCGCTACTCCATTTAGAACCCTGTTGGGGCATATCATATGTAAGGAAGGTTTGCTGGTGGATCTTGCCAAAGTTGTTATTGTGGGATTAGGGGAACCTACTAGCTAGAGCGCAGTGCGTGGATTCCTTAGGCATACTTGGGTATTACCAGAAATTTATTAAGGGGTATGCCAAGGTCGCCACACCATTGGAAGAGTTAATAAAAAACAAAAGTGTATTTCATTGGGGAGAGGCACAACATATGACATTTGATACATAAAAGAATAAGCTTATCATTGTGCCCATATTACACTTTCCTTTTTGGGACAAGCCATTCCATGTACATGTTGATGCTTCGGGGATGGCGATTAGGGAAATCTTAGCACAACCTGGAGAAGAAATTGTTGACCACCCCTTATGTTTTGCTAGTAGGAAGTTGACATCAACAGAGCAGAACTATACCACTATAGAGCGCGAAGCATTGTCCATGATCTACATGCTCTACAAATTTAGGCGATATCTGCTAGCAACACCCTTTATATTTTACATGGACCCCATGGCATTGAAGTACTTGGTAAACAAACCCGTTTTACAAGGGCACATATGTCGGTGGGTCCTGTTGTTTCAAGAGTTTGAGTTTACAATTGTCGTAAAACTAGGTGAGAGTAATTTGGGACTTGACCATTTATCAGAGATCGACTCAGGGGAGGACATATAGATAATTGAGGATATAATGCCAGATGTGAAACTGTGTTTAGATGTGGCGCGCGCCCTTTGAGTTGGAAGATATTGTTGTATTTCTCAAGATGGGTGTGGCACTGGAAGGAATGAAGACTTTGTAAAGGAAGCGATTAGCCATGTGCGTCGTGCTCTACATGTTAATTGGTGGAGAATCATACAAGCTAGGCCATGATGAGGTTTTGCGCCGGTGCATGCTAGAGCATGAAACGCGTTGTAATCATGGAGGAAACACATGGTGGAATTGTATGATGACACTATGTTGGGAATGCAATGCATGCGCAAGATCCTTCTAGTAGGGATTTGGTGGGAAAGCATCTACAGGATCAGTATTGATTTTGCAAGGCATGTGACCATTTCAGCGCCTTGGCAAACCGTAAAGAAGAGATGAGATGTCATTGAGACCGATAGCTAAGCGCGCGAAACCATTTGAGAAATGAGAAATTGATTTTGTAGGATCGGTTTCGATTCTTTCGTGAAGGATGGGTTCATGTTATATCGTTACATGCACAAATTATATTATGAGATGGGTAGAAGTGACACCTACAAGGGATTGCACAACGACAACAACAACTAGGTTCTTGTGGGAAAATATAATCAATAGATATGAATGTCCGCTGAGTTTAACAAGTGATAGGGGTACTCATTTCTTGAATGAGACAATTAAAATCTTGTGGCAGAATTCATGGTATCCCACCACAAGACTACCCCCTATCACCCACAAGATAATGGGAGCGCCGATGCATTTAATAATATACTAAGTCACATGCTGACCAAAATTTGTGATGTGGGAAGAAAGGATTAGGATGATAAAGTTTTTGTTGTGTTATGGTCATACCAGACTACTTATAAAAGACTAAACAAGGCCACACCTTTTCAATTTTTGTTTGGTGCAGAAGCGGTGTTACCTATTGAATTCATGTTACCATCACTTTGTATATAACGCGCACAGAGGATTAGGCGATGAGCAAACGCTTGAGGAGAGGATTGACAAGTTAATGCGTTAGATGAGAGGTGGGTTATTGTGTGTTAGATTCAAAAAAGGTGGGTTAGACATATCAAGAACAAAAAGTTTGAGGTTAGGCGAGATGGTTCTATTGTATGATTCCAAGTTTCTGCGCCATCCTGGGAAATTCAAAGTCCATTGGATTGGCCCGCATACATTGTATCCTATATAATTGATTTAGGTGCTTTCCAATTACAAGCCTACTGGATGGAACATGGTTATCGGGACATTTTAATGGGAGTAAGCTGAAGCCCTAAAATAAATAAGTATTCCTTGTGTTTGTAAATAAGGTAGTATTGTCATTTAGCCTGGAATTTCCTTTAATGTTTTTCCTTTGTGTTTCTTTTCTCGTTGCTTGCTCATTTTCTTGTTATTGTTGTGTGCGCGTTGTGCGTTGGTAGTGTAGTGCCCACTTCCCTTTGGTACCTTATATTACTAATCATGATACTTTGTCAGACTATATGACAAACATTTTAATAGTTTTGATTTAGTATGGTGTTAGATGTCGATCCTGGATTATTGTTGAATCGATTATATATAATGCATGGTGATTATTAAAGACACTCACATGTGGGTGATGATGTACTATTGACATGGATGTTTAATGAAAGTTATTCGGACATGTGATTTTGGAGATCATGAGTAAACCTAGAAAAAGAAAATTATTTGATGATGATATAGTTGTCGATATAAATTGTAAATGATTTCGTTGATTACCTTGGTGATTGTTGTGATTCATATGTATAGATGATTTTGTGATTTCGTTATATATATTCATTTTGAACATTCGATATGGCCACAGGCCGAATGAAGTATTTGTGTTTTGCAGTTTTAAAATATCACAACAAATATCGGAGATTTGAGAATAACCAAAGTGGAATTCTAGGTGAATTCGACAAGGTCACCATGGCAACTTATTTTGTGTGTGTGTTGTATTTTGTTAGAGATTCCCATGGGGGGGATCATCTTTACATGTGACCATGGGTTTGTGTATTTTATTAATGTGGTAAAATGTTTATTGTTGTATGTATTTTATTAGTAATGTATTCCTTCCTTTAATTAATTAAAGTTGTGGTGGATTAATGTGAGAATCATATGATTAAAATTTAAATAAATCAAATGGGAATATGGGAAAATAATAATGGAAGTTGTTGGTTTGTGTAAGAGTATGTTTAAGTCTATTTTGGAGTATGAAACACTCCACCTCCATGAAAAATTTGATTTTTCCTTGGAGCTATTTTTGGAGGCTTCTGGGACAAGAAAAACTTGTCCCATACCTCTAAATTTAATATACCAACCATACTTATGGATGGAGTTGTGATTTGTGACTTTTAAAACATATTTTATTCATCATATTGCTTGTTTTGGATTGCACTCTCTTACATTTTATTAAATTGCTATCCCTTGAGGTGTGGGCTCTTTTTGGAGTGTGTAAGTAACTTGTCATATTTTCACCCACCTCTTTATTGTGCTTGGGAGAATGAATTTTTGTCTTTTGTGTTTGAATTGGTGGATGTTTGATGTGGCATCCTACATGTATCCACATCATCCTCTTCTCTCCCTCTTCTATTCAATTCAAACTCTCTTCTTATTTTGGTTGTTGAAACATTTTGCATGCATTCTTGGGCACATTTTTATGGTGATTGGAGCTCTTACTTTGGAGAAGCTTTGGTGAAGACTATTGCTTGGTTATTGAACCTCTTTGCATTCATCCTTGGGGGCATTTTTTCTGTGATTAGAGCTCTTGTTGATTTGGAGGAAATTGGAGAGCATTTGATACTTTGGCATTGTTGTTTTGGACTGTGTTTTCTTGGCATTTGAAGCTTGCTGTTGGAAGAAAAGTTACCATGGAGAGGTAGGAGTTTATTCCTTTTTTTATTGCTTGTTATTTTCTTGTTGTGTTGTGTGTATGGAGAATGTTTTATTGTTTTTGTTGGCTGGTTGGGTAGGCTACCTTAGGGAAGGTGTAGGAGAAGGCTATGGGGAATCCATGTGGGGGGCATAAGGGAATGTCATGGCATCGGTTTCATGTGGAGGTAGTTTTGGGTTTATGGATCCACCATGGAAAAGAAATAGCTTGCATTTCTTATTTGTAGGGGGGGGCATAAGGGCAAATTTTTGGGGGCATAAGGAGGGGTTGGGAGACATAAGGTTTATGGGATATGATATGTTATATTGGCGGTATGATTATAGGTGGATGCTCAATTCCCAATTGGGAGGCATAAGTATCTTCTCCCATAGTATTTGCTCCTTTGGCTTGCATGATCAAGCCTCGAGTTGTGATTTGAATGTTTGCTTATTGCAGTTGTGAACTGTTGTTTTGTATTGAGTTATGTTTTATATTGAAATGTGTGTGTGAAATAATAATGTGTTTGTGGAAGCCAGATTGTTACCATGAATTGAATTGCATCTAGTATTGTACTTTGGTTGGGGCTCGGGGCCAATTATGAAGGAAGGCTTCTCCTTTTATTGGATGTCCTTGTTGGGTGGAGAGCATTGTCTTTCCCTCTCTTTTGTTGTGATCAAATTGGAGAAAAGAGAAAATGAGCATGTTGTTGTTCTGGAGCAAAAGAAAATACAGTTTGTGAGTCCCTTCTTTTGAACAAATTCATTGTAGCCTTCCCACTTTGAAGTGGGTGAGTTGTATAAATATCCGTAATGAGAAGGCATTTGTGTTGGTAATGTAAGATTGAAAGTTGAAATGTGAAATGTAAAGGATTTATATTTTACTCTCTGTTTTGAAAAAAAATGTGAAAGGATGTTACATGCATTGTATATTGTATTTTAGAAATCAAATGGAAAAGAGAAAAAAATTGTAAAGTGTTATTGGAAATCAATAAAGGATTACATTCTTTTCTCAAAATTGTATTGTGTATTGGATTTGATTTGTTGTTGAGGATTGAAATCTCTGTTTGAAAAGGAAAATGCGTATGAGGAAAAAGACAATGTTTTATTTCCCTTGATAGGTGTTTGAAATTTGGAAATCAGACTTTGCACTTTATCTCTTGAATGTTGGTTGAATCAATTAAATATATTAGATCAGAATGGAAAAGAATCCCCATGCTTGGAGGATAGAAAAATTTTAATAGATCCTTTAGTGATTGAGTCATGTTTTATAGTTCAAATCTGGCAATCAAATTTATCAAGGAAATGAGCAGTTCAAACTTGCACCAAGCAATAAGATATGAAACATCAAAATTCAGACTTAGTAAGTCCTAAGGAACTCAAATTGACCCTAACATTTAAGAAAGACCCTTCAAAACTTTATAAAATCCAATTTGAAACTTGCATAGTCGTTTTGCTGTCAAAAGATGGAAAATTATCAATTACAACTCAATCAACTAAATTAAACCTTGAAACTTCTCTTAAATCCATCCAAGAATAAGTCTCCATGTCTGATTGACATGTTGAGAAAGTAAGAATTCAAAATTGAACGAAATTTTATAAGTTAAAGATTACCAGTTTGCTTTGCAAAACCCTGCAGATTGTTTTCATCAAATTGACAACCTAAACTTCATCAAAATTCAAAATTGAAGATTCTTGTGAAAAGAGGACTTCGAGGGCTTTCTAGAAAGTCCTCGTTTTCTCAATTCTGAGCTTCCTATCAAAAGTTATGGCCATTTGAAGTTTTACTTCAATTTGGCCTTAAAAAAAAAAAAACTAAAACTTTAATTTTTGACTTTGGAAAAATTTCCTAAAAAGTCCACGGCCCCGCCATCTCGCAACCAATCGGGTTCTGCCACGTGGCACATCGGAGGGCGGACCTTTTAAAAAAATGAACTTTTTTTGAAAATTTTGTCTTGGGAAAATTTTCCAACTTTTCTCACATCCCCTCCGACCCTGCATCCAATCGTGTCTTGACACATGGCTCGACAGAGGGGCAGACCCTTTTGAAACTTAACTTTATTTTTTCCCTTTTTGGGAAAATTTTCTTGTTGCCTCCACGGCCTCGCAACCCCGCTTAGCTTGGAAATTTTCCTTTTGCAGATGCGCAGGCCCACGCGAACTTTTGAACTTTGAAACCATTTTGGTGAAATGCCTTGAGCTCTTCGGCCACCTCGTCGCCGCACCCAATCATGGAGTGACACGTGGCGTTACACCAGCCGCGCGAGGAAAGCGAAGAAATTATTCCCTTTAAAACTTTGATTTTTGCCTTGGGCAAAAATCCAAACCTTTCCCACCACCCCGCCTGCTTCGCGTCCCAATCACATGACGACACATGGCAACCTATGGCTTGGCGGAGGTGCGGGATTTTTTTGACTTTGAAGTTTTGAGTTGTTTGGGGCGAAAAAAATTGTTATCCTTCCCTACCACCCACAACCAATAGGATCGCGGCATGTGGCACCCTTCCTGTCTTCGACGGAGGCACGCAAAATGTTTTCCTTTCATTTTTAAGCCTAAAACTTCTAAATCCTTCCATCGTTCCACCCTTCCCTATTCCCTGGCGTTGTCTCTGAGGCCGCCACGTGTCCCTGGAGGACCCACGGAGGCACGAGCACAATTGGGAAATTTATCCCACGCAAGGAAAATTTCCTTAAGCCACCCCGCGACCCGCCAACCCGCCAAAAGTGTTTTTCACCCTTGCTTGACACGTGTCCCCCTAGGGGAAAATTTGACCCCAAAACTCCGCTTGACCATATCTTGAGTTCTACAAGGAGTTAGGAGGACTTCTTTATATCACCGAAAAGGTGAGAAAATTTCCTATCCAATGGGAATGATTTAGGGAAATTTTGGAAGCGTTAAGTATGAGAAAAATCAAGTTGAAACTCTGAGCCTGTTAGAGAGTTGGGTATGGGGGCAAATTACTCCCTGAACCTAACTAAAACTTCTAACCCTAAAATTTGAACCATGTGACCTTGATAATTGTTAATAAATGGAAAGTATGTCCCAGTGAAATTGAATTGTTCCTAACCTATCAGTGGTAACTATTGCATGACAACTTGGGGGTAGACACTCTCAATCAAGTGTTGGGAGTGGGTAAGTGAGACCTTGCTCTGTTGACTTTATTTATGTGTTCTTTTCCTCACTATGTAATTTAATCCTGCTCATGTCTTTGATCTGTGGAAATTAAATACCTTGGGTATTTAATTGTTTTGGGTCCCTTAACCCTAAAATTTAATCAAAGAATATTTAGCTAAAATGTCAATGTAATCAGTAATTAAATTAATCCCTAGTGAGATTTGAGCTAGGGTGGACTTATTGCACTTGTTGCTCTATAATGAGAAATTAGTAATTATTATAATGGGAAAAGTTATCAATTGAATTTAATTGTCTTTGAGACTTTGGTCGTTAACTCCTAATAAAAAAAAATTATTCCATAATTTTCTAACTAAACCTAGGTTGTTCATGGGTCTCAAGTGGGTTGTTTTAACCGGGCATCACACTTGGTATTAGAGCAGTGGTTCGAAAGCTTGGACCATTGGGCACACTAGAAAACTTGAGACATGAACTATAAACCTAGCACACTTTTGAATCTAAGAAAACAAACTTGTTTGAAAATTGAAGAAGAAATAAGTATGAAGAAATATTACATTACTCTGTTCATTTGAACTACCAGAATTAAAATGATAATAAAATAATAATAAGTTGTTTGAGTTGTTGTGCTTGCTTAGTGACATTTTGTCTAAACTGGGGTAACTAAGAATGTCATATTAAATTGATTTTTGGTGAACTTCTAGTATAATGGAAACTTGGTTCCCTTTTGAAAATGTGTTGTTTTACAAGCCCTAAAACTTGATTTAATTGTATGATGCATTAAGCCCTTTGTTGAGACCCTTCCTTATTGGAGTTGTTGGAATGATGAGTTGTAAGATGTGACCCTTGTGGTTGGATAGTAGTGGTTGTGTTCTGGGTCGGGAAGAGTTAATTAGAATTTGTTTAGAGATTCCTTCCTTGAGTGGTTAAGAAAGAGGGTCTGGTTGTCAGTTTTCCATGTTGTTACCCGTATGAGAGGGTGGACACTAAGTCTAGGTGTCGTCTAGGACCCCATCTTGTGTATGTGTTTTGGGAACTAACCTCGAGGCAGAGTACCCCTATTGGCGGCCATGAAAGACTACGGAGTGAATGTGGTGTTAACTTTTGTGTTTTACATTCGTAATCTTGTGTATTTTATCAAGGACCAACATTTTATTTTATGATTGGATTGAGAAGCTCTGAGAATCTTTTATTTATTTATGATTTCTGCAAGAATTTTCAAACTTTGCAATGTGGCTACTTAGCCACTTTTATTGATTGTCGATATTTCTTGGACTTTATTTGATTTATGACTCAGAGCTCATGATGTTGTTGGCTACTTGGCTAAATGTTATGTGGTTTCCTTCTTGCATGTTGTTGAGCTAGTTCTATGCTTTATGTACGGTGACAATTGTCGTATGGGGTACACCTTGGGTGTCTTGAATGACCTTTTAAGTGCTTAGAGTCATGCCTTGGTTATGGATGCACGAAACCTTGAGTGTGTCTAAGATCTTAGAGCGACCCTTTTTGTTGCTTGACCTTGCTAGAAAGAAATTTTGTTGTGTAGTATGGTCTAGAGGGTAGTCTGATAATGCGGTAGTGGTGATTCTATTTCAATTTGGTAAGAGCTTGACCCTCGTCGGAGTAGAAGTTTTTATTTATGGGATTTTAGATTTTGTTAGGATTGGATTGCCTCTTTGGTTGACTGTAAATGTTACTGGAAAAATGTTTGTTTTGATAGTGACTTTTCATCGATGGCATGTTAAATTGTAGCTTGGGTTCCTAGTTGCATCATAGAAAGTTTTGACTCATGGAATGTATGCATCTTGGTAATTATGGATAGATTTAAGCCTTTCAGGCAGTGTGTTTATTTAAGTGTACTTGTTTTACTCTCTTGACTTATAAATAAGTTTACCCTTACCTTAAATTTCCTTTACTATGAATAACATTCTATGACCTATTAATCTTTGGGTTACTTGGAAACACTTATGGATGCTTTGGGTCTTTTGGACCTTTCTCTTAGAGATGTTAGTTTGGTAGATCTTAATAGTTAATCTCGATGGTGCTTATATTGTACTTCCTCTTTTAAAAATTGTAACTCTTGGCTGTTAAGTTCATGATTTGGTAAATTATTTGGTTGCCCCATTGCATTGGATGCCTTTTAGTGTGGATGTGGTTCCTTGGAGTAAAGTTGCATTGTCATCTAGTTTCTTGGCTAGTGTTATCTTGTGGGGACATGAGTATTGATTGGAAAACCTTCTTTGGTTATTAGGAGAGTAAAATGTTACCATCCTAAACCACAAAAAAAAATTGTTAAACCTTAATAGATTCGTAAAAGTAAGATTATACCTCTTTAATGAGCCTTCCTTGAAAATTTCTTATGAAACTTGTGGAGACCCACTAAGAATGCTTAATGATGCTTGAAATTATTCGGTGAATTTTTGAAATCTTGGTGTGATTCATGTTGGTTCATTGTTTCCTAGTTCTTACAAAAAATTAATAATGTGTTTTCTATGTTGAATGTCTCTTGATCCTTTAGAATTAAAAATGTGGTGTGTTGATTTACATCTCCTTCCCATAAAAGTAATTATGTGGTATGATTGAACCTTCCTTCTCATTAAAATTTGATTGATAAGACGACTCAACCAGAACACCATAAAACTATAATTAAGGAGATTTGACCTTGGAACTTAACAAATAAACTGGAGCATAGAAAAGGGAAGTGATCCTTGTTATACCCTTGGTAGATTAACAGAAGAAATAAAAACCATGTAGAAGAATAGAAAGCGAAATCTTTTCCATCCACCTTCCTTGCGAGTAAACTAAATGCTCTTTGCTTATATAGAATGGTGAGACATCATGCCCACCTTAGTGGTGCTCTTTATAACGTAAACTGATGATGTCATAAAGGAAAGAAATTTGTAACTAAGGAGGCATGAAAGCAATGTTCTTACCAAAAAAAGTTATAACTTTTGACTAAATAAGTTGATTTATAAAAAGAGTAAAATTTATGTGTATTGAGTGCAATATATAGTTGAACTTGTAGTTCTGTCGCCTACCTGAAATTGTGAAACACTCGGTGGATAATAATGTGTTCTAGTTGCTTATTACTTCTTGTCCATGGATGTATGTGCCTTTCTTGTGGGAGTTTTGGGTCATCACACCCTTATCGTCCCGTAGCTCGATGGATGTGAGTTGTGGTCCTTTTTGGATTGAGACTTATCTATTTTTAGAAACAACCTCTCGTGCGTGCTATCTTGTCCTTGGAGACCTAAGTTATTGTAATTTTAAGGCAACATATGTTAAGGATATAAGATAACTTTAGGAAGTCTTCTTTTCTTCATATCCTCTTGGGTCACCTTGTTGTTGAAGCCCTTCTTCCCATTAGGATGGAAAGTGCAAGATGATGTTATTCACCCTTGGATTGATTGGAGCCCTTGTTACTTTCTTTTCTCCTAAAGAACCTTGAGTGGTCCTTGGTGTTTCTTGTGCTCACTTTTTATGGTTATTCTGAGCTTGAGTAGGAAATAAGATAAATATATATTTCTTTTTCTATATGGATGACTTCTTTAGTTTGGTTGGTATGGTGTGCTCGATTCTTAAAACAAAGTGTAAAAATCAGACTATAGGAAAACCTTGTGGTCTTGACTTCGCTTGCATTACCATGAAAAGTTAATTGTGCCCTCTCGAGTTATAGAAATTATTTCCTTGAATAGTTCCTTGATTGTAAATGTTTGTTGATTTAGGTGTCCTTGTTGATCCACCTCATCCTTTGTGATCCTCAAATTGTGGACCTTGAGTAGACTCTTTCCTCATGCAATCTTGGCCATGGTTGATTTTTGCTAGCCTTGTCTAAACAACAAACTATGAAAGCATAATTTAACCCTAGTGGAAACCTCAATTTTTGTTAATGTGGTATGTGTATCAGTGGGAAACTATGTGGTCATCTCAATTTATGGAAATTTTCCCTGTAATTCCCTTACTTGGTGGTTACTCTTGATGATCTTTTGGAACTCTTCTTGTTATATTGTTATGTGTTGTATCTTGTTTGATAGCGTAAAGTTACTCCTTAGATTCTTATGTTCGTAGCCTTGCATGTTGAAAGTTTAGAATTCACCCCTTGAAATCTCCTTCTTCTTGTTAAATTGTATTGGACCAAATCGTTAGGAATATCTATGTTGTAGTGTGAACATAGAATATTATGTAAGTGATTATATTATCTAGGATAATATAATATGTGTTGTAATAATTAATTACATTATTGTAAATGTAATTATGAGTGGGTGAGTAAATATTGTTATGAGTTGTTGAGTAAACAAATCATTAACAATATTAGTTTTGTGAGAAAACAAAATCTCACGTATAATAGCATGGAGTTGTTTTAGGAGTTATGTGTGGAGATATTTATGGAGATTATATCTCCTTAAATATAGGAACAACATCTCCTATTTAAATGGATGTAATACTTCCTATGTATTGAGCAAGAATAAAGAGTAAGATTTCGAATTTTCTTTATGCAATTATGATATTAACTTTTCATTTGGTAACAGAGCAGGTTTGATGCAAGAAATTTCAGTGCTTTCATGATCAGATCCGTCTCAAAGAATATATTATATTTTTCGTTTCCAGATGTGGGTTTTTCTATAATTTTGTGTGCAGAATCACGTGCTGGTCAAGAAACTACAGAAGAAATTTCAGAAGAACCCAGAACGTAGTTTGGAAGAAATACGGATTTTACTATGCAGCTATCAAATTAAGCACATCAATTCTTCTACTGAAAGTTTTCTCCAATTTTCAATAATGTTGAATTGTTAATACAAGTTCTTGACTTGCTTGGAGGTTAAAAGGTATTCAATATAAAATTTTAAAGTACTTGATTCAATTTTGTATTTTTTTATCAGTATTGTACAAAATAATGGAGAAACTAAATCTGATTGAAAAGTTTGAAGGACAAGATTTCCATACATGGCAACTACAGATGCAATTACATTTAATAGAAAAGGATCTATGGGATGTGGTGAAGTCTAATTCAACTCCACCCACTTTGGAGGAAATGAATTGGCAAAATGGAATGCAAAAGATCGAGAGCATTGGGTACCATTGTGCGGCTTATCAAAAGCCTATCTACATCATGTGGATTTCACAAAATCTGCAAAAGAAATTTGGGAGTCTCTTAACAAATTGTTTGGTTCTCAAGCTTTAAATGGCAAAGACTACATTCAAGCAACGCTTGTACGGGTTGAAAATGGAAGAGAACTCAAAAATGGCGATCATATAAGTAAGTTTCGTTCTTTGCTAAATCAACTAGCTGGAATTAAAGAACATGTAAAAGATGATGATGCTAAAGCTATTCTTCTTAATAGCATGCCTAAGAGTTACTCAAATATTGTATTTACTTTGAGTAAAATTACTATTAGTCTAGAAGGAGTGATTTCTACATTGTTAGAACAAAGCAATCATGAAGAACATGAAGAAGTACTATATGTAGGAAACAAACCGAGCTCCTCATCTAAGAAGGAAAAACATAAACCAAAGAAGGTTCCTTCACATGGAAAAATAAAATGCTTTTATTGTAATGAGATTGGGCATGTAATACTGAACTGTAAAAAGAGAGCTCATGATCTTCTTGATGACAAGATAGATCAGAAAGCCCTTCTAGCTGAAGTAGAAACTGATTGGGAAGTCTACTCAACTGATGAAGAACTTTCATGTCCTAGTGATGAGGATTTCCTATGGTAGACTCTTTTCTTGTTGGAGGAAGGAGGCAATGGAGGAAGGAGGAAAATCAGCATCCTCTCGTCATTCACCAACGATGGGGTCGCAGACAGATGTGGTGATATTTTATTTTAGTTATGTGGTGTGTTTATACACAAGGGGGTGAAACTAGTTTCATGTTTTGATTTTAATGTGTTCACATAGACTAACAACAATTCCTGAGTGTCTATTTGGTGTGGAAGAAGCAAACTGCATGACTCAGCTTATAGGGGAAAATCATCTACGTACGGTCCTCTGACTGTCGTACGGTCCTCTGACTGCCATACTTCGGTGGAAGGTACTTCGGTGGAAGGTGATCACCGATGAAGATGTTCATACGACAAGGATGATCATTAACAAGCAAGATCCGATAGCAAGATCCAAGTAGCAATGAATACTCCGACAAGGTTGATGTTTCCAGAGCTCTTACCCCATGTTCACACTAAGGGGCGAATGTTAGGAATATCTATGTTGTAGTGTGAACATAGAATATTATGTAAGTGATTATATTATCTAGGATAATATAATGTGTTGTAATAATTAATTACATTATTGTAAATGTAATTATGAGTGGGTGAGTAAATATTGTTATGAGTTGTTGAGTAAACAAATCATTAACAATATTAGTTTTGTGAGAAAACAAAATCTCACGTATAATAGCATGGAGTTGTTTTAGGAGTTATGTGTGGAGATATTTATGGAGATTATATCTCCTTAAATATAGAACAACATCTCCTATTTAAATGGATATAATACTTCCTATGTATTGAGCAAGAATAAAGAGTAAGATTTCGAATTTTCTTTATGCAATTATGATATTAACTTTTCACAAACTGCAGATTCAGAGACCCACACTTATTAAAGCAAACAATCCCATAATGGGAGTGATCCTTTTTCACATGGCTTATTCCTATCTCTCTTCCTTGTGACTTCCAGGAGGAAGTCGAGTCTAAGGGAGGGGGATGTAGTGCCCACTTCTCTTTGGCACATTTTATTACCGATCATGATACTCAGACTATATGACAAACATTTTAATAGTTTTGATTTAGTATGGTGTTAGATGTTAAATCCTGGATTATTTTTTAATCTGATTATATATAATGCATGATGATTATTAAAGACACTCGCATGTGGATGATGATATGCTATTGACATAGATTTTTAATGGAAGTTATTCATACATGTGATTTTGGAGATTATGAGTAAACCTAGAAAAATAAAATTATTTGATGATGATATAGTTGTCGATATAAATTGTAAATGATTTCGTTGATTTCCTTGGTGATTGTTGTGATTTATATGTATAGATGATTTTGTGATTTAGTTATATATATTCATTTTGGACGTTCGATATAGTCACGAGGCCGAAGGAGGTATTTGTGTTTTGCAAGATTAAAATATCACAACAAACATCGAAGGATTGGAGACTAACCAAAGTGGAATTCTATGTGAATTCGACAAGGTCACCATGACAACTTATTTTGTGTGTGTTTGTTGTATTTTATTAGAGATTCCTATGAGGGGATCATCTTTACATGTGACCATGGGTTTGTGTATTTTATTAATGTGGTAAAATGTTTATTGTTGTATGTATTTTATTAGTAATGTATTCCTTCCTTTAATTAATTAAAGTTGTGGTAGATTAATGTGAGAATCATATGATTAAAATTTAAATAAATCAAATGGGGATATGAAAAAATAATAATGGAAGTTGTTGGTTTGTGTAAGAGTATGTTTAAGTTTGTTTTGGAGTATGAAACACTCCACCTCCATGAAAAATTCGAATTTGTCCTTGGGAGCTATTTTTGGAGGCTTGTGGGACAAGAAAAACTTGTCCCATACCTCTAAATTTAATATACCAACCATACTTATGAATGGAGTTGTGATTTGTGACTTTTAAAATGCATTTTATTCATCATGTTACTTGTTTTGGATTGCACTCTCTTACATTTTATTAAATTGTTGTCCCTTGAGGTGTGGGCTCTTTTTGGAGTGTGTAAGTAACCTGTCATATTTTCACCCACCTCTTTATTGTGCTTGGGAGAATGGATTTTTGTCTTTTGTGTTTGAATTGGTGGATGTTTGATGTGGCATCCTACATGGATCCACATTATCCTCTTCTCTCCCTCTTCTATTTAATTCAAACTCTCTTCTTGTTTTGGTTGTTGAAACATTTTGTATATATCCTTGGGCACATTTTTCTGGTGATTGGAGCTTTTACCTTGGAGAAGCTTTGGTGAAGAATGTTGCTTGATTATTGAACCTCCTTGCATTTATCCTTGGGGCCGCATTTTTCTATGATTAGAGATCTTGTTTATTTGGAGGAAATTAGAGAGCATTTGATACTTTGGCATTGTTGTTTTGGACTATATTTTCTTGGTATTTGAAGCTTGTTGTTGGAAGCAAAGTTACCATGGAGAGGTAGGAGTTTATTCCTTCTTTTATTGCTGTTATTTTCTTGTTGTGTTGTGTGTATGGAGAATGTTTTATTGTTTTTATTGGCTGGTTGGGTAGACTGCTTTAGGGAAGGTGTAGGAGAAGGCTATGGGAATCCATGTGGGGGCATTAGGGAATGTCGGTGGCATCGGTTTCATTATGGAGGGAGTTTTGGGTTTCAGATCCACCATGGAAAAGAAATAGATTACATTTCTTACTTATGGGGGACCATAAGGGAAAATTTGTCGGGGAATAAGGAGGGTTGGGAGGCATAAGGTTTATGGGATATTATATATTATATTGGCGATATGATTATAAGTGGATCCCCAATTCCCAATTGGGAGACATAAGTAGCTTCCCCATAGTCCTTACTCCTTTGGCTTGCATGATCAAGCTTGAGTTGTGATTTACATATTTGTTATTGCAGTTGTGAACTATTGTTTTGTATTGAGTTATGTTTTATATTGAAATGTGGATGTGTGAAAGAATGTTGTGTTGTGGAAGTCAGTTCTTTCCATGGTTTGAATTTCATCTAGTATTGTACTTTGGTTGGGGCTCGGGGCCAATGATTAAGGAAGGCTTCTCCTTTCATTGGATGTCTTGGTTGGGTGGAGAGTGTTGTGTTTCCCCCTCTTTTGTTATGATCAACTTAGAGAAAAGAGAAAATGAGCATGTTGCTGCCCTGGAGCAAAATAATAATAAAGTTTTATAGTCCCTTCTTTTGAACAAATTCGATTGTAACCCTTCCCACTTTGAAGTGGGTGAGTTGTATAAATATTCGCAATGAGAAGGCATTTGTGTTAGTAATGTAAGATTGAAAGTTGGAATGTGAAATGTAAAGGAGTTATATTTTACTCTCTATTTTGAAAAAAAATGTGAAAGGCTGTTACATGCATTGTATATTGTATTTTAGAAATCAAATGGAAAAGAGAAAAATTGTAAAGTGTTATTGGAAATCAATAAAGGATTGCATTCTTTTCTCAAAATTGTATTGTGTATTGGATTTGATTTGCTGTTGAGGATTGAAACCTCTGTTTGAAAAGGAAAATGCATATGAGGAAAAAGACAATGTTTTATTTCCCTTGATAGGTGTTTGAAATTTGGAAATCAGACTTTGCACTTTATCTCTTGAATGTTGGTTGAATCAATTAAATATATTAGATCAGAATGGAAAAGAATCCCCATGCTTGGAGGATAGAAAACTTTTAATAGATCCTTTAGTGATTGAGTCATGTTTTAAAGTTCAAAACTAGAAAATAAATTTATCAAGGAAATGAGCATTTCAAACTTGCACCAAGAAATAAGATATGAAACATTGAAATTCAGACTTAGTAAGTCCTAAGGAACTCAAATTGACCCTAACATTTAAGAAAGACCCTTCAAAACTTTATAAAATCTAATTTGAAACTTGCATAGTCGTTTTCTGTCAAAAGATGGAAAATTATCAATTGTAACTAAATCAACTAAATTGAACCTTGAAACTTCTCTTAAATCCATCTAAGAATAAGTCTCCATGTCTGATTGACATGTTGAGAAAGTAAGAATTAAAAATTGAACGAAATTTTATAAGTAAAAGATTACCAGTTTACTTTGTAAAAACATTGAAGATTGTTTTCATCTAATTGACAACTTAAACTTCATCAAAATTCAAAATTGAAAATTGCTGTGAAAAGAGGACTTCAAGGGCTTTCCAAAAATTCCTCCTTTGCTCAATCCTGAGCTTCCTATCAAAAGTTATGGCCATTTGAAGTTTTACTTCAATTTGGCCTTCAAAAAAAAAACTAACTGTTAAACTTTAATTTTTGACTTTGGAAAAATTTCCCTAAAAAGTCTGTGGCCCTGCCATCCCGCAACCAATCGGGTTCTACCACATGGCACATAGGAGGGGCAGACCTTTTAAAAACCTTAACTTTTTTTTGAAAATTTTGTCTTGGGAAAATTTTCCAACTTTTCCCCGCATCCCCGCCGGCCCGTAGCCAACCAGTCTTGACACACGTGGCTCGACGAAAGGGCGTACCCTTTTGAAACTTAACTTTACTTTTTCCCTTTTTGGAAAAATTTCCTTTTACCTCCATGGCCCCGCAACCCCACCTTGCTTGGAAATTTTCCTTTCACGGATGCGCGGGCCAACACAAAATTTTGGACTTTGAAACCATTTGGGCAAAATGCCTCAAGTTCTTCCACCGCCCGCGTTGCCCAACCAATCATGGAGTGACATGTGGCATCACCTGGCTAGGCCGGGAAAAGTGGAGAAATTATTCCCTTTGAAACTTTGATTTTTCCTTGGGAAAAAATCCAAACCTTTCCCCACCGCCCGCCGCCCGCGTCCAATCACGTGACGACACATGGCAGCCTATGGCTTGGCGGAGGTGCGGGATTGTTTTTGACTTTGAAGTTTTGAGTTGTTTGGGGTGAAAATCGTTATCCTTCCCCACCACCCCGTCTCCTATGACCAATAGGATTGTGACATGTGGCACCCTTCCCGCCTTGGCGGGGAGGCATGCGCGAAATGTTTTCCTTTAGTTTTTAAGCCTATAACTTATAAATCCTTCCACCGTTCTGCCCTTCCCTATTCCCCTGCGTTGTCTCTTAGGCCACCATGTGTCCCTGGAGGACCCATGGAAACGTGGGAGCAATTAGGAAATTTCTCCCACAAGGAAAATTTCCTTAAGCCGCCTCATGACCCGCTAACCCGCTAAAAGTGTTTTTACCCTGCTTGACATGTGTCCCCCAGGGAAAAATTTGACCCCAAAACTCACTTGACCATATCTTGAGTTCTACAAAGAGTTAGAAGGACTTCTTTATATCACCGGAAAGGTGAGAAAATTTCCTATCCAATGGGAATGATTTAGGAAAATTTTGGAAGCATTAAGTATGAGAAAAATTAATTTGAAACTCTGAGCCTATTAGAGAGTTGGGTATGGGGGAAAATTACTCCCTGAACCTAACTGAAACTTCTAACCCTAAAATTTGAACCATGTGACCTTGATAATTGTTAATAAATGGAAAGTATGTCCCAATGAAATTGAATTGTTCCGAACCTATCAGTGGTAACTGTTGCATGACAACTTGGGGGTAGACACTCTCAATCAAGTGCTAGGAGTGGGTAAGTGAGACCTTGCTTTGTTGACTTTATTTATGTGTTCTTTTCCTCACTGTAATTTAATCTTGCTCATGTCTTTGATTTGGTGGAAATTAAATACCTTGGGTATTTAATTGTTTTGGGTCCCTTAACCCTAAAATTTAATCAGGGAATATTTAGCTAAAATGTCAATGTAATCAGTAATTAAATTAATCCCTTGTGAGATTTGAATTAGGGTGGACCTACTACACTTGTTGCTCTATAATGAGAAATTAGTAATTATTATAATGGGAAAGGTTATTAGTTGAATTTAATTTTCTTTAAGACTTTGGTTGTTAAATCCTAATAAAAAAAAATCATTCCATAATTTTCTAACTAAACCTAGGTTGTTCATGGGTCTCAAGTGGTTTGTTTTAACCGAGCATCACACTTAATACAGTTAGATGAAAGGTGGGCTATTGTGCGTTGGATTCAGAAAACAAAAAGCTGGGTAGAAGGCATGACATGATAGACACATCAAGAACAAAAAGTTTGAGGTTAGGCAGATGGTTCTATTGCATGATTCCAAATTTCTGCGCCATCCTAGGAAATTCAAAGTCCATTGGATTGACCTATACATTGTATCCTATATACTTGATTCAAGTGCTTTCCAATTACAAGCGTTGTATGGAATATGGTTACCGAGACATTTCAATGGGAGTAAGCTAAAGCCCTACGATAAATAAGTATTCCTTGTGTTTGTAAATAAGGCGATGTGCCATTTAGCCTGGGATTTCCTTTAATGTTTTTCCTTTCTTTGTGTTTCCCTTTCTCATTGTTTGCTCCTTTTCTTCTTGTTGTTGTGTGCACATTGTGCACCGATAACCACTTATTATTTTAAAAAAATCTATGCTTGCACTCGCACATCTATTTTTGTGTGGGGTGGAGTGATGCAACAAGTATTGGAATCTGGTAGTGGAAGTTGTGTTTCGATGGCCTAAGTTGAAGGATCAAAATCTCGTAGTTTGGAAAACGTGCGTAAAAAGGTGAACATAAGGATTTTGGTGTCGGGAAGGATTTACAAAACCACGTACAACAAAGTGAGAAGCGCATGAATAACATGAGGTAGGCGATGTCAAAAATCAAGGTAAGGATAGAAGAAGTTCCTTCGACGTTGCAAGCTTACATGTAAAGATATTCATCGGTAAGGGATTTTGTGCGCGGAAGATTGTGGAAGTTCTCGCGTAGGATTGGATGTGGGGAAAAATCGTTGAAGGTTGGATTTAGAAGAAAAAGCTACCTTTATTACAAATATATGTTGGTAGGTGACATGACATTTATTTCGAAAAATAAAAAAACTATAAGTAGAAGGTCGGGGTACATTATTGTTTACCTTACAATTGTGATATCGAAGAGCTCTTGCGAACTAGGGCATCCTTGAAGAAAAGTTGCGTGAAAAAGGGTGTTGAAGATCGAGAGTGAATAACTAGTTTGATTAATAAACCAGAGTGAAAAAAGAGTACACGGGCATGAGGGAGAAGCTCGTAGAAGTTTTCGAATCCCGCTAGTGAATACGTCGTCTTGTGGAAAGAAGGGTTTTTCCAAGTTAGGGTTCCGCAACTAGGGAACATGATTAAAGGGATTTTTGCAAAAGGGTTGAGCCGCAAAATGAAATTGAGCGAGCCATGATCAAGAGAAAGAGATAAATTGTAGCGACCCAACAGAGAAATGGTACCAAGGAAAGCAACAATCGTTTCACCAAAGAAGGGCAAGGGAAAAGGGAAACAAACTGTTTCCACTAACTTCAATGAGGAATGGTACGCAGAGATGCAATACCTAGATGGCGTATTGCTTGGAAAAGAATGGGTGTCTCACATGAGAAAGATGGCCATGAGTGACTACAACCATCGAATGAGCACCACAGAGAATGAGATGACATTGGAAATGGTTTTCCTACAGACAAAAGGACACCAGATGGAATGCCTATCTACGATGATGAGGTAAAGGTGAAGATGGAGAAGACCAGGTTATTGCAACTCTATGAGTTGCCCTATTTTGGAAATTCTGAGCTCTTTGTACCAATGGTTAATGTCACGCGTACATGAAGATCATTTCTACTTCGCAGGATGTAGGATGCGAGATAACTCCCCAACTAATTTCCAAATTTACTAGTCTTACCAAATGAGGGAGAATCTTTTGATGATGACTTGGATGATAAGGAGGCCATAAAGAAAACTATTGAAGCCTATGACTACAAGAAGGGGTCACAATACTTCGACATATATGCAATTTCTGACCCTATAATGAGGATGGCCATGCGCTTGGTCACAAAACTAAATGGGAAGGAGAGATGGACACATATCAACAAGGCTTGGTTGAACATTTTCCATAAGATCTCAAAGGGGACCATATATAACCTCTCGGTGTTCATAACAAAAGAAATCATCAATTCCGCATGCGATGGAGAAAATATCATGTTTGGTAATGTCCTCCTTACCATCATATTTTTGGAGATTGGAGTGCCCGATGGGCCAGATAAATTTGTGTGGGAGTACCCAGATGAGAACCCTTCCCCCGCCAAAAGATTTGAGAAGTACACTTGTGACACCATGACGACCGCCCACAAGGCACACCTAGAAAAATGGTATAAGCAAATGCATGATGCATTCGGCACAAAGTGGAAAATACTGAGCACTTACCTGTTTTACAATAAGGAGAGGCTGAATTTGTCGTATACCAACATTTATGTATTGGCAAGTTTACTTTGGCAGATGACGCCAAGGGTCCTTGGTGCAAATTTCCATTCTCCTTCACAACACAATACTTCTAGGCCAAAGTCAATAGATTCAAAGAGGAAAAGAAACTAAGGTTTGACCTTAGCATGGTAGACTAGGATTACCGTGAGCTGTGTAGGACATTGATATATCCAAAGAAACATGCCTATGTGGAGAAGTATGTCTCCCATGACGTACATATGGTGAAGCCAATAACATTGCCTACTGCTAGGAGAACCACAACAAGGGTATACTTGTGCATAAGGTCGAAGTATGAGAAGGGTGATTATGTTGAAAATGATGTATCTATCCCAGAAGACCCCACCATAAGGAAGAAGGCCACACTAAGGAAAAGGGAGAGAGAGGAGGCCCTTGAGAAAAGGTACCAAGTACACAGACAATGCAATCTGTAGGCGCATAGGAGTCGGGCTCAAGGCCAAGCACCTATGCATGGAGGAAGAAGTCCCTTGTAGAAGAGAAAGAGAAGACACCTAAGGAAGAGGCGCCAGAGCAAGAGAATCCCCCTGTGAAAGAAGAGTTACTGGACAAGAAAGGAGTTTCCTAGGGAAGAAGAAAAAGAAGAGTCTCCTATATTGGAATCACTAGTTAGGAAGAAGCAAAGAGTAACAAAAAGGTAGACTCGGAAGAAAAAAAAAGAGCATGGAGGCTAATAAGGGCAACGAGGATGATGAAGAGCACGATGAGGCTCAGGACCATCCTATGTACGATGTACACGAGTTAGAGGAGGAGGGAAATGAAGAGAAGGATGAGGATGAAGGAGGTGCTCACGGCAAGGGGGAAGTGAGGAAGTCAACATGAAAGATCAAAGGACTCCAAGCTTGACCAAGGAGTAGATAGAGGATGCCACAAAAAGGGAGGTAACATGCATCATAAAATACTTGGTGGATCAAGAGGTGGAGTATAGCACCGAAGAATTTATCAAGGAGACAGAGGGAAGTGAGAGCATAGAAAAGGAGTATGGAAGTATGGGCAGAGATCCCAGCTTGGCGGTAAGCTTCCCAAAGGCATCACGCACATGAGGGAAGGGCATGTTGGCAATGCAGGGGACAAGGGATGACCTACATCAATGATCCAAATAAGGTACTTGTGCGCACGTTTTCAAATTACCATGCCTTTAAACCAACTCCTTGCATGGTATTCTTTTGATGAAGATGGTGCATACCTATGCACAAGGAAGATGTTGTCTTGGGATTTTAAGTCCCACATTGATGAGCCCAAATTTTAGGTCAACCGTGAGGAGTTGATGAAGATACCAGATACTAAGGGAGTAAACCCTATGGTGAATGCTTAGCAACTATTAGATGAGCAAGTTTTTAACGCACTCAACAAAGTGTCGGTAGAGGTTGAGGCGAGGCTCTTCAAGAGAAATGACAGAGTAAGGGTCCTGGAAGAAGAACTTGAAAATAAAAATGAAGAGATCATTGAAAAGGACAAGGAGCTAAAGCATGAGGAGCTAATCAACGTGAAATTAAGGCGTGAATTAAGGGAGGAAAAGGAAAAGGTGTGAGAGATCCATAAGAAGATATAGACTATTTCAGACGCCATAATCTTGAAGCACCCAGACCTAGCCCCACTTGAGCAAAAATACAAGTCAACCATGCAATGCTTGGAAGACCTAACCCGCATCCTCACCATGGAGAGGCAACCACTCACATTGGAATCAAAAGAAGAGGAATTGGCATGCCGAAGGAACAAGAAAAACTAAAGATCGAGGAGATAGTTACTTGGTATTCTGAGCTCCTTGCCACTATGAATACCACAACACAAATGGTTGAGGTTGTTTATGACAATTGCACTGACATAAACAGGGTAACAAACATACTAGTGTCTATGCATGAGGCGGATCTGAAGGATTTTCAAGAGAAGAACAAAGGAAATATGACAGAGCGAGATAAGATCCTAGTCGAGGTTGAGAAAAATTTGGAATCAATTAAAACCTTGCGGGGTTCAATTAAGAATTGGCTTAAGGAACTATATCCCTAGGTCACCCATATAATGGACACGCTAGACAATCTTAGTAAGAAACTAGAAAGAATTATAGACACATTGAATGATAAGAGCGATGGATTGAGTTTTGATGAGGTGAGCACTTTAGTGGGTGACCTAATTCAATAAGTGCAAGGTGAGGTGGATGCCTGGGAAAATATTGAAGTAGCAGTAAAGAAATAATTCCCCCTACTCCTACAAAGTAGTAGAAGATTCTTTCATTTTTATTCGGATCATCCCTATCCCAATATTATTTATTATTTAATGAACCAGGGATGTTTATGAGGATGGAGAACACACTTAGTATGGGGTGATGTTGGGCCCTGAAATATTGGCTAAGTACCAAAGGCACGCACGTAGGACCAATAAGAAGAAGGGAACTTAGGGGAAAATACATAGGATAAAGGGGTTTAAGAAGGGTTTAAGTGAAACAAGGGTACATGTGGGAAGAAGAACACAAGTTTAAAGGACTTATCCTTATTTGGCATTCTAGATGCACTTGAGGAAAAACGTGAAGACCCAACTAGGCGTGATGAATGGATAAGGTGCCAGCCTAGAACCTTAGAAGTCAAGAAAAGGATATTCCACTCGGGAAGATTCCTAGAAGACATCATTGTAGAGAGTGGAGGGTTTGTAGAGGTATGAGCATTTACCGTTGGAGGACCACATCTACACTTGGCACACAATTTGTTCAGAGAGAAGGAACGACGATGGGTGTTGATCCTATAAAAGAGATACTCGAAGTAAAGACATGAATAATAAGATAGAAGAGGAATGAAAGGGAGGGCAAAGGATAGAAAGAGAGAATGGAAAAATAATAAGAAGAAAGTAACAAGGTATTGTAGTAATGTTAGGGTTTAGAGAACTTAGTGCCAAGGGTTGTAAGGGATGACATAAACCTATGTATGACACTAGGATCTGTAACAAGGTTTAAAATGGGAAAAGTATAGTTAGGGTCTCATATGGGGAAGGATTTACAAGATTTAAGTCCATGTCATTTATTGTATATGGTATGAGATGACCCTTTTGACTGTAATGTGGCTACCTGAACTATGTTAAATCAATATATCTATGGGTTCATTCTATATATTATTCTTAAGGGTGTAAACCCTCGTGTTATATGACTTATCATGGCTCAGATCTAGTTTATTATGCTTATTACAATGTTATTTAGTTTCTATAATGCATTAAGGTGTGGATCTATTAGTTGCATCTTCTACCTCTTTAAATAAGTGAATGTAATTTTGCTTCTGCAAATCATCCTCCATTAATGGTGGAACCATCTCACAAAGCTCACATAAAGGAGGGGATTGGATCCTGCGTGTGCCACGAGTGAGCACCCAACGCCCATTGGGTGATAGTATGACGCACTTGGGGTTAGTAAAGGTATTAAGGGTAAATAAATGACTACATTTGTATTTCGTTGCTAGGACCTCTTTTCGAAGTCATTGTGAGAATGGTTCGTGATGACAAAGTACTTAACCTTTCTCACTACACTCTTCCTATGGCGGCAAGGCATCCAAATCCTCCAGCTTGATTTTTTTGTATACGCGCAATCAAGTTGGGAATTGATCACTCCCTACCCCATCATATCGTTATCATAAAACATTTGAAATCATCAACCAATCAATATCATAGTCATCACTCTCATTTAGTGCACTTCTCCGCATATTACGTCTTTTGCTACATTACATGGATCAACACATTGATCCATGGTTCGACACGCTATATGGTTCGGTTGACACACTTTTCTAGCACATATGCACATTCACCGCAACATGGGATTTTCCAAATTTCTCTCTAAGTACGCATCTATATCTACTTTATTTTACCGAGCTTTCTTCTCACCAACATAAAGCGGGGAAAATATAGTCACAAAATCACGTACTTACTACTATAATTATACCGTAGAGTATGTTGTTTGATATATGGATCTTGCATAAGAAAAGTATTCACTAATGACCCATCCCCTTCTCCCCGTCATTAGTCAATTTGGTCTTCCTTGTTGTGTGTCTTACACACTGTCACTTGCACATTTCTCGGTCGTCTCTTAAGGAGTTTTACTTGTCGTTATTCGGTCGGTTGTCATCTCTAGTCTTTGACTAGGGTGCCTAGGAAGGTATTAAGGCACCTTGGTCCTCATTTTGGGGCACCCTAGTCCCAGTCACACTTAGTTTTCATTTAGATGTTTGAGGTTGGTCTATACGATTTTCGCTCCCATTCCTCTAGGTGCTAGTAGTAGGTATGTCGGGTCATTAATGTCGAAATTTGAGCAAGAGATCCCCATATAAACACAACATACTATTTACAAGGAAAGGGATTGCATTTGGGCACTATTTTGCATCACACACCGCATAAGAAGGGGAGTCTATTTTATTCCATCCACCATTCTACATTGTTATGTAACTATTTTCGATACTTTGGCATTATTGGCGCTAGCATCCTAAGCACATGATTGCACATACAAGTACATAGAACTACATCGGGTCTAAGATTTAGTGAAACACTCGGTTATAAGTCCATCCATTTGGAAGCTGAGGACAGTTTGGCCCATTCATTTACATCTTTTTTTTAGGGTTTACTGCTTTTGTGTGGGGTTTTGTAGGAGATTATTCATTGGATATTTACATCGACATCGGTGAACTAGGTGCGACACCAACCAAGTAAAAGGAAAAATACGTAAAGGTTTAGTGACCATTTAAGATTCAGTTTTTGAGTCACTCAGAGACTAGGGCACCCACAAGTGCCCCTACATTTCTCCATGCACCCTAGTTGTTTAGATCTACAACTTCTGCAATTTTTTGAGGTTCGTCACGACATCCAGTTGCACTAGAATATCACTCTATCCAGTCCCAAATTATTGTGAGGTAAGTTATTTTTTAGGTTAGGTACTTTTACCTCTTATTTCATTCCATTTAAAATATCAAATAAAATATCTAGCACTTATATTTCACTTTTACATTGTTGTACTTAGATTATTACTAAAATTTTAGATTTTAGATAATCATTTTGGTAAACTCCGTACTTTAGAACATTTTCCCTAGGATTCACTACAAAAACTAATGAATAAGGATAGCTCTTCTCCTTCTTGTCCCATCATTTTGCACTTTAGTGTCAATCCAACCGATGACGAGGCATGTATTGTTGAGGTCATGACTCTCTATATAATAAATACAATACCAAATCATATTCAACAACAAATATTAGAAAATCAATAATATGTACCTACTAGTTTTAAAAATTCTCCCATTGGCATTAGTATTGTTTCAAATTCAATAGCCTTCACTTGTACACCATGCTATACGACTACTAGTGATCCTCCTGCTAACCTATCTAAGGAAATTATAGATGATTCTCTTATTGATTACATGTTAGGTCTTGAAAATAGCTCTCATATTGATTCTCCTCCTCATCAGACCACTACTATGGCTACATCTCATAACTCTCCTACTTTTGATATTGCTTCTCCTAATCCATCACATACTAGTTTGCATACTCTTTCATATTATGTTGATGATCATATTGATGGTACACTTAATGACATTTTCATATCTCGAGTCTTTATCTGCAAATCGATGATACAATTGATAGTCATAATTCTACTACTTCTCATATTGTTGAGTTTGAATCTCCTACTCCACTTTCTCCCGAGGTTATATCTAGCACAATGCATGAGGCACCTCCTATAGACACTAAAATTAGGTCACTCTCCCCTTTGGTCCCTCAACATATAAGCACCCTTAGTTACATTTACCTATCCATGACCCCATTCACCCCACTAATATTAATTTAATTAAATTAATGCATTATCCTCACTATAATTATTATCTAAATATCCTATTTAAATAATATCCCCACATACATTTCACTTAGACACCTCACCAAGCTAACTCAACCTAAGACTTATTTTTAGTAAGTTACCATAACTAATTAAGACTTACCCAAACCCTAAAAATCAATGCCTACATTCCCTTTAACCATATTCTCGCATACTCACAAGAAGCTCCCGGTCTAATCCGCAGGGATAGCAACACGAGATCCAAGGAAATCATTAGGATCTCCCTAGTTTATAAAACCTAGGAAATCCCTCCTTGGCCGACGCGTCGATTACCCCTAACTATCGTCGGTTTAGCTTGCATCGCCATCGGTTACCCCTTTTAACCGCTAAACTACCTTATTCTCTAAAAGGAACAATAACCAGATCGTACCAAGCCAAGAACACGATGCTAATCAAACACCACGATCAATAAGATAAAAACAATTCACCGACTTAAACCTTTGCAAACAAATGAGCAACAATATCATATATTATTATGGAACTCAATGCAATACATTGAGAATGGGACTTGCTTAAATAGGTAAGCAATAACAATCTAAGAACCAGTCAAGGTCGTAGATCAAGCCATAAATCAAGAAAATAACTAGTCATCAAAGAATTAGTCAAGACCATAGATTTAGGAGAGAACTAGACATCAAAGATCTAGTCAATACCATAGATCAAGGAAAGAACTAGTCAATACCATAGATCAAGGAAAGAACTATACCTAACAACTAGATAATATTTCCTAATATCTAAATAAGATAAAAGAAATATCCACACACATAAGTGGGTGATGATAAATACAATAAAGGTAAATAAAGTACCTAGGTGAACATGAGCTAAGGTAAATACCTACTCTAACACCCCCCTCAAGTGAAGCTAGGGGCCAAAATAGAAGTGACATGTCCACGATGAGTCCCGACAAATGACTAGGCACGATGAGGTTCTCATGTACAATAATTGAGAAAAAAGGGACATCGCAAGGTACCCAAAACCAGTAATAACAAAGTAAAGAGAGTAAAGATCCGCTCCAAGGCATCCCAAGAAGCTCGGCTCAAAAAACTCGTACAATGCTAAAGAATTTTGGTGTGTACTATGGTCTGAATCCATTGCTCAATCACAAAACTCAAAAACAATCGACACTTTGGGTTTTGCCATAATAGCTCCATACAAGGAGATTGTCAATGGAGTGATGTCAAAAGTGTAAAAAAATACCAAACATAATTTGATCAATCTGTTGCGAAATAATAACCAAAGTAACAAGGTAAGGACACAAACTTCGTGAGTGTCACGATCCAAGAAAAGCCAAAGTAACAAGGCAAAGACACGAAATCCGAAGAAGCAAGATCAACACCACACCCTCCCATATTGCTAAATGGGTGGAGTGACGCTACAAATCTGTATGAGTTGCCCAAAATCAACTACTCAAACACTGACAAAATAACACTAGACTTCACTAGAATAGATCCCCCACAAGAGATATTGTCAACATGTCAAAAGTGTTGAAAATACAGATACAAAATCTCTCAACAAACAAGAGAGATACACTACACCTGCTAAAGAAAAATTCTCAAAACAAGAAGCATCACAATGTATAAGGTATAAAAAGTGGAGCAAGAGGTCGAATGGTGGAGGAGCCACACCTGTAGAGTCCTCTCAACGAATGCCTATGTCGCCTCCACGAGTGATCAGATATCCACCCCAAATCAACACAGATGGATGAAGAAGATGCTTGCATATGACTTGGTGCAAAATGCACAATGGGTGCATGCAAAAGAACATCAGAATGTGTGTCAGGTTGATCATGTTTGACAACTGAAATCTCAAGTTTCTCAAGCTTGAGTGCTCATGTGTTGCTTAGGATCCTCAGAAAGAGTCGAGCAAACAAAAAAAGGAGCTCTGTCAATGTGTGATCTCAATGAAGTATCTGCTCGAAAACCAATGTCATGATGATAATTCCACTTCACATGTGGAATAGAAGAAATAATACCCTGTGAATGTCTTCCAATGACTCTGCTAGTGACACCCATAGAATGGAGCATGCGAGAACTAAATGCAGTGGTATGTTTCTCAAAAAATCCATGCAACTGAGCAAAAGTAGGATACATAACATGCGGTACTGTAATAGGCACATATGTGGAAGAGCATGTAGTAACAAGTCTCACAAGTTTAGATGCATCAAAAATAGTTTCAGGCTCAAAGACCGGTAGATTAATGTCATTGGGTACAAGAGTAACAACTGCAGGTGGACTAGGAGCATGGATATGGTTGTCCACAATATGATGGTGATGTTGTAGGCTAACAAGTTTGTTCTGCAGGGAGTGTATTAGTGTATCCTTATCGTGAATGAGTGATTGTAGAAGAGAATTTCACTTATTGAGTGATTTATTTTCTTCCAAAAATCTTACAATATCCTCTTGAATTCCACATTCTTCGAGAGAAAAGCATATCATTCTCAAAATCCATGATAGGTACAAACCGCAACTCCCAAAATTTAGGAAGTCGAGCTCAACAAATTACATCCACAATTGATTACAACACTCCTCTCCATATTTGACACTTTATAATTATAGTGAAAGTCTCAAAATAGATATTTTCAATAGAAAGAGCACAAAAAAACCAACACTTTTGCAAAAAACGGCACTCAAAACTGAGTTACTGATCAAAAGTTAAAAGCTTTTTAATATTTTGCTATGTTATTTATTTTAGGTGAAATAAAACAAAATAAATTGTTATTGCCTTCACCACACATAAAATTAAAGGGCTGAATCTAAGCACCTACTAGTAGGAATCACAAGCTTTAAGCCCTCATATGACCATACCATATGACCAGGGCTAAGGATTTTAATGGGTGACCGAAAATAGAAACTCGTAGATTTGCCCGAAATAGCATAAACCATGCACAAATCCATGGACCCTTACAATAAAGAAAAGATCTGAAAACTTTCCTACACATAAACCGAGATAGATACACTGTAACAAAAAAATTGTCTGGTACAGATCTTGAGAAATCCAACAAACCCGAATAAATAAAATCATGTTTTTTTTGGCTCAAATCCCGAGGCACACCTGTGTGCTTCTCTGTAAAAATAAAAAACCACAAAAATGACTACCTCCATAATTGGCTAAGTTTATAGTTGATCTTAGGGTTTTCACACCTTCCGGATCCAATGGAAGCCTCTATTTTACATAAAAATGCACGCAACAACAAAATACGACCAAATCCCAAATATATGAATACACAAATAATTTATTTGCAAAATAAAACTTACAAACGGATGTCAATAGTAATCTCCTACTCTGATACCATGAAAGGAATGATAACCAGATCATACCAAGCCAAGAACACAGATGTTAATCAAACACCACGATCAATAAGATGAAAGTAATTCACCATAATAACTTTACATTAAACTTTTGCAAACAAATGAACAACAATATCATATATTATTATAGAACTCAATGCAATACATTGAGAATGGGCCTTGCTTAAATAGGTAAGGAATAAGAATCTAAGAACCAATAAGGTCGTACATCAAGCTATAAATCAAGGAAATAACTAGTCATCAAAGAACTAGTCAAGACCATAGATTTAGGAGAGAACTAGACATTAAGGATCTAGTCAATACCATAGATCAATGAAAGAACTAGTCAATACCATAGATCAAGGAAAGAACTATACTTAACAACTAGATAATATCTCCTAATATCTAAATAAGATAAAAGAAATATCCACACACATAAGTGGGTGAGGATAAATACAATAAAGGTAAATAATGTACCTAGGTGAACATGAGCTAAGATAAATACCTACTCTAACATTCTCAAGGTTGGCAAACATTGGGAGAAAGTTGATGAGCAAGAACACATCTCAGAGAGATAACGCATCTGCAGAGAGAAAATTCCAGCAAAAACTCACATCTAAGGAAGGAGATTGAGCATCTTCTCCTACACAGCCATCCAAGCCATGATCTGATCTATCCAAGCAAAGAGGAGTGTACATGCAGCCCATGCAGAATCTTTTCTTCATTTGGTGATCACTTGTAACCTTCAAACCCATCATTAGCACCTCCATCCCTCACACACGTACATTCAAGAATGAAATCCAAGTGAGTATAATATCATACTTTCTGGTTTATTTAATTCCATCATCGTTTTATCATCCATTGTTTATCTTGCCTCCTATTGACCTTCTCCAACAGCTTCCACCTTCATATCCCATTAAAACCTTACAAAAGCCTACTCCAGTCACCCAATACCTCATCTCGACCCAACCAAAGTCCTTTGTGCAATCATAAAGAAGACCTAAAGCTTGTTTTGTGATATTTCTAGATCTCACAAAGATCGGCACCCGGCCACATCTAACCGTCGTTGGTCACCCCTGACTGACACCGGTCTCTGTATTTACCCACACAACCTAGAACAGAGACCCACCCACCAAATTTTATCTCACCCCCATTCACCTGTGATCTACCCGAGACCTTTATCCGACCTCCAGTAGAGACCCGTAACCAATCATTTGACCTTTGGATTCTATTCTAGCTTAGCATGTTAGATTAGATCTATTTCATATTGTGTTTTTAAGTGAGATACCTAAATCATTTTAAAATAACAATAGGATTTACTTTGTTTACAGCATTAAATTGTTTAAAATAGTGGGCTGACAACCATCTAGGAAGTATCGTACTTCCCAGATCTAGCATACGCTAAGCAATTCACTGCCCATATTGTTTAATTCTTTCTGGTGGTCTTGTTTTCATTACAGGTAGTTCCTCCTAGCCAAAAGGAAGCTCTCACGATCAGTTGTGGATCCGTAAGTCATACGCGCACAACAACCCATCAACTAACATTTGAATAGGTATTCCTCCTACGCCCATTACCCTATCTCTGCTTTCTTTAACACTTCAAAGAAACAATCTAAGAAAAAGGTAAAACGTTTGGGCACGCTCGATGGGACCCATCCGGGGTTTCTTGCATTTCACTCATTCCCGTGAAAAAAATTGTGTGTTTGTTTCCCTTCTGAAAAGTGTACACAATAATTTTCTTCCTTGGTATTCCACCTCCTCTTTCTATTTGCTCTAAAGGAAACTTTTCTTTTGGTGTAATTAAAAGAACCATTTCTTCATGTTTTCGCATCGTAGTGAAAGAGCATCCCTCTTCCTCTTCATCTTATTGTGTCATCCAATTTCACATTTCGATTTGGGCTTAAAATAAGTGCATTCCATTTTGATTTATTGCATTAGCTCACATTAATTGAGGGCAACCTATACGTTGGAAGTCATGACTAGCTGATGGTTGATAAATGAATCATAGAAAAGCACTTTTATCCTTTTCTCTTTCTTTGAGTCTTACCAAACCACACAAAATTCAAAATACATACATTCTTAAACAACATCCTACCCGAAGAAGTTGTAGGTGATCACATGATCACGGAATAGTGGGCACCCACTCGCTTGCTCTGTCTAGTCATACTTCGAGTGAAGCCCACCCCCACCATAACATACCTCGGAACTTCACCTTTTAGATCTCCTTCTTTGTAGGAAGCCATCCTCACCAAAAATCTATTTCATAATTCATGTGTCGGTCCTAAATAGCATAAGCTAAACAAACATAATAGATAGGGCACTCCTAGGATCACATTTTCTTAGTGTTTTTATTTAGCTTACATTTTGAGGTGAGAGATCACGTTCATCACTTTTTTGTTCATCCTTACAAGCTCCTCATCACAGCTGATGTATTCCGACTTCACCTAAGTGTGCCTGGGCCATATCATCATCATTCTCGGAATTCTAGGTTTGATTCTACATCAAATTTTAATTCACAACCACTTTCTTTCATCACTATTTCAATTTCACAGTAACCATCGTCGGTTACCTCTAATTGCCATCGGTTATATCCAACCGACATCAGTTCTAGGTCCTTTTGCTAACCTACTCAAAAGAAAAAATTTATTCATTTTCTTCCACTTTTCTTAGTCCCATCACTACCATCATACCCGTTGATGTTGTAAACATCATCGGTTTGGCATACTGTCGATTTCACCTTTCTACCTTATTTTTCACTCATTGTCCATTTTCTACAAGAACTAACAACGATTACCCCCGACTAGTGTCGATTTTCCCTAACCGCATCGATTAGCTTGTTTCACATTTTGCCACCATTTGTACTTAATCCACTTTTTGTCACTAGATTCACCTATTCTTGTTGTTCTCTGTATCATTTATAGAGAAGCAGCCCTACTGATTAGTATCTTTGCTTTCACATGGTGCTGACCTAAAGACAAGCAAGTGTGCTCGTATTCTATGCCAGCCAACCACTCCCACCTAGTCCTTCACCACCTTCTATTTTATCACTAGCCATGCATTCCATCTAACCTACTACTATTGCTAATGGAGATGAGGAGTTCTCACGACTCCTTGACTAGAACCCTACTGCCTTGAAGTTTTACCTTTCCCACTCGTCCACTCGAGATGCCTTAGGTTAGTTGATATATGACATGCCCATATCTATCCCCCGAATTTCACACCCACTCCCACATCGGCCCCATCTAGCTCCGTGCTACCCGCATCCACCTTACCCCAGTCGTTTCACACGCTAGGTCCTATACCCACTATGACCGCATCGATCTGTTACCTCTGTGGCCCTCGTTACATCTGCCGTACCCTCGACGACTAGCCAAAACACAACCTCATCTGCCCCTAATGTCTCACACATACCTGTAGCTACATTCCCACCTCCAATGTTAGTGACCCCTACCCCATTTCGAACGTGGTTCTTTCCACTCCACAATCATTATCCCTTATTGCCATTAGGGCTACCACGACCCTTCCACCCCCATATACATACTACCAAAAACCTCCTATTTCATCCATTGTTCATCCGGGTATGTACCCCCTATTTCACCGCCTTCTTCTTCACCACCCTACATGACAGCCCCATACACTCGGAGTGTCACCCCATTATACACCCAAAACCAACCTTCTCGTGCTACGAGAGGCATCCAATAATCACAACCCACCAATGACCTAATTAAATTGAAGTTGGACAAGATGCGAGACATTGGAGGCATCGGTTTACTCGCTCCCGCAACACTCTCACCTACGACGAGATTTGCAACAAGCCTATCCAGCTATCCATTCCTATCCAATCATACCTGTGCATTGGGAAATGCCTAAATTCAATCGTTTCAATAACAAAGAAGACCAACAGCAGCATTTGCGGTCGTTCAAACATGAGTGTTTTTCGATCTCTTATGATGATGCCTTGCTTTTGAGAACCTTTCCCATGTCCCTCACTAGACTGTATTAGATTGGTATAGTTGGTTACCTAAACACTCTATATTCTCATTTAATCAGTAGCCCAAGCCTTCTTGGATCATTTCTCTATCAATATCGTCAAGAAGGTTACCATGACCAATCTATATTCCACACGTCAGTATGAGGACAAATCTTTTACAAATTTTGTCGTTACGGCATAGCCTTGATCAATCACCTTACCTTCCAACCGCCACAAATCCGAACTCATCTAGCTCTTCACACGAGCTTGCACTAGACATATCTCCCTCGACCTTGCGAGGTCCAAACCTTTCGAACATTCGATGAGGCATTCACTATGGCACGAAAGTTAGAGATTCGGGCCATCAAAGAGAAGAAAATATAATTATGCAATAAGAATTTGAGATTCAATTTGAATGATACCTCTTCTTCTTGCAAACCACAAACAAATTATTCAAAAGCTAAGGGCACCATTAACACAATGGTACTCAAGGCTGGCCTAGCTCATCCGTCAAATCAAAGCTACACCCCATCTAATCTCTCACTGTTTAGATTTTCAACTCGGATGAGAGCGAAAATATACCCCAATTGGGGAACCTTACTCTTCTATCTTAGAAAAGCTTATCAAAGCCAGAGCCATCACCCTTCCACCTATAAAACCACACACTGGTTTTGACCCTACTCGCCCCATGCCCACATGGTATAAAGAACATGATTTTTGTACCTATCATCGAGTAAAGGGTCATAGTGATGATAACTGCATCACTTTCAAAAATATTGTCCAAGAAATTCTCAAGAAAGGCAAGTTAAATGTGGATAATCCTAACGCCACCCCTAACCAAAATCTGCAAATCTTTAAAAAACCATTTCCCAACCATGCCCCTTCATCCAATCAAACCGGTGAGACATCAACTCACGATACCCATACCCGTGAGGTTCACGGTATCTTTAACAAGGTACCTATCACCTCCCACTTACCCCATATTCCTTCCATAGAGGATATCCTAGCCCAAACTCCTCCTTCTCGCATTGGAACCAACCTCTCCTATTCCTTCACCAACAGAGGAACACTTTCATCTCCTTCATCACCTACGGAGGGGTCTTCCACTAACATTAAGACCATCTCACCGCCGGCTTCTCCACTTAGAGAACCTTTACCCACGCACCTCCACCACCCATGAGGAGCACCCATTACCTTCTCCACCCACAAAGGAGCACCCATTACGTCCTCCACCCACGAGAGGAGCACCTATCTGTTCCTCCACTTATAAAGGAGCTCCCATCATCTCCTCCACCTATCATCGACCCAGCTTGAGATACCTTTGCCTCTTGCGAGCATTCTCCATCTCGCTACCACAAATCCAATAAACCCACTTTCGAATCTCTTACCCACAGAAGTTGAAGCTAGCCAATTCCCTATTTCTAAGACACATTTTATGGGAATTACCATTAGGTCGTCACCAACTCCACCCACAGACGTGCCATTCTTACATTGGGCCGATCACTTAGGTTATGTGGATAGGGATTTACTATGGGGGCATCTCTTACTCCCCGTCTCAACACAGATGCATAGATCCCTCGCTCATACCTCCACTATCTATCCAAACACATTTTGACCAATCAAACCAAATACAACCACTTCTGTCACAAACCCTTCCACGATACTTGTTAGCGCTCAAACCATACCCTTACCCATAACCCAACCTACATCTAAACCCAAACCCACACCTACAACATTTGCCTCAACTAAACCTATTACCACTTTAGGGGTCACCCCGACCACCAACCTTACTCATCCACCTATTAAACTGGATTTAGCTACATCCTCCAACATCAATACCACACCTACTCGACACGTAAACCAAAGAAACAAACTCATCGACCTCATATCCCGACCGAACCAATCACACCGGCACTTGTCCCGCCTCGTCTTAATACCTCAGCTCCCCAACATGGTCAAATAACCTTCACCCATCCATAAACCAATAACACAACAACCCATTCCTTCCTCACAAACCTCTAACCTACCCAGGCACACAACACGACTTACACCCGCACTCATAGCAGCTCTTTTACCACCAATACCTCCAATACCCTTAGTTATTGCTTCACTACCCACTACACTTTAGTCATTATTCCTCAAACCCAAAGTACAACCCACATCATCTACCTTCACAACACCCCCATTATCCCCATGGGTAACTCGCCTCTTCCTCCATTTGCTTTTCCTTCTAGATTTCGTACACCCACATCACCTTTACCCGGAAAGTGCAACCCAAAAAAAAAACCCCCACTACCCCATAATAAGGTAGTCAAAACAACCACACACCCTCTTACCCATTCATCTATTGTACCCTTACCTTGACAAACACAATCGATACCTAAAACCACACCGCACCTAAACCCATAGCTCGACCTATCCCTCCTCTTCCAAAAATAGTTCATCAACAATCAACCACACCCGCACCTAAACCCACATTCACTTCCCATTGTGATCCACTAGGTGGGTCCTATGCCAACATTTTCACCAACCTCCTCGAGACTTTTGTTATCACATTACCGCCACTCTGACCTTACGACCCCCTTAAACCCAAGGAAAAATGGTTTGATGATACTAAAATTTGTGCATACCATCATGTGCCAGGCATGATGTGGAGAACTACAAGGCCTTGAAAACCATCCTTATCCAATTGTGTCCACTAGAAACTAACTTTGACGATGACGACCTTCTCGACAAGGATCCTGTTTCACCAACACCCATTCCCACACTGCCCACTCAACAACCACAACCTCCACCCTCACCACTCCTAGAGCCACCCTCAAGATTTGAAATTAACATGGTTCACATTAGAGAACTTGCCACGCCACCACCCCAATGTCATTGCACCTAGCTGACCTCACAAGGATTTTCTCCTCCAGTAGGTTTTTTCCCTTCATGTCATTATACCACTCATCCTACACCTTCTCCATTTGCCAACTCCCCTCAAATCAACATGATACACGTCACTACACGTGCATAGAAGGGAAAAGAAAAGGCAACTAACCTACCAACCAATCCTATACCCAACATACCATCTACACCCATACCTAAAATAACTATCCGCAGCCCCACATACCCCATTTCTAATGGTGTCACACATCGCACCATGCTCAAACAAATACACCAATCTCCCCTCAAAATGTCCTTATATGACCTCATCCAAACCTCAAAATCCCATCTTCAAGTCCTCATGGAGGTTCTTTAATCTATTGAGGTTTTACCCAATGACCCTACACCCGTAGCCTCCATTATCACACCCCATCATGTAGCCTCTCTCACCAAATTACCACCTTCATCTTCACCCCATCTTGTTCACCAAGTGGCCTCCCTTAGCTTCTCGAGGAAGAGATCGTGCCACACCAAAACAATGACTTGAACCCAGCCCTCTTCATCTCCATCCACATTGATGACATATGGAGGCACTAGCATTAACATCATTTCATCCCATGCATTTGCTCAAATGTGCATACCCGATAATTACATGCAAAAATATCCAAATATGTTGCGTTCATTCAACGACATTATCACCACCACACTAGTAATCGCATCCTTCACGTTTGCATGGGCCCTGCACTTTTCCAAAATTGTTTTATGTTTTGGAGGAGGAATTATAATATAACTTGTTGGTTAGTAGACCACTGGATCCATGTCATGGGTTGCGTTCCTTCCACTTTGCATCGTTGTGTAAAGTTTGAACACAAAGGACACACTTATACCATTCCAAATTAGCCCATCACCTTTCAAAACATGCAAAATGCTTTACCAACCCAATGATGTGCTCATACCTATCAAGCCGTCTACCTCCACAACCAATACCGCTTCACCTACACCTCCACCTACCAGTACAGCCACTGCTTTCACCGCACATACCTCCTCCATTCCTACCACTGCTATAACTTCCATGATTGACCCATTAGCTTCCCAATCTATTAACTCCACCTCCACATTGACCTTCAACACATCATCCATTCCAGCTACCTACATACCAACCACTGACCCCTTGGAAGGTTTTTTTCAACGCCTCACTCTAGGGGAGTATCACCTATATAGTGTCAACACATTCCTTACTCCGCATGATGATGGAAGCCTTCACCAACACCCTCACTATGATTACCGCATAGGATAACACCTCTTTTATGGTCCTCATCTTCGTACTAGTTTCACCTATGGGGACTTGATACTACAACTTACACACCAAACACCATCACAACCCCGCCCATTTTCTGTTTGACTTCCAATTACTTACCAATCGCTGTTTCGCCCACACCTTCCTACACCAGTGTGTGTGGAAGGGTTTTGGTTTTGGATTTTATGAGCAAGACCGTCATACTATTATTCCATGTACCACCCGCAAACATAATGACCGTAGTGGTATCACCTTCCCCAAGCCTCCTACCAAACAAGCCCACATTGAACTCATTAAGGACACTAGCCCTTCTCCACCTTCTTCACTCGCTCCAGCTTCATCACTACCCTCACCGACAGAGTCAATGGATCCTAAGTCTATCCCTCCTAACTTTTTTTTTTAAACACCATTTCCTTGGGGCCTCTGACTTATTAACATGAGGAAGAAGCCCCTTCCACTCTTCCCTTTCTGTATCCTGAAATGATCGATGGTGACACACCTATAATTAACATTGTTCAATGTTAGGATGATGAATCCATACTCACCTACCTTAGTGCAGAAGACTCATATATTCATCAGTCGTTACCCTCTGAGACGCAAACCATGTTGAATGAATTGACTATCGAGATCAACATTCATACTCAGGATAACCCGCACATCCTAAAGATCGGAAAATCTTTAGATGTTGTTGAATAGGAAGCCATCACTTCTTTTCTTTGAGATCATAACCACGCTTTCACTTGGTCTTACGTAGACATGCCCGGTATTGACCCCACCATAGTGGTCCACAATATCGTAATTGTTCCCGATGCCAAACCTATCAAATAAAAGATGAGGAAAATGCACCCTCGCATTACTCTTCTCGTCAAAGAAGAACTTCAGCGCCTTATTTTCGTTTCCTTCATCTTACCCATTGATTATCCTCATTGGATTTCTAACATTGTCCCTATTACTAAAGCAATAGGGACTCCACATTTACACGGACTTTCGTGACCTCAACCTAGCCTACCCAAAAGATGACTTTCCCTTGCCCAGTATTGATCAACTGGTTGACCTCACCGCTGGTCATGAGATGCTCTCACTCATGGATGGTTTCTTGGGTTATAACCAAATTTTTCTTACCCCAGAAGATCAACACAAGACCACATTCATCACCCCTTGGGAACCTTTTGCTATCGAGTCATGCCTTTTGGCCTTAAAAATGTTGGTGCTACATATCAACATGCTATGACCTACATCTTCCATGATATCATGCATTGCATATTGGAAGATTACGTGGACGATCTCTTCGCCAAATTTAAACGTCGCTTCAAGAACCTCACCGTCCTCGACACCATCTTTGACCGCCTCATTAAATATTACATCCACCTTCAGCCTAAAAAGTGTGTCTTCACGGTTCTCTCAGGAAAGCTCCTAGGATTTATTGTTTCCCTCCATGGTATAGAAGTTGACCCTACTAAAGTCAAGGCCATCAATGAAATGCCTCCGCCCATTAACCTTAAACAAATCCGTAGCCTGCAAGGTAAATTACATCCATTCGGGCTGTTTCATTTCACAATTATCTCGATCGGTGTTAACCATTTCATCATCTCGCTTAGGAAGGATGTCTTCTTTAAATGGGATTATCAACGCCACAAAGCTTTTGAGGACCTAAAACAATATCTTCTCCAACCACCCGTACTCATTCCACCTAAAGACAATCAACCTTTTTACCTATACATATTAGCTACCGATCATTCCTTGGGATCCATGCTCGCTCATCGCGATGAACAACATAGGGAGTAGGCAGTTTATTACATAAGCCATACTCTTTTGGACTATGAAACCCGACAACCATCCGTAAAAAACTTTTCTTAGCCTTATTTTTGTTGCCACTAAACTCCGCCATTACCTACTCAACCAAAAACCTATATCATGACCAACACCAATCCCTTACACTTTATGTACACCAAACCTGATCAAAATCAGCATGCCACACGATGGCTTATGATTTTAGCTGATCTTGACCTCGAATTCATTCATCAAAAGTCCATTAAGGGCCAAGCTATCGCCGACCAATTGGCCGACACACCTATTTCCGAGGATTAACCCTCTAATTTTGACTTTCCGATGAGTCAATTGCTACTCTTTCCCTAGACAAACCCCCTTACCAAATGACACTATTCTTCGATGGTTCTAGGTGTCAAGGTGGGGGCGGGGCTGGTATTATCCTCATTCCTCTGGATGGAGAACCCATGCCTTTGTCTTTCAAACTAGACTTTGAATGCACCAACAATATTTCCAAATACGAAGCGCTCATACTAGGTCTCGAAGCCACATATGCCCTAGATGTTAAATCAATCCACATCTTTGGTGATTCACAATTGGTCATCAACCAAGTCAATGGTATGTACCAATGTCGTAACGAGATAATTCAAAAGTATAAACATCATGTAGAATTCCTTTGGACCACCTTTGATCGTTACACCCTTCAAACCATCCCACATTCAACCAACAAATTTTCCGATACCATGGCCTGCTTAACTTCCCAAATACCCACTTCCCTACCGATTCCAAAATCTTTGTCACCGTATAATGCCTCCATTCACCTTCTTATTTACCTCACGATGTTTACTCAATCGAACCGACACCCCGACTCCGAGTGACCTTTGGTATAAACAATACTCCAACTACCTTCTCTTTCCATCTTACCTTATGATCTCACCATGTAACGGACAACATGCTTTCCTTAAAAAGGTCTCTCATTTCGTCATTCGGGGAACTTCTCTATAAGCGCGGCTTTGATAGTATTCTCTTATGATACCTCAAAAGTTTTGAAATTCATTATACCATTAAAGAGGTTCATGATGGCATATGTGGAGGTTACTTTAGTGGCCTTACTGTTGTTAAGCGTATTCTTCGCCTAAGCTATTACTAGTCGACCCTTAACCATGATTGTTGCAACTATGTCAAATGTTGTGTGAAATGTCAACAACATTCCAACCTTCATCATACACCCAGTCATGCCTTATAGGTCGCTCGTGACCTTTGCCCTTCTCTATATGGGGTTTGGATCTTTTCGAGAAATCAATCCTCATTCTTCCCAACGCTATCAATGGATCAAAACTACTACCAATACTACACAAAATGGGTAGAAGCCATACCATTCACCTCCATGAAAGATGAGAAGATATGTGAATTCATTAACCATCACATCATTTGTCGCTTTGGTATTCCTCATCGCCTCATCACTGACAATGGAAAACAATTCAAAAATAAAACATTGCAAAAAATTTACGACGCCTTTGGCATTCAACTTAGTTTATCATCACCTTATTACCCACAAACCAATGGCCAAGCTAAATCCACTAACAAAACCCTAAACAAAATTCTCACGAAAGTGGTTAACGATACTGGGCAAGATTGGCATACGCACATTCCTTTTTCCCTATGGGCATACCGCACTAGTATTCGTACTTCCACTGCGGCCACACCCTTTTCACTGGTCTACGGTATAGAGGCTGTTCTACCTCTTGAAGTCCAGATCCCCTCACTCTGCATTTCTCTCCATGACATGCTTATTGATGATGACTTTCGTCAAGACTACTTAACACAACTAGAGTTATTAGACGAACATCATCTTAATGCTCTGGATCACCTTCAAGTTTACCAACAACATATCAAACGTGCTTATGAAAAACGTGTTCATGAATGAACCTTCCAAGTTGGTGACCTTGTCTTGAAATAAAATCAACACGTAACCAAAGCAGAAAAAAGTAAATGGGGAAAATTCACTCCTAATTGGCTTGGACCATACATCGTAACTCATACCTATGGATCAAGTGCCTATCATTTATCCTCACTTGATGGTAAACTTGAACCTAAGCCCCTTAACGCATTACATCTTCGACCATTCTATTGTTGACTCGTTGTCCTACCTCACCCTTTGTCTCTTTACAGGCTTCGTCCCTTGAGTGCTATCCACTCCATACACCTCCCTAATGATTAAACAAGAATCATGTGAGTACCCGTCACTTGTTATCTTCTCTTGAATATGTGTACCACGGCACTGCACATAGCATGATTCTCATGGATACTTTTCGTCTACCTTTAGATGAGATCCCATGGTCGTTCCACCTTGCCTTTTGAACAAGAGTCCTATCCTCCACCTTGGTCTTGTCCATGACTTCAACGACCTCACATGGGACCAAAATCCTTGAGTCAAACTTCTAATAAAAGATGACTCCCTCAAAAGGAAATCTTCCTCTTGACAAAATTACTGTTATAAATAGACTGCTCCCTCAAAGGACAACTATGTGAAGCTTTCAAAAAAAAAAACCGAGAGAAACCAAAGCTCCCGCATCGATCAACTTCACGAAGACCTCAAGGAGTACCATATTATTTATCCCATATAGACTTCTTGCATCGATCAGTCTATCAAAACAAAAACTATTTAGTCATGGACTTGCCCATTGTGACCTAGGACCTCTTGCCCAAAAGCCCTATCACTCAAAACATATAAAATTAGCTACCTTTCACCCTCCTTACAACTTCCACTCTCATTGTCTCAATTGCCTCAAGGGACATCTTGGAATTTAGACATTTGGTGATCCTGTGACTACCTTCATCATAGAACAATTAATCGTGCAATGCCTTTCGGGTCTTATGTTCATCACCTCCTCTAAGGTATGATCTACTCAGTATGATCCTAACCAATCAGGTGGCTTTATTTCCCCCTCTTATCTTTTAACCATCTTTATTTATGTTTTGATTACCTTATACAGACTTGATTCTTGACGCTTACTTTTGAGGTAATCCTTCCCTTTCGCCATAATCGCCTTCACCCGCATCCTTACCTAAAATCTCCCACACCTATTAAACATAAACCCACAACATGCCCAAAACCTACCAACTCATTTTCATATTCTTCCCTAGCTCATGGGAGAACTACATCGGCTTGAGGTCCCTTTTCACCGGACTATGTAGGCAAAGACTCCGAGGGCATGGGGTCCCTTGAAGGTTAGCTCGGTCATTATCTACCCTAAAACAATTCATCAACCCTACCTAACTCACCATTTACATCACATTTCACTTAGTTCCCCTTTTATAACAAAATTGGAAACTAAGCCACATATATAATGAGTTGCTTACCACAACATACATTTATAACACCTACCATCCCTCTATCATCACTATGCATAGATTATAGACCATTTCACATATGACCCATAGTATCATTCATTGCGAAAATAATGAATCATAACTAAACTTACTTTCACCTCGACCATGCCTAACCACACCTGACTCAATCCATACCTATAACTTGACTCGATCCATGCCTATAACCTGACTCAATCCATGCCTATAACCTAACTCGACCATGCCTAACCACACCTGACTCAATCCATGCCTATAACCTAAATCGATCCATGCCTATAACCTTACTCGTTCCATGCCTAAACCAACCTAACTCCACCATTCCTAACTCACCTAATTTCAAACCACATTAAAGTAACAAATCCATATCTCATCTAACACAAACCATAAAACCACTATCTCATACACACATCAACAAATCATGAATCTCATCATACAAATCAATAAATGTGTATCTAAATATACATGTCTATCCTCTTGTCCATCATCTCAAAATGTTTCTGCACGCAAGCCGATATATATATATATATATATATATATATATATATATATATATATATATATATACAAAAATGTCATCGCACACACGGCCGACATATATATCCAAAAATCACTAGTATACATAAAAAATTAGGTGACCGCATCTCAGGCATCTCGCCGGATGTCCTCCATCTCTGTGTCACCTATACTCTTGCCTCGCTATGTCCTTAATGGCACATCACCTAGCTCGGTTGATGTGCGCTGGTGGCCTCTCCCCGATCGGGCCTCGAGCTTGCGACCCCCTGTGCTCTCCACACTATGTGAGCGAGATCTTGTCCTCTCACTAGATGCCCAGTCTTATGTACTCTCTGTAGGATAGGAACTCTATCCCAGCTTCTATGAGCTGATCCCGATAATATCTCACCTCACCCAAGACATCCGATAATCTAGATACATGCATGATTTGTGGTGGTCCCATAGGTATCTCGCCCTCATACCGCCCCGCAACGACTGCCCTACGCGAACCTATGAACTGGGACCAACTCTCTATGCCTATGGTGGTGCCCCCTACCCCTATACCTATATCTAGGCCTGTAAGGCCCCAATCTATGCCTGGGCTATGGCCAACTAACCTTGTAAACCTGCCTGAGCCAGTAAGGCTGCCACCTAACCATCTCTATCTCCATCTCCATCTCCTCCACCCTCTCCCTCTACCATCTAGGCCTGCAGATTGGCCACCGTACTCATAGCTCTGCTACCTATGCCTCTGACCCCTCCAAACAGGTTCAGTAGTATACCTATCTAGGTAATCAACGTCACTACTTGCCCCTGTAGGGCATCTCTTTGCACTGTAATGGTAGCTAAGTCAGGCTACCCCAGTCTAGGTGGTATGGCTTGTAAATGAGCTGCCCACCACTGCCTGTACCTATTTGTACATCCAGCATCATCTATCCACTGATCCATTGGCTGATCCTCCTCTCCCGTAGCACCGTAGGTTGTGGTAGAGGCCTCTCCATGTCATCTCTTCGATACTGTGGGAAGGAAGGAGGAAGATTCGTATAAGCCCGAATCGTCATCGACTCATCTACCAGATCATCTCATCCTCCTCGGCATGGTGACCATGTATCCACCTCTCTAGCTGGAGCTCATCTAGCTCCTCATGCGCATGTGCCTATATGAGGGGAATCCCACATGTGGCCTCCAGATAATGTCCACTTTGCCGAAAATGGGCCACATTTTATGTCGGCCTATTTGATCTCCGCTCTCCTACAACCAGCACCCATCTCCTGTATCCCACATACACACATCTCATGGGAGATGCATCTAATCGAGGCATTCCTATAGGTTGAACATAGACTATGTGATCGTAGGCCTAGCAAATGCAATCTACATGTACAACACAAAGCAAACCGATGCAACCGCCCATATGCCCACAACTCTTGGTATAATTGCACCAAGAATGTTGATGCCCAGGAAAAGTGCATCTCATGCACCATCATATCATGGAGCACCCCCATCATTGATCAGGGAAAGCATCCACCCTTTGCATCTAGTAGTGCATAGCAGCACACTGCCTCCATCAATAAAACCACTAGCCTCGTCTCATTCGGACAGGCTAGGTACATCTCACCATAGCTCAAACTGGCACTATGAAATCTCAGATCCACTTCCCCTCGCTAAAAATTTCTCGATCGGCGCCTTTGAGGCCTCGGAGGAGATAGAGTAAACCTAGGCACACAATATGGGTAACTGCAAAATCCGGAACACATCCTCTAGGTTGATAGTCATCTCACCCATCGGAAGGTGGAACATGTTGGTCGCGGAGTCCCATCTATCGATGAGTGCGACCATCAAGCTGGGGTTGCCGAACAACATGTCAGTAGTGTCGAATCCCACTCAAGCCCACTGCCTCCATGTGCTGCAGCTCCAAAGGGGTCATTAAGCCGCGTAATGTCACTAGTAGAGGCGGAACCCTGTCCCACATATGTAACTACGATCTCCCCTGCATCCAATCCAAGCACAACATTAATCCCTATTTACCATGACCATATTCACCAATTATCATTACCCTCCACCCTATTTTTACCCTACCCATCTCAACCACCTAACCTACATCACTTTTGCACCCTTGTGCCTAAAATCTTGACCGGTACCGGTTTATTCTAACCGACTTTGGTCACCTTTAAACCGACATCGGTCACCTGTTTGGTGACCGATACCGATTCTACCCACCGATGCCAACCAAGCTTGACCAACGCTAGTCACTGTCGCGGAAAATTCTCGTGACTTCCCAAACCCCTCTTTCTATAAACCTCCCCCCTGCCCCTTTTACCCCACCTACAATGACCTAAACTCCCCTTAGACCCCTACCCACCCCACCTATACAATTTACTACCCTCCCCCTCTTTTTGCCCGTTATTCCCCCATACCCAAATTTAACTTTTGCCCACCCACAAAATACAAAAACCCACAAAACCCTACCAATAACAAATACCACAACTTCTCATCTATTTAATCAACCATGTAGAGCTAGGCGCTTACCTCCTCACTTCACGGGCAAGCCGTGCATTGTCTCGGTGGCACGTCCGGCCGCCGTGCCAATGGTCTCGCCCGATCCCTCGCTTCCTCTGCCATCACCGAATATCTACTTGCAACCTCCTACCAATCAACTTTCTCCCCGATCCCGTGGACCCGCTACTCACCCACCCACCCTCTTCAAATCAGATTTGCTAGCTCACCGTCATGTTTCATCCAAACACTTTTCTCTCTTTTCTCTCTTTTTTGTCATTTTTCACTTTGTAAATAACAAATGAATTATAAAAACATGGATTTTTTGGTTTTTATAACAAACCCGACCTAATCGACATTGGTTCCCCCGACCGCATCGGTCTCGTGCACTCTACCTCACCGTCATCGCTTTTCCTATACCGACGCTCGGTTATCCATGATCGCCATCGGTCCACCCTCACCTACACATTTCCCTTACTTTTCCATTTTTCCCCACCCTTTACCTTGCTTCTTAACCCCATCAAACCTTTACCCAACCCATTACCTTACTATTCCCGATCTCGTCACTTCCTACCTCCATTTGTCCTCCTTTGGGGATCTCTTCAAAGATATGGTTTAATAGGTGGAAGGGTGATGGCTCCCGATTTTAACATCTTTTCCAACATAGAGGAGTAAGGCTCTCCTATGGGGGTATAACATTTATGTTCATACTTGTACTAGAAATTATGAACATGGGACAAATTAGAAGGAGGTTTTAGTTGGTTTGATGAATGAGAGGGGTCGGCTTTCAGGACCACCGCATTGGTAGATCCTTTTTCCTTAGAATGATTGTTGGAATGATTGTTTTATGGTTTAGAAGAGGAAGAGGATTCATTCAACCTAAATGGATCATTCTTGTTACATAACTTAATATTTTCCTCTTCAAGGGCACGGATCTCTATCTTTCAAGCCATGGTGAACGCCTCATCAAACGTTCAATGTTTTTACCTAAAGAGTTGGGGAAATGTGCTTGACACAATCCCTAGTGAACAAATCTATCAACTCGGGTTGTGGAAGTTGAAAGGTGAGCTGATTAATGAGACCACGCTAGCGTGCAACAAATTCAATGATAGACTCGTCATCATATTGACGAGTAGAGTATAAATCATTCATGGAGACCTTCTTGGAGATATTTATGGAGAAGTGATCAAGGAAGGTCTGAGGCTAACTGATTGAAAGAGAAGATTGAGTGCTTAGGTAGAGCATTGTACCAATCTAGAGAAGGTCCTATCAAGGACATGGGAAAATTCCTAAGGAGCAAGGCATCATCGTGAGCGATCAAATAATAAATATGTTTGAACAATTGCAAATGTTGTTGCAGATCTTCCTTGCTATTAAATCGATTGAACTTAGGCATCTCCCAATGTGTGGGATAAGGATGAATGGGTATAGATGGATGAATAGGCTCATTCTGATTTCATCGTAAGTCAAGGTATTGCGAGAGCCAGAAATATATGCTTCGAGGGTCTACATCTTATCCATCATCATCTTTATAAGATCCATTGTAGGATTCAATTGAGGGACGCCCCCCACGGTATAAGGGGTGGATGAGGTAGATAAGTCATAGATGACACACCAATGTATGGTGGTGTCGAATAAGAAAACTGTGATGGGGGTATGTAAGAGGGAATAGATGTCAAAGGCATGTACCCTAAATAAGAAGTAGAGGTGACGAGCAGTTGTTGAGGTAGGGTATAGGTGGGAGGAACTTGTGAAGACCCTCATAGTAATAGGTGGCAAAGTTGAGATGTTTGAAGTGACTTGGTAGAAGAAGCAATGGGTACATAAGGTGTTGATGATGTTTGTATCCCTACACTAAGAGTTTTATATCTTTGGTGAGGCGGAGGTCAAAGGGGTGACAAACGCCAAAGGAGATGTCGTAGGTACGATAGATATTGAAGATGTAGGGATGAATTGATAAATAATGAGCTGTGAGGTGCGAGCGGGTAACACTACACCGGTGTTGGCCAATACGGAAGTGGGGATGAGAGTGGGAGATATAGAGGTAGGCATTCGAACATGGGTTGACTTTGACGAGTCATAGGTGGAGGAATGGGAAAGATAATAATGTAAGGTCACGCAGATTATGATCAAGGAATTTTGTGAATTCCTCTTCACTTGCGGGTATAGTGATAGAAGCATTGGGGTCCATGGGTGAAGAAATAAAAGGCATTGAAGGGATGGGAGGTAGCATCGCGACTAGCATGAAAACTAGGGCATTGGCTTGTTAGTGAGTTAAAACCATGTGAATGATGGAAAAATAGGTGGTTTGAGCTCTGAAAATGCTACAGAAACACAGAAATAGAAGACAGGAAGAATCTGAAGAATAGAAATAGGTTGTTGTTTCTTATAAAAACAAAAAACACAGAGACCGATACTCATTGGGTCACCAAAGGTCTTTAGTTAGGAAAGAAGTCTAATGTTGGTCATCTGGACCGATGCCTTCCTGTGGATAACCAAGAAATTTGGAAATGTGGAGAAAAATTCTAAAACAGTGAAACGGGTTCTGTTAAGGGTGACAGAGACTCGAAATTGTTTAACATAAGAAATTAGAACACATAAAGAGGTGAATGTGAATAAGTGACGTTTTTGAGAGAAATATCAAAAATAGAGGTAGACCAATAGTGGTCAATTAACCGATGTTGGTGTGATGAAGGAACTGATGTCGATCGCTTGACCGAGGCTGGTTACTCTTGAGATTTTATTTTGAGAAAATGAAGAAAAATTTATTTAGAGTGAATTAAGTCAAAATAAAAGCCAACCCAGAAGATTGTATGGCAACAATATGTCCTATCACACTCAGAAAAACTAGAATACACTAGCTATGATGGTGGAGTGTGAAAGAGAAGAAAATGATGAATCGTTCTCACAACTCAAAATGTAATTCAATCAAGAAAACTAAAAAAACATGAAATCCTAGGTATCAGATTTTAATGTTTAGTGGTTTATGCCTTTTTAAACTGACTATGAATAGAATAGAGTTTTTAGATAATGAAGGTTCCCTATAAGCAATCTATGGTTGGTTTCATGTTTTTTTGGATAAAGAGGCTTGATATACCTTTTAATATGTGTGGTCCATGCTCACGATATGAAAATCGGCCGTAACACCGAGCGGTGCCCACCATCAATGGGTTGTTAAATCCTTGACGACTTCTTCCTGGAAAGGAAATTTTTAAGAAATGTGTAAAGTGTTTTGGCTTGGGAGTGTGTACACAAATGTGAACTACACTTAATCTAATCCAATCACCAAGTGGTCATGACCTCCATCATGTGATTGCTAATTAAATCTATGTGATCTAATGCAGCACTCAAAGGATGAAATGCACAAATTTTAAACCCAAATCAAAAATGATATTTGATGTAGCAAAAGAAGAACAGGAAGAGGAATGCTCTTTCACTAAATTCAGTACTAAGAAAAGAAGAAGTGTTCTTTTTAAGCACCAAAGGAAAAATTTCTTTTAGACAAATAGAAAGAAAAGAAGATTTCCAAGGAGAGATTTAGTGTGAATTTTTCAGGAAAGAAACAAACACACAAATGCACCCTATATGAACAATGAAAATAACCCACAAGATGGGGTCCCACCTGGCATGCCAAAATGTTTCACCACAAAGTAGAGATAAAATAGATAAGAGGTAAAGGTGAGGAGGAATACCTGTAGATAGTCGAAGAAGGTTGTGTGTGTGGGTTGAATGTTGACCAAAATAATTTTGAAGAGCTTCCTTTGGCTAGGAAGAATGACCTCAAACAAAACACAAGACCAAAAAATAGGATTAAAAATATCAGTTGGTGGATTGCCTAGCGGAAGCTAGATCCAGGAAGTGGGTTGTTTCTTAGAAGGTTGGTAATCCATGTTTTAAAACAAGTTAATGCTAATAAAGAACATGAAATAAAGAGACCTATTGTAGTTGTATAGTTTAGGTATCCTACACAAGAATAGTAAATCAAATCTAGTCTAATAAAGGCATATAAGACTAAATCTAAAGAAGGTGGTTGATGGTTCAAGGTCTGTAGGTATGACAGAGTGTTGCAGAGGTTTGGGTGAGGTTCTGGGAAGTTTTGAGAGGTTTTGGATAGGTAAATTAGGTTGCTGGTTTGGAGGAAATTACTACGCACTAACCGGGTATCTATTGGGTGACCGATGTCGATCGGTAATGAACCGATGTCACCGGGTGATCGGTGTTGGTAGGGGCAATTAGGTAGAAATATTAAAAATGAGTTAATGGAATCTCTCTGTGATTACATAGAGAAAAAGGGGAGATTAGATAAGGTCGTGGGTTTTGTATGAAGACTCGTAGAAAATAAGATGAGTGTTTGGGAAAGGTATGAAGGGTAAATGGAATATTGTTGGGTGGAGGTGCAGTGGGAGAGATCCGGCTATGGTAGAGGGTAAAATGAAATAGATAACTAATAAATAATTAATCTATCAACACCAATGACAAAGGAGGAATATTATGAGGCAATAGAGATGAATAGCAGAGGTAATGATGGTTTAAGAAGAAGGTGGTCCCGAATGAATGCAAAGAGCAGTAGGAGGTCACAGGTGCTTCCCTATGAGTGCACTAGAGCTCTAGATCAATCTATTGATGAATGGTTTGGTGTCTGAATGTTGTAAGGGTCTCTGGTATGTCACAAGATCACTAGAAATCTCAAGAATCGGGATGTAAGGTCGCAAGAGCCATGAAACAATTCAAAACCTAAACAAAAGTTTGGAGATCCTATTTAAGGTAACTGATAGAAATTAGGTAATTAGTGCTACCAAGGAATAATCCACGTCAATTAGAGAGAAAAGGTCATATTTGCTAAAAATATCTTTATTCCTCCCAAATTTTGTGTGATTAAGATTTTGGTTCCATGTTAAAAGTGTGGAATATAGCTAAATGGAGCGGGAGAGTAGTTAGAGGGATAATAGGCCATTAAGATTAGGGTTAGAATAAGTCCGGGTTGGTTAAGGGGAGTGAGGACTTGGTCGTGGCTAATTAATAAGCTTAGAATAGGTCTATGATGAGGTGGAGAGGTGAGGTGGCTAGGTGAGGTGAATATGTGAGGTGGAATAAGGATTAATTTAAATATGGGTAATTAAATTAATACTAATGTGTGGAAGGGGCCATGGTTAGGTGTGTGTGTCGATTAATTAATTGAAGGGGCTTATAGGGTGTGACCCAATTTTGGTGTCTACAGACGTAATTTATCCACAACAAAAATGAGGCCAAGACATAGTTTATGTCCTCAAATGCTTGTTGGCATTACCCATCCCATACAAATTTAGTATCCTTCTTCATAAGACATGTAAATGGTTGATTTTTATCAACAAGTTGTGCAATGAATCACCGAATAGCTTGTATTTTCCCTTGCAATAATTGTAGGTTATGTAGATTTTTAGGTAGAGGCATATCAACAATGGATTTAATCTTGTTAAGTTTGATTTCAATGTCGCATTATGAGATAATATATCCTAGTAGTTTACCAATTGTGACCTCGAAAACACATTTTTTGGGATTCAAGCAAACATGGTATTGACATAAATGCTCAAACAACATGTGTAGATCTCGTGCATGGGTGGAATGATGTATGGACTTAGCTAAGATGTTATCAACGTAATATTTGATAATATTATGAATATAATCATAAAATATATGTTTCATTACACACTAATAAGTGGCCCTAGAATTCTTAAGGCCAAAGGGCATGACAATGTAACAAAAGGTTCCCCAAGGTGTGGTAAAAGAAGTCTTCTCCCGATCAATGTGATGGATTTAAATTTTATTGTATCCCGCAAAACCATCCATGAAAGAGAGGATGTCATAGCCAGCAAGAGAGTTCAAAATAGTGTCAATACGAGGTAATGGGAAATTTTCCTTAAGGAAAGCTTTATTTAAATCATGAAAATATGTGTAATAACGAATGTGGCCATCTAGTTTCATTACAAGCACAATGTTAGATACACATTCATGATAATTGACATCCCAAATGAAACTCACGTCAAACAAATTTTAATTTCTTCCTTTACTAAGAGTGCCACCTTCGGGTGTATTTTTGTATTTTTTGTTGTAGATCGGTTTGGAACCTGTGGTTAAGGAAAATGTTATGCATGAAAATGGATGGGTCGATACCTCTCATGTCACTTTGTAGTCCCATGCAAAATATCGAGAAATCGTGCAATACATATTTGATATCTTTTTGTTTCCTAGGTGTGAGAGAGGCAGCTAATAAAACTATACGTGGGCTCTCAGATGTTCCTAGGTTATATTGGATGGTTTCTTCATTGAGAAGGGAAAACCTATCTTCGATGTATGGATCTATAGGAATATTTTCCAGAGAATCGGTGTTATCATCAAGTGTATCGACTCCCAAAGTAGGTTGTAGTTTGAAGCGATAGTGGGTATCATCATTTATGGTGAAAGGAAGGGAATTGATCATAGACGCCCATGTGTTCTAAGATAGCATCATTGGTAGAAAAAGTGTATAAATTATTCCAAACATGAGAGTCATTTTCATTGATGGATTCGGGATGAATGAGCAGAAGCAAAGAGGTGTGCAAGGTGGTAAAAGCTTACGAAGGAGGGATGGGTGATGGGTGATACCCCAATCCAAATTTATTAGATTCCCTCGATGATTCCAAAGTGTTGTTATTCCAAGTTCTTTTTGGTCTAGGTTTGTACTGGAGAAGCTATAATGACGTAAGTATTCATATCCTAACCCATATTTCAAAAATTCTTGAGTATTATTGGAAGAAGTAGGGTGTCACTAGATTGTTCAATAGAATTGCAATATGCAAAAGGGGATGGATCAGCCAATACATCATAAACAACTCCTTGATAAAAAAATTTAAGTCATGTATGTAAGGTGGAGGGTACCGCATACATGGCATGGATCCATGGCCACACAAGAAGAATGTTATAATTAAGTTTGTCGAGCATGACATGGCATAGCATGACATGGCATGGAATGGTGATTTTACATGGACCAATAGTGACATGGAGGCTAATAGTACCTAGTACATGCATAGGAATATTATCAAAGCCATGAATGGAGACTGATGAAGGAGCTAACGAAATTTTCAAATACCTAGGTGATGGAGAAAAGTGACATTGCAAATGTTAAGGCCAGATCCATTATCAACTAAGGCACATTTGACGCCGATATTGATAATACAAACCTTAATATATAATGGGGGTCATTCTCTAATACTCCTCGAGAGGGTAGCTCATCTCAAGTGAAATTTATTTTATCCTTATTAAGAGATAAAGCTGAAGTAAACTTGTGGTATACATATTCAGGTGATGTGTGAGGAGGAATATAAGTAGTAGACAAATATGATTTGAGTCTATTAATACAATCAGGATGATTCTACAAATATGAATGGATAGAGATATTCATGAGGACAAGATGGTAAGATGAGAAATAAAATTAAGAAATCATTGGGATCCTAAGAGCGTGAAGATCGAGGTTGGGTTCACCAAAATGATTAAACTAAAATGGGATATCGTAGTCTAATCTAATGTTATGCAAAGCAACAGTAAATAACAACTAAATAAAATAAAGAAAGTGACCCAAGAAACTAATTAAATAGAAATGTAAAACCCTAATGTGCAAGAGAGGTTAAGAAATCCTTAGTTGATTCAAAAATATGTGTGACAATGTCAGAGTGTTGTAGGAGGAGGAATGAACTAGACAAATAGGAGGAGGAAATCACGATATCCACACCGTTAGACTGGGGCATGAGCACCTCCTTAGATCCGAGTGCCCCGGTCTATGAAATGGAAACTCATTTGAGGTGCACTAGATGTGCGCCTATAGTTGTTTCGAAATGTGAGGGATGTCGCACCGTGAGATTACAAAACCCTAAAACAAACATCAAACCCCTAAAAATAATATACAAATGAAGGGTTCTGTCCTTAAAGGCCACAATGATGGACTTACTATGATGCACTAATCTCGAGCTCTCTGTGTGTGTAAATGCCCTTGGTTGCTCTTTGTGTCAATCACACTTTGTGAAATAGTGAGCAATAACTAGATGTAGAATGTAGTAAATGTGTGCATGGAAATAATAGACTCCCCTCCTATGAAGTGTGATGCAGATGAACCAACTTTTTGTGCCTTGTGATGGAGTTAGATGGATGTAATTGTAGCTTTAGGTGCCTTTGATGGATGCAACTCTAGATGGTGATAGTAAGTGCTTAGTGCTTGGTCCCTCATTATGGTCTCATAACTTTATATTTATATGGTTCTCTTGTTCTATTTTGTAATTAACCCTAAAAAGGATGACCACCAAAAATATAGAAAGCTAAAACGGATATAAATTTCCCAAAAGGTGCAAGTAAAGTGTAAAGAGGATCAAGGCACCCAGAATGGGACTAGGGCACCTAGGGTGTCCCAGTCCTAGGTGGGAAAGTGTAGGTGTAAGATCAAAAATATGACAACAAGAAATGTAAAAATGGCCAAAGACATGGGTTAATTATTACTCTTTTCACTCAAGAACCATATGAATCGTAGTATGAGACCGAGACTAAATATTGACTCAAAGTGTGTGATTTAGTGACTACACATCCATCTAGCTCCATCACAAGGGACAAAGTCTATTTTTCTGCATCACACTTCATAGGAGGGAGTTTATTATATTCCATGCATGCATTATTTACATTTTACGTCTAGCTATTTGCTAGTTACTTCAAGTGTGACACACACAAGAGCATCCTAGGGCATAATTCCACACACACACACACCTAGAAATACATTGGGTTTGAGATGTAGTACAATGCTCAGTGATAAGTCCATCCATTTGGTAGCTGAGGATAGTCCAAACCCTTCATTTACATCTTTCTTTTTTAGGGTTTTTATGTTTTGCTTGGGGTTTTACAGTGATTCTTTCATTGCAGTTTATAATGACATCCGCGAAGTTCAACGACATACTCGTAATCAAAGGAGAACAAGTACGCACACTTTGTGCCCCTAAAAATATGGGTTTTTGACCATCTGTGCATACTAGGGCACCTGCACGCAGACTGAGCTCCCCGTGATGCCCTTATCCTCCTCCAAGTGCCCCATCTGCCAAATCCACCTCTCTTGTAATTTTTGTGTTTCATCAGTAATAATATTCCATTCATGTTCAACCGGTCCCCACTACTACACAATATAGAAACCTCTATGAATCAACTAAGGCTCTTCTAACCCTCTTTGCACATTAGGGTTTCATACTTTCATTGCTTAGTTGTTTGGGTGTACTTTTATATTATATTTTTCATTTATTTACTGCTATAATAAAGATCTAGATTAGGCTAGCATTATTTATAATTTAGCTTAATAAATGATTAATGGAATCCATTGAGGCATTTTTCATGAGCCTTACATGTATTTTTCTTAGCTTTTTATAGTAACACTACTTTGTTTTATCTTATTATCTCTATGACTCAGTTATGCATGTTAATGGCATGCGCTTAGATGATCTATTTCGGACACGTTAACATAAAATTTTAATTTTAACTCAAAATTACTTTAAATTTGGAAAAAACAAGGATAATAACCTTGTGTATATTAATTTTTTTATATTTTTCCTTGATTCTAAGTATTTTTGAGTTATGAAGTATTTTCTTAGCTAGACTAAGAATGCAGGCAAATTGTTTGACATAAAGCCTACCTAGTAAAATGAGTATAACTCGTGTGTTTTGAGGATTTAGGTGTTGAAATTTTGAGGGTAGAATAATGAGATCATTTTTGAAGTGGAGTTGTAAGGAAAGTGTTATTTGAAAATTTTACATGAATTTATGCATGACAAAAGACTTTCCCATGCTAGTACAAGCATTGTGAGCAAGAAAGATAAAAGTGAGATAAGGAGAGCAACGAAAGAATTGATTTCTAAATTTTTTTACACACCATAGGCATGATGGAAGGATTCTAAAAAAGTTATAAATCATGTTGGTTAGCTCTATAGGTATCTAGGCATGGAAGTAGCAATGGCTTTGGTAAATATCCTCAAATGCAGAGATAGGGGAAGTTGGTTATTTGTAAATTCTCTTAATTAGTTGAATGATATGGTTGTTTATGTTCTCTCTACATCACAATCATGTGTTCCATTCTAAAATCATTAATATTTTTGCTACTACTCATATTCCTTCTACCACTCATCCAAATGTGGTTTATCAAGCATTCATCAATGCATTTTCTCAACATATTACACTCCATTTTCTATGGCTGAAAATATTGATGTATACGATAATGATCCTCCTCTATATATATGAGTCTACATTAATAACTTATAATTCAAGCGTGCTTTAATCGATATTGATATGATCTCAATCTTTGTCCTTTATCATTCATTCAAGCTTTAGGCTTCTATGTATCTATGCTTAACCCAACATCTATTTATGTTTGAGCATATGATTTTACTACGCATCCATGCTTAGGCATTGTCACCTTATCACTCAAAGTGTTGGGCCAAAGACTATTCCAGTTCCATTTTTTTCATTGATATACCACTTCCATATAATTACTTACTTGGTAGGCCATGGTTTCATCTAATGCAAGCATTGTCTTCTACAGTTCACCGATGTGTTATATTTTTACATGAGGGCATTGAATATGAGGTTCCCACTAATAACACACCATTCCAACATTGCAATATAGATCCAACCACTACATTACCTATTCCTATTTCTACTACCATTCATCCCGCTGCTGTTGATCTCGTGACTGCACAATGCACTATCCAAACAACTTACCTCCACTCGAAGGAATTGTTTGTACATTAGACATTGTTCCATCTACTTCAGAATCCCCCCTCCTTCTACTGCTATGGTAATTTATCGGGGGCATGTCCATTTTCCATACATTGGATGTCATACCACCTTCTTTATCTCCTCATGAGTGACCTACATCTGCGATACCACCTTTCACATGCACTCTTTTCATAAACAATGCTTTCTGGTCACACATTCCATTCGATCCTACTACCTTTGACACTATTTACACACTCGATGGTTTAACTCATCTTGGTTTTACGCTCGATGATATCTTACCACCACCTCATTCACCACATCTATATCATGGGAATTCTTGGATTATCACATACTTATGGCCTTCGAGTATTTCATCTTTCGGTCTTTGTTGCATGCACTCCACATATTTCACCTCTTACTCTTGGCTAATCTTGGCTTGATTATATTGGCGGTACTTTAGATTCTAATCTTATTGACATCTCATTTCCCATGCCCTTCATTCATATTTTCATTTGCAATGAATCCTTTCTCGGCTATTCACAAAACCTTACTCATTATTATACACATGGATGTCCTTTACCACCTTTCAATGACGAGGAATATGCATTAGGCATGTACAATCTATGCCATATTATTTTAGCATTTTAATTTATATTTCTAAATTGACTTTTTTCATTTAAATTCTTAATTTTGTATATTGTCCATTTAAAATTGTTAGGAAATTAATATTTACATGGTTGATATTTACCAAAAGGTAAATAGTAATTAGTTAGTTGATTTTTATTAGATAAGGAAAAAACAAGGATCGACTCCCAGGGGCCAAACAAAAAGAGGAACAGAAACCCACAAACAAGAAAGAAATGGAAAATTCCAAGAAAGGAGTTAAACATGCTTAACTCTTACATTGAAGATTGGGAATTCGAACCAAAGAGAGAAAAATTAGAGAGAAATAAAAACTAGCTCTAAAATTGTAAAACAACAGAAGTTTTCCAAAAGTCTTCCAATGTACCCGTAAACCACTAACTAATTTTTAGGATATCCTTCCCTGCTACCATCATGACTGTCTTTGATCTTGATCCTCACTCCCTTAACATTAATATCTTCTTCCATCTTTTCCTCGGAGCTACTAATGCACAAGTTAAATTTCCTTATTTTAGTGCCCTCCTCCATCCCTTCCAACCTATCACCCATCTTTTTGACTCGGTACTCCAGATCTAGAAAATTCTACTTGGACTTCACCGAGCAGAGACAATTTGCTTGAAAGTGTTTATGACATCCATCATAGTTTCCCTTTGACCAACATTGGTTTCCTCCATCGCCCGAAGCACACCCTCTAAGTACTCGAACCTTTCTACTCAAATCCTCGAAACCCTTTAGATTCCCATCCTAGTTCCTTTTTCTTGAGGTTTTTCTTCCCCACAACCTTTCTCACCCTTCTTTTACCGTAATCCTCCCCACATTTTTGTATTTCCCACCATCTTAGTAAGGCATTCCGCGAGTGAGGTCATCCTCATCCACCTTATCTTTCAAAGAGGAGTTCAAAGTAGGTTTCCCATTTTCAAACAGTAGAAGGATGATCCCTTCATGCAAAGGCATCTCTATTTTCTCCTGTTGGAAAGCCATCAAAGAGTTAGTCACAGAAATAAATAGGAAGAAATGGATGCTCACCATGACCTTATGGAGGAACATATTTAGAGGGGTCATATGGTGGGTGTAGCTTTTATGGTATTTGCCTTCTAGAGTTATGTACTTCATGATTTTAAGGCACACCTCTCTTCATATTCCCTAATACACAACTTTGGCAATACCATTTGTAAAGAAAGAGCACATTTCCTTACCCATGAATAACAACTCAATTTCATGTTCTCTGTGGGTTATGTCCTTAAAATTTTTGAGCCCATCCATTTTCATGTTCATTTCTAGGGCAATGGTGGACTCAAAACCTCAATTTCCATTCCTCTAACCTCAAACTTACCCTCTTTCCAAGCTTTGCCAAAATCCTTTGGCAGGGGGGGTCATGACCGTGTAACTTGGTTATGAAATTACTGAAACCCCCAATCTTAAGCTTGTTCCACATATGCTTTGGTTAAAAGCTTCAATGCTCTGGCTAACAAGTTCAACTCTAATCCTATCACCCCCCATCTTCGCGAGACTAAATTTCCCATATTTTCTACTACTTCTCAAAATCAAACCCCTTGTTTGCACTAACAGAAATCATGGAAAACAAGATATTAAGTAAGTTGTCACAGCCTCAGAGCTCACTCATGCCAACATCATCAAACTTAGTGCCCTCTATCTCTACTAATGGTTTCATTAATGTCTGTGGGTAATTCATCATATTTACACCAGATCTTGTAATCATTACTAATGGCTCCATAATTAGCCATCTTATCTGCACATTTGTTCCCTTGACGTAAAGTATGATTATAAGAAACCCTTACAAAAAAATTTAAAGTTTCCTTAACATCATTGAGGATATTTCTTATGGACCAATTAATGGAACTCGATTATTGAGGGAATTAATTATGATGAGAGAATCACCTTCAATCTATATATCCTTGAATCCTTTTTCTTTCACCAACAAAACCCCCTAGAGAAGAGCTCTAGCTTCCGCCATGTTGTTGGTTTGTTGACCTAATGGACCCGCAAAAGAAAACAACAAATCTCCTTCACTGTTTCTTAAAATTCCCCTCCCCTAGCAAGACCCATATTCCCTTTTGAAGCTCCATCAAAATTTAACTTAACAACATTTTCCTCAGGCCTAATCCATCTGGAATTCTTTTTTGGTTTGTGTAATTCCACCGGTCTAAGGGTGAACTTGTCAAGAACTTTCTGCTCACTTTTCGGGCAAGGTTTCTTGACTTTTCCTTTAAAGATTTTAATGTTTTCCTTAATGACAGCCAAAATTTTCTTCTAAATTTCAAGAGAAGATACTTCTAATCCAGGAAGATTAAATCATTCATGGCCTTCCATAAACCCTAAAAATGAGGGAGGGCAATATTCTAGGCCCAAATCAAAATGGGAAAACATAAGGGACTCTCCCATTGAAAACAATAGTCTTTAATCGTCAAAGGAAAGGTCCATTGGATATTGAACACATCCATAATGGAAGCAAAGACATCATGGGAGAAGAATCAAGTGGACGAGGAGATGGTTGACATTTTCCTCCTCCTTCCTACAAAGAGAACATCTATTAGGGAGCTTCATTCCCCTTTTCCTGAGATTATCCATAGTCAGGATTTTATTTTGGGCAGCCATCCAAAAAAGATATTTACCTTTGGGGTAAGATCCTTCACCCAGAGTTTACCCTAATAGTCCTTGTGAAAATCAGTCTTGAAATTTAACATGTAGGTGGATTTAACCGAGAAAATTCTAGAATATTCTTCTTTCCATTTGATGGAATCCTCCTTGGTTTGGAACATGGGGATGTGGAAATCCCTTAATTTCTTATTGAGATCCCGAAAGGGTTAGATGTCACCATAAAAATCTAGAGGAGGTTCAATGGTTTCCCATCTAATAGAATCTTCTTGGATCCAAAAGTCCCAAATCCAAAATTTTCATGTTTCCTTGTAGAAATGTGTAACCCTTTCCCAAATTTCCAGGTTAGCTAAGGGGGAATCCTCAATCCAATTATCATACCAAAAACTGATTCTAGAGCCCTTTCCTATCTCCCATATAGTACCTTTGGTTAAGATTTCTTTGGAGGCCACAAAATAATTCCAAAAGGAGACCCTCTAGGAAGATTATTTTGATTAAAAAAGGATTCCATTCTGCCTATATTTCGCAAATATTTCATCTTTATAATTTGCACCCAAATTCCTTTCTCTCTAGCAATCCTCCAACCCACCTTGGAAATTAAAGCTTCATTCATAAGAGAAATATTTTTTAACCCCAATCCTCCACAAAGCTTTGGTTTTATGACTTTGTCCCAGGCCATGAGAGGGAATTTGAACTTCTCTCCAGCTCCCATCCAAAGGAATCTCTTCTCGGATTTTCTCTAAGGCTTCCTTAATTTTAGCAGGGAGCATGAAAAGAGACATCACATAAATGGGAATGCCTTTAAGGGAGCTTTGGAGCAGTTGAATCTTACTAGCCTGAGAAAGCAAGAGACCCTTCCAAGACGAGAGTTTACTATTAACTCTTTCCAGCAGAGCATTCCAAACCATGACGTTAGGATTCTTATGGATCAAAGGCATACCTAGATAAGAATATGGAAAATTCTTAATCTTGCACCCTAGGATGCGAGCTAATCTGGCTTGAACCTGATTCTCCACATTAATGAAAAAAAACACTTTTATGGAAATCCACCATTTGTCTCAAAACCTATTCATAATCCTTAAGAACCATCTTAAAATTTGAGGCCTCATGGACAGAGGCCTTACCCATCATGAAGTTATCATCCACAAACTGATTGAGGCAGATAAAGGGAAGACCATTAGAGATTTTAATACCCTAGATATTGCTTGAAAACATGGCTAATTGACAAATTCTACTCAAGGATTCAGCCATTATGACATAAAGGAAAGGTGAAAGAGGATCACCTTGTCTCAGCCCTCTACCAGCTTGGAAGAAACCTTCCGGTTTTCCATTGACCAAAACCAAGAAACTAGCAGTGGATATGCAGGTCATAATCATATTTACCAGAAGTTATCGAAACCCACCTTTAACAGATGGCCCGGAGGAAAGACCATGTTATCCTATCAAAGGCTTTATGCATATCCAACTTGAGAAACATAGCCGATCTTCCAGAGCTTTCAATGGAATGGATGGCTTCTTGAATCACAATAATGCTATCAGTAATTTGCCTTCCCGGACAAAAGACCCCTGATTCCTAGAGATAAAGTTAGGAAGGACCATTTGAATCCTCCCAGCTATGATTTTAGTCAGAATTTTATAACTGGTGTTACACATGCTTATAGGTCTGAAATCCTTAACCTCCTTGGCTACAGCAATTTTTGGCACAAGGACAAGGAAAGTGTTATTCATTTGCTTCAAAAGTTGACCATTGTTGAAAAAATATTGGACCATATCAATGACCTCATATTTTATCACCTCCCATAATTTTTGAAATAAAAAGGTAGGGAAGCCATCTGGCCCAGGATATTTATCTGGTTCCATATCAAAGATCACAAAATGAATTTCCTCCTCCAAGGGGCTCCATAAGATATATTTATTTTCAAGGGGGTGATAACATTCTGGAAAAGATCTAGGACTTTATTTTGAACCTACTCCTCTAAACTCTTCCCCTGTTTAAAAATCTCCTTGAAGTAATTTATTATAGTGGCATTGATATCCTTACTATCTATGTATATCTCCCCATTCTCTCTACTTATCTCATTAATTTTTAGGATATTGGCTCTGGAAGTGGCAAAGAAGTGGAAGAATTTAGTATTCCTATCCCCCTCCTTAAACCATTTACCCTAGATTTTTGTCTCCAATACACCTCTTCTTTATCCAGGATATCATGTTATTTAGATAGGAATTTTTGTTCTTAATTCTTGAGAATAGTCTTAAGACCATCATTCTCCATAAGTTCTTCAATATTTCTTAAATCTTTAGCAATTATATTTTTTTCCTAGAAAATATTTCCAAAAGTCTCCTTATTCCATCTTTAAGGTTTCTTTTGATATGCTTCATTTTAAAACTCAATCTGAAACTAGCAACCCCATGAACCTAAATATCCCACCATTATTGAGTTCTGTTGAATATATCATGGTGATCTAGCCACATCTTTTCAAATCAAGGGTCTGGATTTTTTCATTGATTCATCCCGTGTCCGAAGAATGGGATTATGATCCGATCCAATTCTAGGGAGAGTTTTTAGAGAATAAATTTGATTGATCATACAAAGATGAATCACCACAAATCTATCCAATCTAATCTAAATGAGCTCAGTTCTCATCCTTCTGTTTACCCAAGTAAACTTGGATCCCTCCAAATCTAAATCAAATAGACTATTACTGGCCCTAGAAATTCAGCTAAATCTTCCATACTTTCAAAATAAGAGATCAAGCCACCTTTATTTTCACCAGGGGAAAGGGGGTATTGAAGTCTCCTCCAACAATCCAGTCTTTATCTTTAAACAGTTGTCTAAAGCTTGAGAGATCCTTCCAGAAATTCCTTCTTTCGCTAAGTTTATTGGGAGCATAAATATTAGAAACATACCAAGATTTTTTGGAGATGATTTATGTGAAACTCATAACCACATGCCTAGGGGAGGAAAGGATCAGAACCCCATGCAATATTTTAGATCCAACATAGTGACAACACCTCCCGAGGCTCCCAAGGAGCTACACCCTTCCCAACAACTTTCTTTCCAAATTTGTCTCCCCACCTCTTTGAATCTACCCATTTTCATTTTGGTTTCTTGGAGCATGAGAATATCTCGGTTTATTTTTAACTCTAAGATCCTTAGCAATTTTGTGTTTACTGGGGTTATTCTGTCACACCCGCTAAAAATAACCCAATTGAGACCCAAGAAACAACCTAGGATTAGTTAGGAAAATTATGGAATAAATTTTTTTATTAAAAGAGTCTACTTCCAGGTTACAAGGTAACATTTGTCGCTAACAAGTTCCAGAATAATTCTAATCCACTAGAATATACTTTTCTTTTATTAACAATTATGAGAGGTCATAAGGTCTAAAATTTAGGATTAGAAGTTTCAATTAGGTTCAGAGGGTAAATTATCACCATACCCACTCTCTAATAGGCTTAGAGATTCAAATTTATTTTTCTCACACTTAACACATTCAAAATTTCCCTAAATCATTCCCATTAGATAGGAAATTTCCTCACCTTTCCATTGATATAAATAAGTCCTCCTAACTCCTCATAAAACTCAAGTTATGGGCTGGCGGGCCTTGGGGTGAAAATTTTCCCTAAGAGTGGGCTCAGTGGGGCCGGGGTGAAAATTTACCCCAAAAGGCAGGTTGGCAGACCACGGGGAGACTTTTGAAAATTTTTCCTACACGGGGTAAAAACCACTTTTTCGTCCACACTCTCATAGGTCCAAAGAGGACACATGTCAAGCTTAGATTGGCACGGGAATCACAGAGACACATGCGATTTTTTTTTTACTTTTGGGTTAGAAAGCGCCAAGGCAAAACTTTCCACACACCTCCACCACTGCTTAAGGTTGTCACGTGTCAACCTTTCATTGGTTGCAGCTAGCAAGTCAGCAGAGAGATCTAAGAAAATTTTCCAAAGGAAAGGTTAGAGTTTCAAAGTTAATTAAACTTCCGCTCCTCCGTCATTTGTTGTCCCGTGAAGCCACGTGTCGTGCATTCATTTACTTGTGGGATTGCGGGCCACGGAGAAAACTAAGATAAACATCCCAAAAAAAACTAAAAATCACCAAGGAAGAAAATGGTGTCGTGTCTCCATCGTTGCCTTGTGAGGCCATGTGACAGCTTCTTACGATTGGTCATGCGGGCTAGTGGGGCGGCGGAGAAAATTTTCCTAAGTCCCAAGGGAAAAATTTTGGGTCGTGGGCCTACCAAGGAAATTTTTCCCAAAAATTTCCCTTGCCAAGGAAAACTTCGAGAGGCCATAACTTTTGATAGAGAGCTTAGTTTTGGGAAAAAGAGGACTTTCTGAAAATCTCTCGACGCCCTCTTTGCACAAAAATATTAATTTTAGATTTTGATAAAGTTTAAGGGGTCAATTTCATGAAAATATTCTGTAAGACTTTTAAAAGCAAACTGGTAAATTTTAACTTATAAAATTTTGTTCAAATTGATCTTCTCCTTCACTCAACATGCCAAATAGACATGGAGGGTTGTTCTAAGAAGAATTTAGGATGCATTTGGAAGGTAATTTTTCTTGATGGATTTCCAATTTGAATTTTTTTACAACTTCTGACAGCAAAAAGACTGTGAAAGGTTTGGACCTGATTTTGCAATGTTTGAAGGATTTTTCCTTAAGTTTTTAGTTCAATTGAGTTCATTTATACCCTAACATGTTCAATTTTAATGTTTCATTGTTATTTCTTGCTTGCAGGTTCAAACTGTTCATTTTAGAGGAAGTATTTGCCAGTTTAAAATTCAAAACAGAGGTCAATTTCTAAAGGATCTATTTATCATTTTCATCTTCCAAATATGGAAATTCATTTCTATTCTAGTCTAATACATTTAAGTGATTTAATCAAACCATTTAATGGCTAAAATGTAAAGTCTGGTTTCCAATTTTGTCATATTTTCAAAAGAACAAAGTAATACAATTCCTTCATACGTATTCCTTTCTTTCAAACAAAGATTTCAATAACATTTAAAGATCAGATTTCAATGCAACAATGCAAATGAAGAAAGGTATTGCAATCCTTTATTGATTTCAAATACAACTTTACATCTCTCAATTTCTTGAATGCAAATAATAGATTTCAATTTCTTTCTTTCAAATGAACAAAACAGAGTATATATATCTTTCACATTCTTTCAAAGCAAAAACAGAGTCTATCTCTTTTTCATTTCACTTTACAAATTTCATAATCCATACAACATCTTTCCATTTCAAAACATTTACAAATTCATCCACTTCAAAGTGGGAAAGGTTACAATGAGATTTTATTTCACATGGAACTGTCAAACAGTCTTTCTCCTCTACTCCAGAACAAAGCAACATAAATTTATCCTTTTGGATCACAACAAAGCAGGGGAAAGGCAACACTCTCCACCCAACCAAGACATCCAATGAAGAGGAGAAGCCATCCTTCTTCATTGGCCCCCAAGCCCCAACCACAATGCAATAAGAAATGTATTTCAACTCATGGCAACAACAGGCTTCCACATCACAAAGCAATATTTCAACATGCACATTTCAAAATTAAAAACACAGTCCAAACAAAACAACAGTTTACAACTGCATTGAAACATTAAGACAGAACTCAAGCTTCATCATGCAAGCCAAAGGAGCAAGAACTATGGGGAAGTTGCTTATGCCTCCCAATGGGAAATGGGTATCCACCTGTAACAAACTACCAATTTAAATCATCACACATATATCCTTATGCCCCCACAAATTTCCTTATGCCCCCACAAAGTAAGAAATGCAAGCTATTTCTTTTCCATGGTGGATCCCAATCCCAAACTCCCTCCACAATAAATATGATGCCACTGGCATTCCCTTATGCCCCCCAATGATTTCCCATAGCCTTCTCCTACACCATTCCTAGGCAGTCTACCCAACCAGCCAACAAACACACAAAACATTCACCATTCACACAAACATAAAAAGAAATAAAAGCATATATGAAGAGTTAAGCTCCTACCTCTCCATGGTAGATTTTGTTCCAATACAACAAGCTTTCAATGTCAAAATACAGTCCCAAAACAGCAATGCCCAAATATGAAATGCTCTCCAATCTCCTCCAAAATCAACAAGAGCTTCAAACAACCAAGAAAAATTTGCCCCCAATGCAAGTATGCAAAAAGTTCAACAACCCAAAACAAAGAAAGGAATTCTAATTTTATAGAGGATGAGGTGGATTCATGTAGGATGCCACATCACACATCCTCAACTCCAACACAAAATTCAAAATCATTCTCCAATGCACAATAAAGAGGTGGGTGAATAATATGACAATTTACTTCCACACTCAAATCCAACCCACACCCCAAAGTACTGAATTTAATAAAATGTAAGAAGAGTGCAATTAAAACATGTAACTTAACTTATAAAAATGCATTAAAAAGGTCTAAAATCAACCCTCCAACCATATGCATGGTTGGTAAATAAAATTAAGAGGTATGGGACAAGTTTTACTTGCCCCACAAGCCTCCAAAATCAGCCTCCAACAACAAATTCAAATTTCCAGAAGGTGGAGTGTTTCACACTCGAAGTAAACTTACACATCACTTACAAAGTCACTTACGCATACTTACAACATTTAATACATGGCTAAAAACTCTATAATTACTTGTCTTATATCCCAAATTTGATTTGTTTATTTATTTTAACAATATGATTACTCACATTAATTATCCACAATTAAAAGAATAATGAAAGGGGTAAATGCATCACAAAATAAACATATGCAAACAATAATAAAAAGGAACCACATTAATAAAATACACATAACCCTTGTCACATTCAAATGTAATCCACCCCATGGGAATCCCTAAAAATACAACACACACAACAATTACAGTTTCCATGGTGACCTTGTTGAATTCATCTAGAATTCCAATGTGGTTGGTCTCCAATCCCCCGATGTTTGTTGTGATATTTTTAACCTGCATAATACAAATACCCTTTGGCCTCGTGGCCATATCAGAACATCCAAATGAATATAATATAATTTCAAAATCATCAATATATATATGAATCACAACGACATCTAGACAATCAATAATATCACTTACAATTTCATCAGCAACTATATAATCATCAATTTTAAAATTTAACTTTCTCGGTCTACTCAATATATCCAAATATCACATGTCCTAACAACATCCATAAATATATATAACCATGTCCAACAAAGATGTCAACATATATATATAATGTCTCTAACAATCATCATACATCATATATGAATCGAGTCAACAATAATCCATGATCTCGACATCTAACACCATACTAAATCAAAACTATAACAATGTCCATAATATAGTCAGCAATATTATGATCAATATCAAAAGTTTCAAATGAAGTAGGCACTACATATTCAAACCCCTAATGTTCCAAGAGAGGAGGAACATTTAACATTTCTTATTTCAGAGAAGTAACTTCCCCAAAGTACTCACGAATACCAAAGATCTACTTCCCTCCTGGAGTTAGTCTCCCTTACTTCCTTATTACTTTTCCTACCCTTAGGAGTTGAGTCCTTACCAACATCATCTCTAGAGGTACTTTGAGTAATAGGTTTTGATTTACTTACTGGGGTCTTAGGAGAGACCGCTAAATCATATGTATCAGCAACATAGTCCGCAAGAATTCTGAAACCATTAGACATGGGTAGTATTTCTTCTTGTCTCTGACCAAAGGAACTCTGAACAATGGAAGAAAATTCATCCAGCGAAGGTCCATTGCCACTTGCAAAGAAAAAGAATTACCTTCTGAATCTTGGCTAGCCCCTTCCTCTATTTCTAGAACCACCTCTTCCAATTCCAGATCTTCATTTTCATTTTCATCTACAGCTTCAAACTCATTGACTTAGTGAAAACCGAGACAACCAAATCCTTGTATGGGGTATTAAGAAGGACCGATGGATCCGCTTCACCACCTTCTCGGATGATAAGAGTATCCGTACGTACCCAAAATTATAGGGTACAGTACCACCGGAACGATGTTACACATGCCCCAATGATGATACAGGTCTCCTCGCAAGGTGTTCGGGATCCGAAAAAGCTCTCCAAGTGTACGTTAACATCCCGCATGCCCCGCTTAGCCTCCACATGCTCTGTTTTACTCTTTCCCCCTCTTTTCCTTTGCATTTTGGTCTTCAGGGATTTAAACCACCACCCTGCCTGGGCGGCGGTCTCGTGGCCGTCGCCGAGGTGGGCGGCGATCTCACGACTGCCACCCTACTCAGGGTGGCAGTCCTTCACGTGTTTTCTAAAGACGCTTATTTTAACGCGACTCGCGTAAATTTTTAACTTTTACCACTTTTCTCATCCGTTTTTGCTTGTATTTATGATTTTGGTTCCCTGGAATAGTGTTTGTTCATTATTTATAGTAAAAGAGTCCTAGTTGGAGTTACCTTTGGGTGAATGGGAATTCTATAAATAGCTGGTTTGATTACAAGAAAATGGCCCCTCAAAACTGCCTCTCATTCTCTCATTTCAATAGTTTAGTCTTTTAGTTATTTTTTAGAAAATTGATAGTTTTCATTTGTTGCATGCATAGTTAGTCTTACTCTGCTTGTTTAGAAGCCACATGATCTTCTTGTTCTAGTGTTATTACTGTTTCATATAATCAATTAAGGTAGGATAGTTTCATTTTCGATCACCAAGCCATTAGAGTTGCAGGTTTTTTTTTTTAAGAAGGATAGTTTCGTGTTCTCGATGTTTTGTGTCGCATGACTCACAATAAATCCCGCTAGGAATTACATAAGCCAAGCTCTGTTCTCTTGCATTATCCCTCTCCTACTCGCATTGTATTCAGTCTACATCTAAAGCTGCCATTGTTCCAATACCTACTTCTGTTAACGCTAACATTACACACTTTTCTAGATTCACGTGAACACGAAGGAACGAGGAGATCACACTGAGGGGACAAAGCCACACACAATCGGATTCACCACTGTTCTGCAAAATCTAGGTTCAAGCTATCAAAGTTCTAGTTAAAACATATCAAATAGAGTAGTGAATCATTTCATTTTAGTTAATCTCACTTTTGATATTGCCGGGGAAGCTGTGGGGATTGATAGTTTCTGAGAAACTATGATTCATTCCTCACTTCTGAGGTAAGATCGGGGGTCTTTCAAATAGATTAGATCAGTTATTTGGTTATTCAAAATAGATTCACAACTACACAGGCAAGTAGCTATACTCGGCTACTTTGTTTGTTTTAAATTTTGTTATTAGCTTAGTTGTCATTTTCTAGATATTAAATAATTGCTCTTTCAATTCTATTAAATAGTTGTTATCTTAATTCTGTTAAATACTCTATCAAAAATACAAAAATAGAGAATTTATATATGTTGTGGATATACTTTACATAATTAGTTTACTTTGCTTTAGTTAGATTTATATTGTTTCTGATGTGTGACAATCACGGGACATAGGGAGCCCAGAGAATACGTATTCGAGCCAATCGTACCTCAACCCAATCTTGTTGTAGCAATAACGATATAGACCAAAATCTCAAAATTCAGTGTCTTCCGAACAACAATGCACCTACAAGAAATTAGCTCACGCTAAGAGGATTAAATATATGAGACGTCAAAGCGCATAATTTTTGGTCAAACCAGCCAAACTACAGATTGCCCTAATAAATATCTCGTATGATCAGAAAGGCTTGAAAGAGAGAAAACATTTGGTTGTGATCCTTCGGTCCCACAACCAGGATGCAGGAGACATTCTCATTGACATTGTTGGTCGTCAAATAGGACTTTTAAGAAGAGCAATGTCAAATGGGACAAGAAGTCCCTCCTCTTTAACGAGAGAGGTTCCCTTATTCGAAACGAACTTATTTACAAATATACAAAACATGATTTTATGGTTGAACTTGGATATTACGGCAGTGTTTTCCATAAGGATCATCGATTCTAAAAGGACTCGAGGAAAGGGAATACGAGGATGAGCAGAAGAGCAACATGCGAATTATAGATAGCAGTAATAATCCTTTATGTATACGAAGTCAGCAGTGAATTTAAAACAAGATCGCTTTGCCTTGATGAACAAGATGACATTACTGCACACAAAGTTTTGTAAATAACCTTCTTCGATTCATTAATCAAGGACACAAAGTTCCTTCTTGGTTATACAAGATCACTATACTCATGATATTTGAAAATATGCAATCAAAGTGAGACTAACGAACTAGAAACAAAAGATCTTCACGAAATTAAATGAAAACATAGAGATAACAGAGATTAGATAGATGATGAATGGAAAGCCCTTTTGTATTGATTTCTCTATGATCTATTTACACTTTCAGAAAATATGCCAAGTTCTTCCTCTTGTTAGAATGGTGTAAAGAAGGCCATTATATAGCTTACAAATTAGTTACTTTTTGTAACCGTTTCTTTTAACTAAAGAATAGTTAAGGACTCGCCAAATCGCAGCATACCTCAACCTATTACAAACAAAACGAAAAAGAAAGGGAAGAAGAGAAAAGAAAGGGGAAGAAGACAGTGGCCGATCACCGAGAGGAACCCACCGACTTCGTAAATCCGCTGTCTGAATCTCTTCAACGCCTCACCTATGTCTCTGCCACGGGGAACTGACGTGTTGGCTCCAGACTGAGTCCAAAATCCCAGACACTTCTCCATATCTTTATCAAACTCGACATGAGTATGATAATCTTTATTTGCTTCTTCAATGGCAGATTGAAGAGAGCATATCTCCTTCATTTTTTCTTTGGAGATGGAGCTTTCCTTGAATAAATTGTCTTTTACAAAAGTTCTGAACTGAGCTTTGATCTCTTGTAAGGAAAGGGAAGCACCAGAAGTTTCATCTTGAAGATGACAGTGTATATCTTTGAAAGCCGAGACAACCAATGTCTTGAAGGCTTCGCCCTTCTGCCAGCTGTTCTTCATTTCTCCCAAAGCCTCCTCCAAGACTCTGATCTTCCAATCCACACTGTAGACCTAGGACTTCGACAGATTGTCCTTTGCATCATCAAAAACTTTATTCGCCAGCAAAATGTTCTCGTCTGTCTGTCCCATAAGGCGAAGGTCTACTATGCAACTGCTCCAGATTTTGAGCTCTTTATCCATGGTATTGATAGTGGAGGAGAGCTTCAGTTGCATATTGCTCACCTTTTCGTGGAGTTTGAAAGCTTCGCCGATGAAGTTTAACCCAGCAACAAGCATGTCATCCACCATGGCTTCAATAGCTCTACCATAGACAGAATACTTGTGCATATCTTTAATACTCTGCACTTCATCTTGGCTTAGAATTACAGGAGGTGGGAGAGCAGTCAAGGGGGTAGGGTCCAAAACTTTGTCCTTAGACAAAAGGGACTTGATGAAACCTGTGAGAACTTGGGCCTGTTCTTCCAACTGTTCAATAGTGTGCTGGCCCTTTTCTACCCTCCCGATGACTCTTGTGACTGTTTCCTGGAGGTTGTGAATTTCACCTTCAGGGGTAGACTCTCCCATTGGGATTCTCGAGAGCTCCAAGTCGATGCCTGCAAGTCCTGCTCTGATTTATCCATCAGAGGTTTGCAATCTCCGTGAATTGCTGACCTTGAGCATCGACACTATTCTCGAGGTGACTTTGGCTCTCTTGCACGAGAAGGAGTGGTGCTCAACAAGGTCGCGACAAAGATCAAAATTTGATCCCGAGCTTTGAGAGGAGAATTTTCTTCTTTTTGTCGACCAAAGGTTGCACCCACGTGAAAGAGGAAGAGGAATCAGCAGGGGGGCAAGGGGACCAAGAGACAGGAGCTCATGATGCTCAAGGTCCGCGGTGTGCCGACTCGAGTTGAGATGTGAGCGGGCACTGGAGGAAATTGTGGTAGAAGGATCTACAAAGACTCGGAAGCTCAGTGCTCTGGACTTCTTTATCTCTATCAGCTGGGTCTTCAGGAGCATTTGCAGGGGTTGGCATTTCACTTTCTTCACTTTCACTAAGAACAATGATGTTCTCTGGCCCTATAGGCAAATTTACCTGCTTTTTCCCGAGATCTCCTTCCACATGTTCTTTCTTTACTTCTTTGAGTTTCTTCTTATATACCTGGGTGGATGAGGAAGGAGTAGATTCTGCAGGTCCCTGAGTTGATGAGGCAGGAGGGGTCTTCACTGGTGTCTCAGACCTTGGAATAGATGCTTCTCTTCTTGGTGTTGAAGCGTCCTTAGAAGAGGATTCTCCTGAATGCCTCCTGAACTCTCGAACTCTCCCCGTCAAACTGCACTTAGTCCTGACTAAAACTGGAGCAAGGATCTCAGCCAGGTCGTCCCTCTCTTTCCTGTTCCAATCCACGTCCTCTAAAGGAGTGTGCTTAACCACATTTTCATACTCATACGAGTATAGATCAGAGTTTTCATCCTTTAGCCCTTCAGGAACTTGATATAGGCCGAGTTCTTCAATTAATTGCAAGGAGAATCTGCCATAGTGCCTCCTTCTAGCCTCAAAATCATCAGCACAATCAGCCCAATAGTCTTCTGTATCAGCTCTGTGACAATAGACTATTTTGATGTTCTACCCAATGAACCTCTTTAAGTCGAAGCAAGTCCTCGGCTCAAGAAGTGAACCGTGATGGGAACCAGGGCTCTTTCTACATTCTATGCATCTAGGGTTGTTTTGCAGGTATAATTTCCCAAAGAGATGGGAAAGTGTAAACCAGTGATCCTCTTATCCTCGCAGTTCTCATGCAATTTGTCCAATTGCTCGCATATTTCTATCAAGGCCATCCTATCATTACGTAACATGGGCAGCTTAGGGGTGCCCTCAAAGCCGTAAGCCCGATATAAGAGAATTTCCCGAATCGATGAAGTAAGCACCGTAGTGCGATATCGAGTCATAGCTTCATCGAGAATCTCCCGGCGAAGATCGCCTTCGAGTAGCCTAACCACGTACATGGTGAAAGCATCGCCGACCCTTCCGGGTTACGATTGCTGGTCTCTGTGGTGAATCATGGGCGATGCATATATTGGATCATCTTTGTGTTCATCTATGTAAGAGAAACCAAACCATTGCCTTGATGCTTTGCCAGAGTGTACATCAGGTACGAAGTCATATAGAACTTCTTTGTTTGCTGCACATTGGATAGCTGCTCTGCCAAATTCATGCTAATGATCTCCGCCCAGTTGATATTTTGTGTTCCTCGCATACCATGTTGATGAGCGGCACTGGAACTCATCGTGGAGGGCAAGCCAATAACCCGATCCAACAGAGTTATGAAATTAGACAACTCTTCATTAAAATCTACCCGCAAGAGGGTTTTGGTCAGACGAGAAGCTCCTTTCTTAGGGTTCTTTAGCCAGGACTTGGCAACCCGTGCTTTGTATTTGTCGCTGTCCTGATTGAACAGGGCCTGTGCTTGATCCCAGAAACGACTATGGCATTATCCGCCTCTCGGGATCCTCGTAGCACCGCTAATGGCGGCAGATCTAGTTTGGCAATGAGTTCCCACGTATATTGGTCAATTCACTCGAGGCGGGGTCGAAGTGAGCTCCGCATGAAAGCACGGTATCAGCACACTGTACCGAGATCGGGAAACCGCCAGCAAAGGCCAAACCGCTGTCGTGAATCATTGCTGCCATTGGAGTAGGGTTTGTATCTGCCACCCTCGCCCAAAAATCACCGAAGTCGAGATGTCGAGCTTCACTGTCTCCAATGTTGAGAACGGCAGACTCTAGTGGTGAAACTTGCTCCTGTCCCTAGAATTTGATCTTCATACTGATAGTAGTTGAGAGAGAATTGCAATCTAGACTTGGGAAGGAATTGCAGTAGGGAACGGGTATGTGCGCAAGAAATTAGATTGCAGGGGTTCGAGCAAGGAAGCAGTGTGAAAAATGTAAAAGGGGGTCTGCTCGTTATATAGCCATTTTGGAGAGAGAAAGGAAATCAATGCGCATTAAATTCATATCTACCAATTTGAAAAGCAACATATTCGGGTAGAGCGGGAAAAACTAAGTATGAATGGCATTTGGTTCGCTTGGGACATGTGAGACACGAATGCGCAAAACACGCGGCTCAGCCGATTCAGGCGAAGCAGGGAGAATACGCACAAATGCGTTTTGGGACACTTGGGACAAGAACGCGCGGCACGCGGTTCGGGCAGTTCGGCTGAAAATGGGACAGAGCGCACTTTTAAAATTGGGACATTTGGGACAAGAACGCGCGAAGTACGCGGTTCGGGTGTTTCGGGTGAAATTGGAACGACTTGCACTTTTTGACTTGGGACATTTGGGACAAGAAGTTCCGAAGTACGCGACTTGATCAATTCGGGTGAAAACGTGACAGAAGGTCCGGAAGTGTTTGGGACATTTGGAACAGAAATGCGTGAAGTACGCGGCTCAGGCGTTTCGGGCGAAAATGCAACAAAGGGGCCCGTTTGAAACTGGGACATGCGGGACAAAAATACGCGAAGTACGCGAGAAACACACAAAATGACCCAGGAATGCAGATCTGTTACAATTTCTTGACTTCTAACATTTTCAAAGACGAAAAGAAGACATTCAAAACTTGAAATTTCGAAAATTTACTTTAAAGTGCGGGAAATTTTGAGTGGACAACAAACTGCTCCTTCCGGGATGACTTGGCATAAATTCAAGGAATGAGGCAAGGCAAGGACTTAGAAAATTCAGGGAAGCGCACCAGTACCTTGCTCATTGGGAAACGGAGTCAAAAAGAACACCAAATACAGAGGGAAACACACCAAAACAACAAAAGGAAAACACACCAAAAGCAGAGAAGCAAAAACACTATACATAATATACAAAGGACTCCCTAGTCACCTAGACTTGAACAACTTGAGATACCGCCCACTATAAGGAATTGGGAGGGAGAACCATCCATGTAATCAAGATAGAAATAATTCTTACCAAAGAAAGTGTCTGATTTTGAAAGGCCCGAGCCAAAGGGAATCAAACTTTCCATGGCTGCCACGAGGTTCATGTCTTTTATCCCATAACGAACACAGTGTCTCCAACTTGGAAATCTCTGAACCTAGCTTTCTTATCAAACAGACCTTTACCTTCTCATTGGTGAATGTATATCCTATCAAGAACCATCAATCTGTCCTCATTCGGCCAGTGCGGTACATAATTCTCTTATCCAGAGCATCGCCGAAACTAGTATCCTCAATGGCCTTCATTAGGTGCAAGGTGGGCAGCCCCACCGCACCGGCAATTGAGCCTCTACTCCATACACCACTTGAAAAGGAGACATTCCAATAGCTCTCTTTGGTGTAATCCTGTCTGCCCAAAGAGCATCATAGAGCTTCTTGTGCCAGTTTCATTGAGACTCATTGACCAACTTCCTTATGATAGTCACCAGATTTTTGTTAGTGGATTCTGCTTGCCCATTGCCCTGAGGGTAGTAATCTGAAGAGTGAGCCAAAGAAATACCATACCCATAGCAGAAATCCATTATCTCAGCTGAAGAGAAATTCGAAGCATTATCTGTTACAATCTTGTTAGGTACACCATACCTTACCAAGATGTTCTCTTTAATGAAGCTGCATACCACTTCGTATAGTGCTTTGATCGAATAGCTTCCACCCATTTGGTGAAGTAGTCAGTGGCAGTTAGCACATGAGTGTGACCGGCACTAGAAGCAGGATTAAGTGTACCAATGAAGTCCAAACCCCACTATTGAAATGGTTCCTCAATCACAACTGGCTTGAGAGGCAACGACGCCAGTTTAGGTCTTCCCACAAAAGTCTGACAAGCCTCACATTTATCCACCCACTGATGCATCTCTCGAACAAGGAAGGCCAATAGTATCCTCCACGGAGTATCTTATGAGCTGTAACCATTGATGAAAAGTTCCCTCCACATGCATGATCATGAAAAGCTAAGAGCAACTTTCTCTGCTGTTCCTTGTCCACACACTTCAAAAATCTCCCATCTATTCCTCGCTTGAACAGGGTGTTTTCCCACAACACATATTGCGCTGACCTCAATTTAACAGTCCTCTTTTCTTTGGTAGTTAAATGAGAGGGGCATTCCCCATAGGTGAGAAAATGGGCGATGTCAGCATACCATTCGTCAACTGAACTAAGGAACAGAACAGTAGGAAGGTCAACTTTCTCCTCCAGCAACTCATGTTTGGCTCCTTCAGCAATGAGCTCACAAAGGCCTTTTCCACGAACCAGCTTGGTCGGTTTGATGTCAATGTCATACTCTTGGACCTTAGCTACCCGGGCCTCTCTCTTGATCCAAATTCTTGTTGTGTGAGAATCGACTTAACAATTGATCTCGGAACCAAAGACTATGGAGTGAGAGTTGAGGATATAAAAACGAAACCGCTTCTACAAACTTTGACCACTGCAAAAGCATGCTTCTCCATCATGGTGTATTTCAACTCATGATCCTTCAGAATATAGCTCATGAACGCAATTGGGAGTTCATGCTCATTAGAGTCTTCTTGAGTTAAGACAGCAGCCAGGGTATTATCTGTAGCATAGCAATAGATGATGAAATCTTTGAAATCAGGACAGGCCAAAACTGGAGTTTTAGCGATAGCTCTCTTGATACCCTCAAAGGATTCCTTTCCTTCAGAAGACCAACCAAATGTTTGCTTCCCTTTCATCATTTGAGAAATATTCAAAGTTAACTCTGCAAAATCAGGGATGAACCTTCTTAAAAAATTGATCTTACCGAAGAAGGAGTGCACACCCTTTTTACTGGTTGGGAGAGGAATTTGCTGGATAGCTTGTACTCGTTCAGGGTCAATCTTAATACCATCCTTGGAGACAATGTGTCCTAATAGTTTTCCCTCTGTGACACAGAAAACAGATTTTTTAGGATTCAAAGAAATTCCATGCTCTCTGCATCTTAGCAGAACTGTCTCTAGGTGATCAAAATGATCCGCTCTTGTCTTGGAAAACACTGTCAGGTCATCAAGATATATGACAATACACTTCCCTTTCAAGCTTCCAAAATCCAGATCCATAGCTCTCTGGAAAGTGGCACCAGCATTAATAAGCCCAAAAGGCATTCTCTTGTAGGCAAAGGTACCCCAAGGAGTAGTGAAAGTTGTCTTCTATTGATCTGCAGTATCAACCTCTACCTGATTATATCCAGAAAATCCATCAAGCATAGATAACATTTCAGATCCTGTTACTGCTTGCAATACTTGATCCATCATAGGCAAAGGATAATTATCTTTCAGAGAAGCCTGATTCAGGTTCCTGAAATCAACACAGATGCGGATCTCACCATTCTTCTTTCTAACAGGCACAATGTTTGCAATCCATGTTGAATGGTGAATGGGAAAGATGATTTTAGCCTTCAACAATTTCTGAATCTCCTGAAAGATGGTGTCAGCTATTTTGGGGTTGTATTGCCTCTGTTTCTACTTGAAAGGCTTAATTCCTGGTTTGAGAGGAATAGAATGCTGCATATCTTTTGGCTTGAAGGCTTTCAGATCCTCATAAGAATATGCAAGAACATCCTTATACCTCCTTAGAAGATCAATTGATTTTCTCTCCTCTCATCCGATGTGCAACATTTTCCAATATTCACGAGCTTGGGGTCAGTAGAACTTCCAATATTGATTTTGTCATGTTGAGCTGATTGTTGAGGCCCAGAGGAAGCTCTAGATTTCACATACCTGTCATGTTTATCAAATAATTCCTCCAAACTCACCAAACCTTTAGGAATCTTGTTTCCTTTGAGTTTAATGCACCCTTCCTGATCTGTGTCTTCTCCTTGGGTGACAGCTTGGTCAAAGGACACACTTTCACGAGGCAGGTTGTCACTTCCCTCAAAATACAGTTGTTCGAAATTACCCTTGAGTTCCAGGAAGGAAAGCAAATGCTGATCATCATTGAAAACTTTCCAGTTATTGGTATTGTCAGAACACTAGGCCGATGGACCATTTCAATGGTGAATTTGTCCTGAGAGAAATCAGGATGAGGAATCAGCAGTGACCCTGAGACAGCTAGTGAATCAGCCCTGCTGTTCTTTTCCCTAGGTATTGCTTCAATAGAGAAAGCATCAAGGAATTCAATGGAATCCCAAACCTGATTCCGGTAATGCTTCAGCCTCCCATTTTTTACCTGAAAAAGGCTTCTGACTTGCTTTACAATCAGCTCTGCATCACCACGAGCCAGGAGGTTCTTTACACCTTGTTCTTTGGCCACTTGCAATCCGAGAATGAGAGCCTCGTACTCTGCTGTGTTATTAGTATTCTCGAACTGTAACTTGAATGAAAAGGGGTGTAGACTTCCTTCAGGTGACACTAGCAGGACACCAGCTCCAGAACCAGCTGAGGAACAACTTCCATCAAATTCTAAAATCCAAACACCATTAGGATCTTTAGGTGATGCTTTGGGGTGTTGGATTTCATCAGGGGACATAATCATGTAATTGCCATGACCCATATCCTCGTAGAGTATTTGTGCTTTAGGGTCATCCGTTTTCTGCACAATATACTCAGACTTGCTTCTCAGGCAGCAGCTTCTTCATTTGTCCATTAACCGGTACAAGGGCATGTGACCAATCCATTTGAATTTCTCCACCCACATCTTTACAAAAGTTCCTACTTAGCAACATTCCATATGAAGGAGGGATGTCTGCTACTAGGATGGTAGCCAAAACTTTCTTCTCAGGCAAAGCAGCAAAAGCCACTTGTGCATCTTTAATCCTTCCAACCAGGGGCACTTCTTTACTCTCCATGGAGTAACAAGATCCATAAGTGCGTGTGAGGGTCAGGCCTAAAGCATGAGCTACTTTAGCTGGCATGACATTGTCTGAGGCTCCTGAATCTATGACACAATTACTGAGCCTATGGCCAGCTATGAGAAGTGTTACATAAAAAGGCTTGATTTTGTCACCAGGCGAGGTGACAACAAACTACTGACTAGGGTCAGGTGCGAGAAGAAGGAGTAGGTAAAAGACCTTTAGAGGTGGTCTTGGAATGGGAATTAACAAATTGAATCATCTTGGCAAAAGCTTTGGGATGGGTTTGATAGTACTCAGCTTCTGAGATTTGGACCTTGGTCTTTTTCAGGTGATCAACAATATCAAAAGACCCAGAAGTGGATGGGCCATCATCATTTGAAATTCTAGGCTTATCAACTTTAGGAGAAAAAGAAGAAGCAACTTTGGTAGCAGGATTGATAGGACTCACCTTTGGTGTAGATGAAGTAGGGATAGGAGATCCTCTTTTTGCAATCACGGGAATAGTTGTCGACTGCTCCTTAGATTTCTTGATAGGCTGTGTCACTTTCTCCCTCTGACGTGTCTGCTCTCGAGTCATGACAGCAAATGATTCACTATTCATGTCTGCTACCACTTCATCATAATCATCTCCATCATCAATACCCTCGGTGGTAAAGAAATTAACTCGAGATCCCTCAAGTTCTTCTGCCTCATTATCAAATTCCTCCACAAACTCCTCGCAAGCTTCATTATCCTCATCATCATCTGGCTCTTCAACCTCACAGTTGCATTCACAGAACCTTAACAGGAGGTCCTTCAAGTGCTAGTCTTGTTTGAGAAGAAGGCAAACGATTCCTGGGCTGGAAATTTCTTCTTGGAACATCTGCATAAGGGGCATGCTGAGCCAATTGTTTCTTTATAGCAATAAGATCATTCGCAAGTTTCTGAACTAACGGATCAGTGTTAGGTCCAGGGGTGGAAGAGGAAGAAGCAGCAGACTTAGATTTGGGAGGGTCTCTTCTCAACTTCCCTGACATGATCAAGTCATCTTCGACACTAACAGCCAGTTCTTGATCTAGAGCTAACGTTGCGAGATTAGCCCTTCTTAGTGCATAACTAACTTTAGGTGATTGGGCATTTAGAAAGAAACATTTTTGAATCCGATCAACAGGTCGAGTGTTTGTTGGAATTTTATTTATCAACCTGTTGAACCGGGCCACAAATTCTCTCATGGGCTCTTGTGAATCTTTCTTTATCTGAGAGATTTGGGCTAGCAAGGCATGTACATCTTCTGCCGGCTTGAAACGATTCTCGAACTGGGTTCTCATTGTGTCCCAGTCGGTTATAGCACCAGCCGGAAGGTGAAAGAACCAATCAGCAGCATTATCTTGTAAAGTCTCCACGAACAGTCTTACGGAGACGTCTTCATGTTCAACTCCCAAAACTCCACATGCAACTATGAAGGCTGCAATATGTTCATCAGGATGTACTTTGCCATCACCTTTGAATTTTGGGAAGTTCTTCCGGTTACCTCTGGGTAACTCATGTAAAGGCTGAGTAAGGGCCAGGGGCCCGACACGTTGACCCCATGGCAATGGTGCCGCCATTCTTGGAAATATGGCTTGGAGAGGAACTGTAACACCAGCGAGGATCAAAGCTCATAGATTGGGACTAGCAGGCTCTGAAGGAATACCACCCGTAGGACTTCTATCTTGAACAGGTGGAGTGCTTGTCGAACGAGTCCTTCTATCTCTTGTTGAAGTTGAAAGGAAAGGAAAACCTTGTTGCTCTAAAAGCTGAAACTGAGAATCTTCAATACCAAGGGCCCTTCTCCCTCGAGTGAAACGCGGAGTCGCCAGATCAAAGGATGATCAAAAATTGCAGAACTGGAATGTGATTTTCACCAAATGAGTCACCAAAAACTGTTGGTCGTCAAATAGGACTTTTAAGAAGAGCAACAGTCAGGGGACAAGAAGTCCCTCCTCTTTAACGGGAGAGGTTCCCTTATTCAAACGAACTTATTTACAAATATACAAAACATGATTTTATGGTTGAACTTGGATATTACGACGGTGTTTTCCATAAGGATCATCGCCCAAAAGGACTCGAGGAAAGGGAATACGAGGATGAGCGGAAAGAGCAACATGCGTAATTATAGATAGCAGAGAATAATCGCTTTATGTATACGAAGTTGCAGTGAATTTAAAACAAGATCGTTTGCCTTGGATGAACAAGATGACATTACCAGACACAAAGTTCTGTAAATAACCTTCTTCAGATTCATTAATCAAGGACACAAAGTTCCTTCTTGGTTATACAAGATCACTATACTCACAATATTTGAAAATATGCAATCAGTGAGACTAACGAACTAGAAACAAATGATCTTCACGAAATTAAATGAAAACACAGAGATAACAGAGATTAGATAGACGATGAATGGAAAGCCCTTTTGTATTGATTTCTCTATGATCTATTTACACTTTCAGAAAATATGCCAAGTTCTTCCTCTTGTCGAAATGGCGTAAAGAAGGCCATTATATAGCTTACAAATCAGTTACTTTTTGTAACCGTTTCTTTTAACTAAAGAATAGTTAAGGACTGCCAAATCGCAGTACCTCAACCTATTACAAAGAAAATGGAAAAAGAAAGGGAAGAAGAGAAAAGAATGGGGAAGAAGACAGGTGGCCGATCACTGAGAGGGACCCACTGACTTCAGAATCCGCTGTCTGAATCTCTTCAACGCCTCAGCTATGTCTCTGCCACGGGGAACTGACGTGTTGGCTGCAGACTGAGTCCAAAATCCCAGACACTTCTCCATCTCTTTATCAAACTCGACATGAGTATGATAATCTTTATTTGCTTCTTCAATGGCAGATTGAAGAGAGCAGATCTCCTTCATTTTTTCTTTGGAGATGGAGCTTTCCTTGAATAAATTGTCTTTTACAAAAGTTCTGAACTGAGCTTTGATCTCTTGTAAGGAAAGGGAAGCACCAGAAGTTTCATCTTGAAGATGACAGTGTATATCTTTGAAAGCCGAGACAACCAATGTCTTGAAGGCTTCGCCCTTCTGCCAGCTATTCTTCATTTCTCCCAAAGCCTCCTCCAAGACTCTGATCTTCCAATCCACACTGTAGACCCAGGACTTCGACAGATTGTCCTTTGCATCATCAAAAACTTTATTCGCCAGCAAAATGTTCTCGTCTGTCTGTCCCATAAGGCGAAGGTCTACTATGCAACTGCTCCAAATTTTGAGCTCTTTATCCATGGTATTGATAGTGGAGGAGAGCTTCAGTTGCATATTGCTCACCTTTTCGTGGAGTTTGAAAGCTTCGCCGATGAAGTTTAACCCAGCAACAAGCATGTCATCCACCATGGCTTCAATAGCTCTACCATAGACAGAATACTTGTGCATATCTTTAATACTCTGCACTTCATCTTGGCTTAGAATTACAGGAGGTGGGAGAGCAGTCAAGGGGGTAGGGTCCAAAACTTTGTCCTTAGACAAAAGGGACTTGATGAAACTCGTGAGAACTTGGGCCTGCTTCTTCCAACTATTCAATAGTGTGCCGCCCTTTTCTACCCTCCCGATGACTCTTGTGACTGTTTCCTGGAGGTTGTGAATTTCACCTTCAGGGGTAGACTCTCCCATTGGGATTCTCGAGAGCTCCAAGTCAGATGCCTGCAAGTCCTACTCTGATTTATCCGTTGTAGGCTTGGCAATCTCCAGGAATTGCTGACCTTGAGCATCAGACACTATTCTGGAGGTGACTTTGGCTCTCTTGGCACGAGAAGGAGTGGTGCCCAACAAGGCCGCGACAAAGATCAAATTTTGATCCCGAGCTTTGAGAGGAGAATTTTCTTCTTTTTGTTGACCAAAGGTTGCACCCACGCGAAAGAGGAAGAGGAATCAGCAGGAGGGGCAAGGGGACCAAGAGACAGGGAGCTCATGACGCTCAAGGTCTGTGTAGCTGTTGACTCGAGTTGAGATGTGAGCGGGGCACTGGAGGCAATTGTGGTAGAAGGATCTACAAACACGAAGCTCGGCTCGACTTCTTTATCTCTATCAGCTGGGTCTTCAGGAGCATTTGCAGGGGTTGGCATTTCACTTTCTTCACTTTCACTAAGAACAATGATGTTCTCTGGCCCTATAGGCAAATTTACCTGTTTTTCCTGGAGATCTCCTTCCACATGTTCTTTCTTTACTTCTTTGAGTTTCTTCTTATATACCTGGGTGGATGAGGAAGGAGTAGATTCTGCAGGTCCCTGAGTTGATGAGGCAGGAGGGGTCTTCACTGGTGTCTCAGACCTTGGAATAGATGCTTCTCTTCTTGGTGTTGAAGCGTCCTTAGAAGAGGATTCTCCTGAATGCCTCCTGAACTCTCGGACTCTCCCTTCGTCAAACTGCACCTAGTCCTGACTAAAACTTGAGCAAGGATCTCAGCCAGGTCGTCCCTCTCTTTCCTGTTCCAATCCACGTCCTCTAAAGGAGTGTGCTTAACCACATTTTCATACTCATACGAGTATAGATCAGAGTTGTCATCCTTTAGCCCTTCAGGAACTTGATATAGGCCGAGTTCTTCAATTAATCGCAAGGAGAATCTGCCATAAGGCTCTTCCTTCTAGCCTCAAAATCATCAAGACAATCAGCCCAATAGTCTTCTCGTATCGCTCTGTGACAATAGACTATTTTGATGTTCTGCCCAATGAACCTCTTCAAGTCGAAGCAAGTCCTTGGCTTGAAGAAGTGAACCGTGATGGGAACCAGGGCTCTTTCTACATTCTGTGCATCTAGGGTTGTTTTGCAGGTATAATTTCCCAAAGAGATGGGAAAGTGTAAACCAGTGATCCTCTTATCCCTGCAGGTTCTGTGCAATTTGTCCAATTGCCTGCATATTTCTATCAAGGCCATCCTATCATTACAGAACATGGGCAGTCTTAGAGGGGTGCCCTCAAAGCCGGCAAGCCTGATATAAGAGAATTTCCTGAACTGGATGAAGTAAGCACCGTAGTGCGATATCAGAGTCATAGCTTCATCAGAGAATCTCCTGGCAGTATCGCCTTCGAGCAGCCTAACCACGTACATGGTGAAAGCGCCGCCACCCTTCCGGGTTACGATTGCTGGTCTCTGTGGTGAATCATGCGGCGATATGCATATATTGGATCATCTTTGTGTTCATCTATGTAAGAGAAACCAAACCACTGCCTTGATGCTGCCAGAGTGTACATCAGGTACGAAGTCATATAGAACTTCTTTGTTTGCTACACGTTGGATAGTTGCTCTACCAAATTCATGCTAATGATCTCTGCCCAGTTGATATTCTGTGTTCCCTCGCATACCATGTTGATGAGCGGGCACATCCAGAAATGGAACTCATTGGTGGAGGGCAAGCCCATAACCCGAGCCAACAGAGTTATGAAATCAGACAACTCTTCATTAAAATCTACCCGCAAGAGGGTTTTGGTCAGACGAGAAGCTCCTTTCTTAGGGTTCTTCAGCCAGGACTTGCAACCCGTGCTTTGTATTTGTCGCTGTCCTGATTGAACAGGGCCTGTGCTTGATCCCGGGAAACGACTATGGCATTATCCGTCTCTGGGATCCTCAGAGCAGTGCTAATGGTGGCAGCATCTAGTTTGGCAATGAGTTCCCCATGTATATTGGTCAATTCGCTCGAGGCGGGGTCGAAGTGAGCTCCGCATGAAAGCACGGTATCAGCACACTGTACCGAGATCGGGAAACCGCCAGCAAAGGCCAAACCGCTGTCGTGAATCATTGCTGCCATTGGAGTAGGGTTTGTATCTGCCACCCTCGCCCAAAAATCGCCGAAGTCGAGATGTCGAGCTTCACTGTCTCCAATGTTGAGAACGGCAGACTCTAGTGGTGAAACTTGCTCCTGTCCCTGGAATTTGATCTTCATACTGATAGTAGTTGAGAGAGAATTGCAATCTAGACTTGGGAAGGAATTGCAGTAGGGAACGGGTATGTGCGCAAGAAATTAGATTGCAGGGGTTCGAGCAAGGAAGCAGTGTGAAAAATGTAAAAGGGGGTCTGCTCGTTATATAGCCATTTTGGAGAGAGAAAGGAAATCAATGCGCATTAAATTCATATCTACCAATTTGAAAAGCAACATATTCGGGTAGAGCGGGAAAAACTAAGTATGAATGGCATTTGGTTCGCTTGGGACATGTGAGACGCGAATGCGCGAAACACGCGGCTCAGCCGATTCGGGCGAAGCAGGGAGAATACGCACAAATGCGTTTTGGGACATTTGGGACGAAAACGCGTGAAGTACGCGGTTCGGGTGTTTCAGGTGAAATTGGAACGACTTGCACTTTTTGACTTGGGACATTTGGGTCAAAAAGTTCGGCACGCGACTTGATCAATTCGGGCGTGATGAAGGTCCGGAAGTGTTTGGGACATTTGGAACAGAAATGCGCGAAGTACGCGGCTCAAGCGTTTCGGGCGAAAAATGCAACAAAGGGGCCCGTTTGCAATCGGGACATGCGGGACAAAAATACGCGAAGTACGCGAAAACACATAAAATGACCCAGAATGCAGATCATTACAATTTCTTGACTTCTAACATTTTCAAAGACGACAAAGAAGACATTCAAAACTCAAATTTCAAAATTTACTTTTAAGTGCGGGAAATTTTGAGTGGACAAATGATATAAACACTAGTTTAAGAATTCAAGTTGCGTAACACCTGTAAGGTACTATGAGAATATTACGCAGCTTTTAGTTCTAAACATAGAGGCCGAAAAGGCATATAACTACTGGATATTAGGGATTAGGGATTGATTCTGCACATGACCATAGGAAGCCCGCAACGACCTCAAACCTACGGTTGTGATCCATAGGTACCACAACCCAACGGCCCACAAGTCAATCAGACATTGATGCTAGTTTACGCACATTAGTATTTAGATCCTCTCCACTTCCACCAATCATTATCGCACAACTATCCTCACTAGACATAGTATCTAATCAAGCTAAGGATTTCTGGACTAGACCAGAGAATCGCCCATAGAATCCACCATACATCCATCATCCATTTTTCATGACCCTGTCGGGAATATCTACTGAAGCACCCACAGGTTATCTTCCATGTATCCCATAACCTATAGATCGGATCATGCCAGAGCTTGATATTGATTGGAGCCTTCGAGTAGTCATCCTTGCCAAACGATCTATCACACCAGTTCAGGTTAGGAGGGCCTTCTTTTCCTTAGATTCGTAGATTCCATTAGTGCGCGTCGAAGACATAAGATTGCCTAACTATTTTGTCTGCACCCACGTATATTCCATCCCCACTGGCTGTCTCGGCATGACCTCGGGAGGTCGGGTGTGAGGAAGAGTTACTTGTAGATTCCCATGCTCGCTTGTCACTTTTCCATCATACAAAATTGGTGAACCCGACGTGAAACACACAACCATTTCACCCTATCTACCTCATTAGCCTTTCACATCAGCTTTACCAACAAAATTGGTGAACCTGACATGAAACACACAACCATTTCACCCTATCTACCTCATTAGCCTTTCACATCAGCTTTACCAACAAAATTGGTGAACCCAACGTGAAACACACAACCATTTCACCCTATCTACCTCATTAGCCTTTCACATCAGCTTTACCAACAAAATTGGTGAACCCGACGTGAAAGGAACAGTTGCTTCATTTTCACCTTTCCCCTTTTAGTGTTTCATTTTCTTTCATCCATCTTCACTTCTTCCCATTATTCTGCGGGTATTCATATACCCCCCGAATATGTCAGGATTCGATGCATATGGCAGACCTCTCCTAGGTCTTGAAGCATACTACGATCAACTGAATAGATAGCCATCACCCTCGCTCTTAGCATGGGGTGATAACTATTCAATCAACCGGTTTTCAACACAAACTCCACCTCAAAGGACTAGATATAGTTCTTCTTTCCAAATAGAGGAGTTGGATCAGCTCACTCAAATGCAACAACCAAAGCCTTCAGGCTCAAACAACATGACGCTCACTGGAGAATCTAGTTCATCTCCTCAGGTGTTGCTTAGACCACAAATTAGTAGACAATCATATCCATATCTGTTTTTAGATGATGAACATTTAGCGCATTATGCCAGAAGTGAACAACACTCTCAAAGTATGTACCCACCTATAAGAGGTTTGCAAACACAACATGAGGTCTCTTTTTAGAAAACACCTCCATGACATTACCTATAGGAAGTGCCCTCGGTGAAACTTGGCAGACACTTCGATCAATTCATAGCTAGGTACCATATGCCTATACAACCTCAACAAACACCTCTAAGGAAAAATACCGTATCTTCATCAAACGAGGTCATCTAAGCCTTAGTTGAGAAAGTTAGAGGGTTGGAACTTGCTCAAGCAAGTCAAAATTTGTAATTCATGCAAGCAGGAAATTCCAATCCTCCACATCATCCTAGCCACGTAGACCTCCTCACAGGAACAGGCACGTTGGGCATGCCTACTCAGTATTCACAACAAACACCAACTAGAACTACATTCTCTAACGTCCCTCCAAAGAGAAAATATGATACCCCGGTTTAGTACAAAACAATCCATTTCTGAACAATGTTCCTTCGTATTTAAACATGTATTCCAAGTCACCACAAGGAGATATGTTCTCTTCTCCCAGCATGTTCTCTCAACCACAGGATTTCCTTATGTCCCTGCAAATGCATACGCTATGCCATATCAATAACCCATTCCACCTCCACCCCCTCAGCAAGCACCATCAATGGTCGAAACCTATGCGATAGGAACTTATTTAGAATATTTGAAAGAGCCCTTAGACTTCACTATACGAAGCGTCATGCTTCCAAGACCTCTCCGCGATTTGCCCAAATACAAAGGAGAGGGAGACTCGAATGCACATATTAAGGCCTATGCCACAGCCATTCGAGAACCGCCTCCCGGGATGGATTCGTTGCTAAAATATTCCCCGAAATGTTAGAGGGCATTGCCCTCGATTGGTATTATAGAATACCTGAAGCTTCCATCCATTCATTTAAACAACTCATTTCAGAGTTCATCAAGGCATTCGACATGAACAAATTGTTGAGAACAGGAATCAGGGAATTCTTGCATATTAAACAAGAACATAATGAATTTGTTGCTCATTTCATTCAAAGATGGCGTACGGTCCTCTATTCTTCAATGAAGCGCTCCAAACATGGATCGATGGAACTATGTGATTTATTCCTTCATTCTCTCAAAGCAGAGATAAAGGAAGAAGTCCAGAAAGTTCCCACTAAGAACTTACGATGAAGTTCTTGAGAGCGCCCTCTGAATATATCAAGCTACATAGATAGCGGTCGAAAGGCATATGGGAAAAATGGGAGGATAATCATCCCCAACCAAAATACTACGACTTATCCTACTACCACAAACACCAATCAAGGACCTAAAATCCTTAACAAAAATCGTGGGGTCACAACAGATGGAGTAACTGACCAAGCAAAAAAGACAAATGTTGTAAATGCTCCACCATCGATTAATAATCAACGAAACAACAATTTTACCCCCAACAATCAACGTGGTGGATTTTAATCATCCACAACAACAAAAACAACAGATCCACATAGGGTCTAATTCAAAACTCAACTGGATATCAAAACCAAAGGCAACAAACGCAAAACTTTAATCCTAATAGTCAATGGTTTAATTAGAGTTTTGGACCACAACACGTGCCAAACCAACAACCTAGGAATTACAATCCCAACTTGTATTGTGGTTTCCACAAAATTCGAGGCCATGACACTAGGACTTGTCGTGACTACGATAAATTCATGCAACGTTTGCCAGAGGAACAAAGACAACTTTTCATAGATATGTTCTTAGCAGATCCTACATCACCTGTACCAAATACTTTCACAGGGCGGTCTCCCCTCAAAACGCACCCCTCAAGATCTTCAATGATCTCGCTCCCAAATCAAAATAACAACAAATTAAATCCAAATGGGATGAACAAGGGTGTAATGACAGGAAACAATGATCATGAATCCCCGACTTCACTAAATCCACCTGTCGCACCACAATTAGGAAATCAGCCACGAACCAAGATAATCGGTTTAGTGGAATTAGACACTGAGCTACACATGGAAGCCATAACAAGGACACGAGAGTATTCCTCTCAGCCAAATCCAAGTTACCCACTAGAACCAGATAACATTCAACAAACATTTGTAAAACCCGTAGGTGCCTATGATTTAATTAATGACTTAACAAAGACCTTCTCCCACATCTCCTTTTTGGACTTGCTGAAGAACTCTCCTACCCATAGACTACTCGTTTAGAAGCATTAGGTTTAGGTCATTTAATTAACATCACTCCACCTGCCGAAACACAGTAAACCATATATACTTTGATATCCACCCTCTGAGGCAGCCGGATAGGGATACCGAGTTTATATTCGACATAAGCAAAATGCCAATAGACGCTAAGATTGCACGTAGAGGTGATCCAGCCTTACATTTACAAGTGTGGGTTTATAACAATTACATTAAATGTGCAATGGTTGATGATGGGGTAGTGGTTAACATAGTCCCCTTCTCTTTCCTTCAAAAATTAGGGTATGGAGAGACAAACTATTCCACGACTCGGAATACACTAAGAGGCTATGATAGCCTTAAAGCCACTTTAATTGGAACTATAATACTACCAATCACCTTAGGACCCAAAACAATCCTCACTGAGTTTTATATTATAGATCGGGAAACCAACTATAACATGATCCTCGTACCGACAATATATACACCGTATGAAGGCAATCCCTTCTACGTTATTTCAAGAAATAAGGTTCCCGGACTTAGGAAAGATATTCATAGAAAAAGGTGATCCGAAACCATTCGATATACACCTAGCAGACCAAGAAAAGGCCAGTGTTCACTCGAGTTTGAACTCCCAACAAACCAAATTAACAAACCAACCAACTCAAAACCAAGAAAAAATTAATACCTACAATGAACTAGAGATTACAAAACCCACCAAGAGCATCCTGCCCTTTCAAGGATGAAGCTAATGTTGTAGAAACAAAGTCACTTAGGAACTACTACAAATTTTTTTGAGTTGTTAGAACAAGATCTACCAATTTTCCTACCGTTTGATTCCACAGGTATGGGATGTACCCTAAGAGTTTGATCTCTTCTACAGAGAGAACTCGCATGGTAGAAAAACCGGCGGTGATTTAAATAGATGTAACGAATGTCCCAACATCCATCTTCCCAAATAAACATTGGAATTTCCACTTTGATGGAGCTAGATGTCATTATGGGGTCAGGCGTGTGATCTTTACTTCTCCCGAGGGAAAGATCATATCGCTCACCTTTAAATTAAATTTCGAATGTACAAACAATGGCGCTGAGTACGAAGCCCTCCTCCTTGGCCTCATCATAGCTAAAAGGCTTGGTGTTAATGACATCAGAGTGTTAGGAGACTCTCAATTAGTAGCAAACCAAGTCTCTAAGGTGTATGAGACTAGAGCTAAACATTTACAGCTCTACAAAACAGCAGTATTAGATTTGAGCAAAGGATTTAATTTCATATCAATTGAAGTAATCCTGCAAGAACAAAACCTTCTCACAGATTCGATAGAAACCTCAGCTTCATGTTTCATTCCAAACAGTGAGTTGGAAGAAACTCGTTTCATGGTATCCCTTTGTGTTGAACCATTAGGAAAGAAAACGTCAACAAACCCTCTTCTAACACACATAGATAAGAATAAATCTACTATCTTAGGTCACGTTGACAGTGATAGAGCCACTCTTGATTACCTAAATTCCTATGCAGAGTTACATCTCACCCATCACATGGTAGATTTGTCCTTAATCCCAAATTCATCTTCTTACTTTGGAAATCCCATAGTAGAGCTTCCCCCACAAAAGGAACTCGACATATGCGTGGTAGAGAATGGAGAAGATTTGGAACTACCTCCAGCCCCGCCTGAGTTTGAAGAAGGTAACACTTCTTTAATCGAAGAAACAATTGATATAAACATCGGAACGGAGGAAGAACCAAAGATCTTGAAACTAAGATCTTCATTAACTCTAGAAGAAATAGAAATACACACTCGAATCCTCAAATAACATCAAAAGGCTTTTGCATTTAATTATAAATAAATGACGGAATCGCACCACACAACATAAGATACATAACCTCATAACCAAATCAGATGCAAAGCCAATTAAACAAAAATTGAGACCAATGAAACCCAAGGTAGCTCTCATGGTGAAGGAAGAGGTAATGAAGCTTCTCCAGGTAGGGTTCATCAAACCAGAGATTACTCTTAATGGTTATCTAATATCATCCCTGTTCTCAAAAAGAATGGGAAGATACGTATCTGCATAGACTTCCAAGACATTAACAAGGTGTGCCCCAAGGACGACTTCCCGTTACCATCCATTGATGTCATTTTTGACACAATGGCTAGATTTGAGCTTTTGTCTCTCATGGATGGGTTCTCGAGATACAATCAAATTAGAATATCTGAACAAGACCAAGCCAAAACCGCGTTTATAACTCCTTGGGGAACTTATTGCTACGTTGTTATGCCATTTGGTCTCAAGAACGCTGGCGCTACATACCAGCAGGCAATGACATACATATTTCACGATCTTATTCATAAAATCGTGGAGTCCTATGTAGACACTTGTTGGCCAAGGCCAAGAAGCACTGTGATCACCCGGAAGTGCTCCGTGTCATTCTTTCACGTTTGAACGAATATGAAGTCACACTAAACCCAGAAAAATATGTATTTGGTGTGACAGGAGGGAAACTCCTAGGTTACATTATATCATCACGAGGGATCGATGTAGACCCAGCCAAAATCTAGGTTGTTCTTGAGATGATCCCACCATCAGACGACTCTGGCATTAGATCGTTTCTTGGAAAGCTCGGTGCAATCCGGAGATTCATTCTGGACTTAAGTTTTGTTGTACATCTGATCAACAATTTGTTGAAAAAGGATTGCTGCATTATTTGGACAAAGGAATTCCATGAGGCCTTCAAGCAGTTAAACGCTTCTTACTGTCTCCTCCCACGTTAATTCCACCTAGACCAGATCATCCTTTGATCTTATATTCGCGAGCTACGAATGTCTCACTAGCCTGCATGTTGGCTCAAGAAGACGATGATAAATGAGAATATGCGGTCTATTTTATTAGCCGAACGTTGCTCAATTATGAAACACGTTATACACAGGCAGAATGAGAATGCCTTGCCATAGTCTTTGCAACCAAACGCTTAAGACATTACATGCTAAATCAAGAAACAAGGGTCATTGTAAAAACAAACCATTTACGAACTTTCCTCACACAAGGGTCTTTGTCTAAAAAGGTTGGACGCTTTATAACCTTAATGGGTGAATTTGAATTAACTTTTATAAACCAAAAGTTCGTTAAGGGACAAATCATTACAGATTGGTTAGCCGACAACCCGTTAAATGGAGGTGATCTAGTAGATCTGGATTTTCCCGATGAATGCATATATTACATCGAAGCCAAACCTCCCATCTCTGAATTTCCTTGGTACACTGATATTATCAACTTTATAATGGACCATACGTATCCAGAAGGTGCTACACCGCAACAAAGAAGGCAATTACACATTATCGTAGCTAAATACGTTATTATAGAACAAGTGCTCTATCGTAAAGCTTTCGATGGAATGCTTCTAAGGTGTGTTGACACGGAAGAATCCAAGAAGATTCTCTATGAATCTCATGGTGGAATATGTGGAGGCCACTTCAGTGGTCACACCACCACTCGCAAAATACATCAAATGGGCTATTTTTGGCCCACTCTCGAACACGACACAATAGAGTTTGTACGTAGATGCCATAAATGCCAAGAATTTTCCCATGAGATTCACATGTTGGCACAATCTCTACAACCAATCGCGACTCCATGGCTCTTTTCTACATGGGGCCTAGATTTGATAGGGAAATTTTCTCCCTCACCAACGAATGTCCATAACTTCATAATCACAACCACCAAATATTTTACCAAATGGGTAGAGGTTATGCCTCTTACCACTGTACTAGGTGCCATGATCACCAAGTTCATTTTGAACTAGATCATTTGTAGGTACGGTGTCCCACAAATCATTATCTCATATAATGGCATGTCCTTTAAAAATGACGAGGTCCGTGAGCTATGCAATAAATTTAAAATAAACCATCATACGGCCTCCCTGTATTACCCTCAAGCCAACGGGCAAGCTGAAGCAACAAATAAGACATTGAAGGCTATTCTACTCAAAACGGTAAAAGAAAACAAACAAGATTGGCATTTAAAGTTATATCTGGCTTTGTGGGCCCACCAAACCTTAATAAGAACACCAATAGGAGAAACTCCTTTCTCATTGGTATTATTCGAAGCGGCGCTTCTCCCACTTGAGGTTGAAATACCCACTCTGCATCTCACTACAAGGGATTCTCGGATGAGGAAGCTTATAGAGAGGCATGCCTCTCCCAACTAGAAAGCCTAGATGAGGCCAAAGTTAAATGTCAATAGCGGCATAGAGTCTATGCTTTGACTTGGATGTGCTTTGGCAAGACAACAAAAAGGTCTATGAACGAGAAATATATGAAGGAGATCTAGTTTTAAGACTAAACAGCCGGATCGATAAGAAGATCGGTGAAGGAAGGATATTTCGGCCCAAATGGTTGGGCCCAGACCGAATCATGAAGGACTACGAAAACGGTGCGTATCTCTTATGTACACTGGAAGGCAAGGAATTCAACGAAACTGTCAATTCCTTGGACCTTAAACAGTTTTACGCATGAAGCATCGACACTATTTGTATAATTATATCTACATTGCATCTTCATTTAGATAAGTTCATTTTGTTCGCTCGTTTTGTAAAATTTGGTGATCAAGGGACTTACTCTTAAGAAATTCATTACAAACTTCTGACAAGATTGATAGAAGCATTCAAATCATTTCTTCATTTTCATAACATCATCAATCAAGCTTTTAATCATGTCATCAATTAAAGCTAGATATGACAAAGTCTTAAAGGTAGCCATACCAAGGCATGCATGCTTGTTCTCACTTTTGTTTCTTCCTAGGATAGGTGTCTTGCATATGGTCTGTTCTAGAAGCTTCATGGTGTCACATCTATCCCGTATATAGGTCTCTTTGGAAATAAGAACATACTGACATTTTGCTCAAATAAATAAGTCGAATAATAGATCAAACAGAAAATTTTACTTTTACACATTTCCTTGCCTACCAACCTTCGGTGACATAGGGTTGGGAAAGGATGGGAATTCCCTTACTCACTTGTACCTTGTCCATGGTGATGAGCCCATGCTTCTTATTAGTAGCATGGGGCAAGGTGTAGGGGGTCCTCTTGACATTAACGTTAAAGGTCATAAACAAATAGTTCAAATAAACCTTTGAAATCTTGAGTCAAAAACAAATGAATCAGATGTCCAAAATTCCAAGAGAGTCCAAAACCTTGAAAACCAAATTTTGTCAACCAGGTGGCCATCTACGGATATAAATCTAGATAAACCGCAAAGCAAGTCGCATTCTAAACTATGGATTCACTTGAGTAGGATAGGTTTGTAGAAGGTCCTAATTTGGTTCCACCAACTCTTTATCTATCTCCCATCATTACCATTTTAGCACACCTCATAGCTTGTGCCCTTTCTAGGTCTCGGTGGTGAGCTCTTGCATCTTACTAGTTACGTGTAGTTAGGAGTGGGGCAAGTGCATCTGCTCATCATATCAATTTATCATCAAATTTTGTCAAAACAAATATGAAGTACCGGAAAATTGCTTATTGAAACTAAAGTTCAAGATCACATGGTGTCTACATTATCATACATCAGCATCATGAAATACAAAAAGGAAGAAAGCATTTGTATCATTTGTTCTCTATCAGCATACATTCTCAAAAGCATATAAAAAGCAAGAATTATAATAAGCATCTAATAGACATGTGGAAATGAATGACAAAATCCTAAACACCAAGATTCTGATCCAAACAGTATATATATGTATATATATAATCAAGTTTTATGTACAATGCCATCATGCGCTAGGCATGGTCAAAATGCTCAATGAGCCCGGAAAATACAAAATGATCATATAAACAATCTAACAAGAGTCACTACAAAAAGAGCCAAGTGGCCTCTCAACCCCTATGAGATCCCTCTGAAGGTGCATGACCACGTCTAGGACTTCGGCTACGCCGGTGCTCTGAGTGCACCGAAGGCTCAAGGTCCCAAACAATAGCTGTAGCCTTGCTATGAGAGCAGCTCCTCATCAAGCACTCTGCAGTCCTATACCTAGCTAACTCGGTATGGAGGGAAGTCACCATCTTGGCCACATGCCAGATAGGGGCAAAGACATCACTATGCCTACTAGCTACTAAAGGCTCCCTTGCATCCACCGACAGCTCGGCGCGAGTCTTCTCCATGGGGAGCATTAGGGTATCAGTACATACCCGGTGAATCAAGTCTCACCACTCATCAGCAGTCTCTGCAAGCAGAGGAGAAGAAAAAATTAGAAATAATCAAAATATAGAAATAAAAATGAACAAAATGAGAGATAGCAACTAAGGAAATCCTAGCTAAAAACAAATATTAAAAGAAGAGTGACAACTCACTCGGATCTCCGGGCCTCCAAGAGGGATCCCAGGATCGCGTGCCACACATGCTACCACCGACCGATGTCCTCCTCCCGTGTCCTGGGCAACATAACATCCTGCTACAGACTCATCCTCTCCGCCTAAGTCCTGAGAGGGTAACTCCTCTAAGACGAGAGTCACTCTCTCTGCACTCGCTCTACCCTCTCGGCTCGTAGGATCTCCCGAGTGTCATGCCACTGGGATCGCTATCCTCCTTTCCACCCAACTCGCCGGCCTCCATGTCCTCGCCTCCTCCTCCGTCTCTCCCCTTGTGAACTCCTTAGACTTGCAGCCTATATCAATAGGGTCATCTTGCTTATGGGCAGGACCGGTGGCAATCAAGTAAAGGTGCCTAAGGAGCACCAACTCTCTCTTGGGCACGTACCACCCGCCTAGCTACAATAGGGATGCCAGGGAATAACGATAGTCCAACCCCGGCCTATAGGACCTCCCCCTAGCCTCCCGAACTGATATGAACACCGGCACCACTGGGGGAACCATACCAATGTAGGCAAGGCCAAACGATTGAGGCACTCGATCAAAAGGATGTGTCTCTACCTTCCCCATCCTATCCACAAGTTGCCCTGTAGTAGAGCAAGAAATCAAAGTGAGGGTCTCCTCACCCCACAACCCTGCCATGGCCTGATAAGGTGTGGCCTCCATATCATCATGTTGTCCACTCAAAATTCCCCGCTCTTAAGAAAGTGAATTTTCAAAATTTTGAGTTTAAGTGTCTTCTCTCATTTAGATGAAAATGTTAAAAGTCGGAATTGAGAAAATCTGCATTTTTGGGTCATTTTGTGTGTTTTTGAGCCTATCTGGACATTTTTGTCCCGTGTCCCAAGTTCAAAAGTGCGTTCTGTCCCGATCGGCCGATTTCCCCGAAGTTTGTCTTTTTGGGCCCGTCGGAACTTTTGTCCCAAATGTCCCAAATACAATTTGACAAGTTGTTCCATTTTCAGCCGAAACACCCGAACCGCGTACTTCGCGCTTTCACGTCCCAAATGTCCCAAACTCTTCTGGACCCATTGTCACCTTTTCGTCCGATCCGGCCGAGTCGCGTGTTTCGCGTCCTTTCATCCCGCATGTCCCAAAAGGCATTTGTGCATCTTTTCCCGCTTCGCCCGAATCGGCCGAGCCGCATGTTTCGCGCATTCGCATCTCACATGTCCCAAATGAACCAAGCGCCATTCGTGCTTATTTTTTCCCGCTCTACCCGAATATCATGCTTATTCAAATTGGTAGGTATGTATTAAATGCGCATTCATTGTCTTTCTCTCTCCTAATCGGCTATATAATGAGCGACCCCCTATGCATTTTTCACATTGCTTTCATGCTATCCTTTGCTCGAACCCTTGCAATCTAAAAACCTGCGCGTGTATCCTTTTCCTCTGTATTTCCTTCCCAAGTCTAGTTTGTGTCTCTGTCCTCCGAGTTACTATCAATATGAAGATCAAATTTCAGGGACAAGAGCAAATCTCGCCACTAGAATCTGTCGTTCCCAATATTGGGGACAGTGAAGCTCGTCATCTTGATTTCGGTGATTTTTGGGCAAGGATGGCAGATGCAAACCCTACACCAATGGTGCAGATGATTCACGACAGCGGTTTGGCTTTCGCTGGAGGTTTCCCGATCTCGGTACAGTGTGCTGATACAGTGCTTTCATGCGGAGCTCACTTCGACCCTGATTCGAGCGAATTAACCAATGTACACGGGGAACTCATCGCTAAGCTGGATGTTGCCGCCATTAGCACTGCTTTGAGGATCCCAGAGATGGATAATGCCATAGTTGTTTCCCGGATCAAGCACAGGCCCTGTTTAATCAAGACAACGACAAATACAAGGCGCGGGTGGCGAAGTCATGGCTTAAAAACCCTAAGAAGGGAGCGTCTCGCTATCCAAGACTCTCTTCCGAGCAGATTTCAATGAAGAGTTGTCAGATTTCATAATCCTACTGGCTCGGGTTATGGGCTTACCTTCTACTAACGAGTTCCATTTCTGGATGTGCCCGCTCATCTCCATGGTGTGCGAGGGAACTCAAAATATCAACTGGGCGGAGATCATCAGCATGAACTTGGTGGCAGCCTATCCAATGTACAAAGAAACGAAGAAGTTCTACATGACTTCAGCACTGATGTATACTCCGGCGGCATCAAGGCAATGGTTTGGTTTTTCTTACATTGATGCCCACAAGGATGATCCTGTATATGCCTACTGCCCGCAGTTCACTCTAGAGACCAGCAATCGCAATTTCAGAAGAGTAAATGATGCTTTCACCATGTATGTGGTCAGGCTGCTTGAAGGTGACACTGCTAGAAGGTTTTCTGATGAAGCCATGAATCTGATATCGCACTACGGTGCTTATTTTATCCAATTCAGAAAATTCTCTTATATCAGGCTTGCTGGCTATGAGAGCACCCCTTTGAGGCTTCCCATGTTCTGCAGTGATAAGATGGCCTTGATAGAAGTATGCAGGCAATTAGACAAATTGCACAGAACCTGCAGAGACAAGAAGATTTCTGGTTTGCATTTTCCCATCTCTTTGGGAAACTACACTTGTAAAACAGCCCTGGACGCACAGAACATAGAAAGAGCCCTGGTTCCTATCACTGTTCATTTCTTCAAGCCAAGAACTTGCTTCGACTTGAAGAAGTTCATTGAATAGAACATCAAGATAATCTATCATCATAGGCGTATACAGAAGACTATTGGGCTGACTGTGCAGATGATTTTGAAGCTAGAAGGAGGCACTATGGTAGGTTCTCTCTGCAATTGATCCAAGAACTCGGCTTGTACCAAGTTCCTAAAGGACTCCAGGATGACAATTCTGATCTATACTCATATGAGTATGACAATGTGGTTAAGCACACTCCCTTGGAGGACTTGGATTGGAACAGGAAAGAGAAAGATGATCTGGCCGAGATCCTTGCTCCAGTCTTAGTCAGGACTAAGGTCTGGTTTGACAGGAAAGTTCGAGAGCTCAGAAGGCACTCAGGAGAATCCTCTTCTAAGGATGTTTCAACACCAAGGAGGGAAGCATCGACTCCCATATCAGACACACCTGTGTAAACCCCTCCTACCTCATCAACGCAAGGACCTGCAGCTTCCACTCCTTCTTCATCCACTCAAGTGTACCAGAAGAAACTCAAAGAGGTTAAGAAGGAGCCTGTGGAAAAGATCTTCAAAGAAAGCAGGTAGAAGTGCCTTTGGGACCAGAGAACATCATTGTTCTCAGTGAAAGTGAAGAGAGTGAAATGCCAACCCCTACAAATGCTCCTGAAGATCCAACGGATAAAGATAAGGAAGTCCAGAGCACTGAACTTCCAAGTGCTATTGATTCTTCTGCCGCAATTGTCTCAAGCGCCCCACTCACATCTCAACTTGAATCAACAGTGTGCAAACCTTGAGCGTCATGAGCTCTCTGTCTCTTGGTCCTCTTGCCCCTCCTGCTGATTCCTCTTCCTCTTTTGCGTGGGTGCAACCTTTTGTTGACAGTAGGAAGAGGAAATCTTCCTCTCGGAGCTCAGGGTCAAATTTTGATGTTGTCGCAGCCTTGTTGGGCACTACTCCTTCTCATGCCAAGAAAGCCAAAATCACCTCCAGAATAGTGTCTGATGCTCAAGGTCAGCAATTCCTGGAGATTGCTAAGCCTACAGTGGACAAATCAGAGCAGGACTTGCAGGCATCTGACTTAGAGCTCTCAAGAATTCCAATGGGAGAGTCTACTCCTGAAGGTGAGATCCACAACCTCCAGGAAACGGTCACAAGAGTCATTGGGAGGGTAGAGAAAGGGCAGCAAACTATTGAACAATTGGAGGAACAGGCCCAGATTCTCACAGGTTTCATCAAATCTCTTTTGTCTAAGGACAAAGTTTTGGACCCTACCCCATTGACTACTCTTCCACCACCTGTAATTTTGAGCCAAGATGAAGTACAGAGTATCAAAGACATGCACAAGTATTATGTCTATGGTAGAGCTATGGAGGCCATGGTGGAAGATATGCTTGTTGCAGGATTGAACTTCATCGATGAAGCTTTCAAACTCCATGGAAAGGTGAACAATTTGCAACAGAAGTTCTCCTCCACTATCGGGGTCATAGATAAAGAGCTCAAACTCTAGAGCAGTTGCATAGTAGACCTCCGTCTCATGGGACAGACAGATGAGAACATTTTATTGGCAAATAAGGTTTTTGATGATGCAAAGGATAATCTGTCAAAGTCCTGGGTTTACAGCGTGGAGTGGAAGATCAAAGTCTTGGAGGAGGCTTTGGGAGAACTGAAGAATAGCTGGCAGAAGGGTGAAGCTTTCAAGACACTGGTTGTATCTGCTTTCAAAGATATACATTGTCATCTTCAGGATGAAACTTCTGGTGTGCCCCTTTCCTGGCAAGAAATCAAAGCTCAATTCGAGCTTTTGTCAAAGATAATCTATTCAAGGAAAGCTCCATCTCCAAAGAGAAAATGAAGGAGATCTGCTCTCTTCAATCTGCCATTGAAGAAGCAAACAAAGATTATCATACTCATGTCGAGTTTGATAAAGAAATGGAGAAGTGTCTCGGATTTTGGGGTCGACCTACACCCAACACGCTCGCCTTCCCATGGCGAGACATAGCCGAGGCATCAAGATATTTAGGCAGCGAATTTTGAAGTCAAGTGGGTCCCTCCCAGGTCCTTAACCACCCTGCTTCTTCTCCATTTTCTTCTCTTCCTTTCTAATTCTTTTCTCGAATTCATTGTAATTAGTTGAGGTATTGCGATTGGCAATCCTTAACTAATCTTTAGTTAAAAGAAGTAGTTACAAAGAGTAACTGATTTGTAAGCTATATAATGGCCTCTCCACGCCATTTTGAAGGGAGGAAGAACTTGGCTTATTTTCTGAAAGTGTAAATAGATCATAAAGAAATCAATACAGAAGGGCTTTCCATTCTTTGTCTATCTGATCTCTGTTATCCCCAAGCTTTCATTTAATTTTTGTGAAGATCATTTGTCTGTGTTATGTTAAGAAACTTTGTGTTCTGGCAGATGTTATTTACAGAACTTTGTGTCTTTAAATTCCATCTTATTTATATGATACAAATGATCTTGTTTCAATTCACTATAACTTCGCATACATAAAGAATTACTCTGTTATCTATAATTTTGTATGTTGCCTTTCTGCTCATTCTCATACTCTCATTCCTCAGTCCTTTTGTAATTGATGATCTTTATAGAAAACACTTTCGTAATATCCAAGTTCAACTAGAAAATCATGTTTTGTATATTTGTAAATAGGTTCATTTCTGAATAAGGGAACCTCTCCCATTAAAGAGGAGGGACTTCTTGTCCCCTGACTGTTGCTCTTCGTAAAGTCTTATTTGACGACCAACAGTTTTTGGCGACTCCACTGAGGAAAATCATATTCTAGTTCTATAATTTTTGATCATCTTTTGATCTGGCGAATCCGCGTTTTACTCGAGGGAGGAGGGCCCTTGGTATTGAAGATTCTCGCCATCTTTTGGAATAGCAGGGTTTGCTTTCCCTTCAACAAGAAATAGAAGGACTCGTTCAACAAGCACTCCACCTATTCAAGATAGAAGTCCTACGGGTGGTATTCCTTCAGAGCCAGCTAGTCCTAATCTTCGAGCTTTGATTCTTGCTGTGTTGTAGTTCCTCTCCAAGTCATTTTTCCAAGAATGGTGGCACCATTGCCCTCTGGGGTCATCATGCCGGGCCCCTTGCTCTTCCTCGGCCTTTCGCATGAGTTACCTGTGAGGTAACCTAAGAACTTCCCTAAATTCAAAGGCGATGGTAAAGTGCATCCTGATGAACACATCGCAGCCTTCATAGTTGCATGTGGAGTTCTGGGAGTTGAACACGAAGACGTCTCCGTGAGACTGTTCGTTGAGACTTTACAAGATAATGCTGCTGATTGGTTCTATCACCTTCCGGCTGGTACTATCACTAGCTGGGACACCATGAGAACTAGGTTTGAAAACCGTTTCAAACCAGCAGAAGATGTGCATGCCTTGCTAGCCCAAATCTCTCAGATAAAGAAAGATTCACCAGAGCCCATGAGAGAATTTGTGGCCCGATTCAACAGGTTAATTAATAAAATTCCGGTAAATACTCGACCTGTTGATCAAATCCAAAAATGTTTCTTCCTAAATGCCCAATCGCCTGAAGTTAGTTATGCGCTGAGAAGGGCTAATCTCACAACATTGGTTGAGGATCAAACTCTTGTTGTTAGTGTTGAAGATGATTTGATCATGTCAGGGAAGTTGAGGAGAGACCCTTCCAAATCTAAGTCTCATTGCTTCCTCCTCTTCCACCCCTGGACCTAATACTGATCCATTAGTTCAAAAACTTGCGAATGATCTCATTGCTATAAAGAAACAATTGGCTCAGCATGCTCCCTATGCAGACGTTCCAAGGAGGAATTTTCAGCCTGAAATCGCTTTGCACTCGCTTCTCAAACAAGATTAGCACTTGAAGGACCTCCCGTTAAAGTTCCTGTCAATGCAACTTGTGAAGTTGAGGAACTAAATTATGATGAGGATAATGAAGCTTGCAAGGAGTTTGTGGAAGAATTTGATGATGAAGCAAATGAACTTGAAGGATCTCGAGTTAATTTCTTCACCACTGAGGGCATTGATGATGGAGATGATTATGATGAAGTAGTAGCGGACATGAATAGCGAATCATTCACTGTCATGACTCGAGAGCAGACAAATCAGAGGGAGAAAGTGACGCAGCCCCCCAAGAAATCTAAGGAGCAGCCGGCAACTATCCCTGTAATTGCAAAAAGAGGATCTCCTATCCCCACTTCATCTACACCAAAGGTAAGTCCTGTCAATCCTACTATTAAAGTTACTTCTTTTTCCCCTAAAGTTGATAAACCTAGGATCTCAAATGATGATGGCCCGTCCACTTCTGGGTCTTTTGATATTATTGATCACCTGAAAAAGACTAAGGTTCAAATTTCAGAGGCTGAGTATTATCAAACCCATCCCAAAGCTTTTGCTAAAATGATTCACTTTGTCAATTCCCATTCTAAAACCACATCTAAAGGCCTTTTACCCACTCCTTCTTCTACACCACAGCCTAGTCTGGTAGCCTGTCACCTCACCTAATGACAAAATTAAACCATTTTATGTAACACTTCTTATAGCTGGCCATAGGCTCAGTAATTGTGTCATTGACTCAGGAGCCTCAGACAATGTGATGCCTGCTAAAGTAGCTCATGCCTTAGGCTTGACCCTCACACGCACTTATGGATCTTGTTACTCCATGGAGAGTAAAGAAGTACCCCTGGTCGGAAGAATTAAAGATGCACAAGTGGCTTTTGTTGCTTTGCCTGAAAAAAGAGTTTTGGCTACCATCTTAGTTGCAGATATTCCTTCTTCATACGGAATGTTGCTAAGTAGAAACTTCTATAAAGATGTGGGTGGAGAAATTCAAATGGATTAGTCACATGCACTCGTACCTGTTAATGGACAAATGAAGAAGTTGCTGCCTGAGAAGCAATCCGAGTATATTGTACAAAAATGGATGATCCTAAAGCACAAATACTCTATGAGGATATGGGTCATGGTAACTATATGATTATGTCCCCTAATGAAATCCAACTCCCCAAAGTGTCACCTAAAGATCCTAATGGTGTTTGGATTTTAGAGTTTGATGGAAGTTGTTCCTCAGCTGGTTCTGGAGCTGGTGTCCTACTGATGTCCCCTGAAGGAAGCCTACATCCTTTTTCATTCAAGTTGCAGTTCGAAAATACTAATAATACAGCATAGTATGAGGCTCTCATTTTTGGACTGCAAGTGGCCAAAGAACAAGGTGTAAAGAATCTTCTGGCTCGTGGTGATGCAGAATTGATTGTAAAGCAAGTTAGAAGCCTTTTTCAAGTAAAAAATGGAAGGTTGAAACATTACCGGAATCAGGTTTGGGATTCCATTGAATTTCTTGATGCTTTCTCCATTGAAGCAATACCTAGGGAGAAGAACAACAGGGCTGATTCACTAGCAGTCTCAGGGTCACTACTGATTCCTCATCCTGACTTCTCTCAGGATAAATTCACCATTGAGATGGTCCATCGGCCTAGTGTACCTGATAATACCAATAACTGGCAAGTTTTCAATGATGATCAACACTTGCTTTCTTTCCTTGAACTCAAGGGTAATTTTGAACAACTGTATTTTGAAGGAAGTGACAACCTACCTCGTGAAAGTGTGTCCTCTGACAAAGCAGTCACCCAAGGAGAAGAAACGGATCAAGATGGATGCATCAATCTCAAAGGAAACAAGATTCCTAAAGGATTGGTGAGTTTGGAGGAACTATTTGATAAACATGACAGGTATGTGAAGTCTAGAGCTTCCACTGGACCTCAACAATCAGCTGAGTATGACAAGATTGATATTGGGAATTCTACTGATCCTAAGCTCGTGAACATTGGAAAATGTTGCACAGCAGATGAAAGGAAGAAAGCAATTGATCTTTTAAAGAGGTATAAAGATGTTCTTGCTTACTCTTATGAAGATTTGAAAGCTTTCAAACCAAAAGATATGCAGCATTTTATTCCACTCAAGCCTGGAATCAAGCCTTTTAAGCAGAAATAGAGGCAATACAACCCCAAAATAGCTGACACCATCTTTCAGGAAATTCAGAAGTTGTTGAAGGCCAAAATCATTTTTCCCATTCACCATTCAACATGGATTGCAAATATTGTGCCTGTTAGGAAGAAAAATGGTGAGATCCGTGATTCTGTGTTGATTTCAGAACCTAAATCAGCTTCCTTGAAAGATAATTATCCTTTGCCCATGATGGATCGTGTCCTGCAAGCAAGAATGTGGATCTGAAATGTTATCTATGCTTGATGGATTCTCGGGATATAACCGTGTAGAGGTTGATACTCATGCAGATCAACACAAAACAATTTTCACTACTCCTTGGGGTACCTTTGCTTACAAGAGAATGCCTTTTGGGCTCATTAATGCTGGTGCCACTTTTCAGAGAGCTATGGATCTGGCTTTTGGAAGTTTGAAAGGGAAGTGTATTGTCATATACCTTGATGACTTGACCGTGTTTTCTAAAACAAGGGCGGATCATTTTGACCACTTGGAAACAGTTCTGCTAAGATGCAGAGAGCATGGGATTTCTTTGAATCCTAAAAAATCTATCTTTTGTGTCACCGAGGGAAAATTATTAGGGCACATCATTTCCAAAGATGGTATTAAGATTGATCCTGAACGAGTACAAGCTATCCAGCAAATTCCTCTCCCAACCAGCAAAAAGGGCGTGCACTCTTTCTTTGGTAAGATCAATTTTTTAAGAAGGTTCATCCTTGATTTTGCAGAGTTAACTTTGAATATTTCTCAGATGATGAAAGGGAAACAAACGTTTGGTTGGTCTTCTGAAGGAAAGGAATCCTTTGAAGGTATCAAGAGAGCTATCACTAAAACTCCTGTTTTAGCATGTCCTGATTTCAGCAAAGATTTTATTATCTATTGCTATGCCACAGATAATACCTTGGCTGCTGTTTTGACTCAAGAAGACTCTAACGAGCATGAACTCCCAATTGTGTTCATGAGCTATATTCTGAAAGATCATGAGTTAAAATACACCATGATGGAGAAACATGCTTTTGCAGTGGTCAAAGCTGTTAAGCAGTTTCGCTTTTACATCCTCAACTCTCATTCCATGGTGTTGGTTCCAGATACAACGGTTAAGTCAATTCTCACACAACAAGAATTTGGATCCAAGAGAGGGAACTGGGTTGCTAAGGTCCAAGAATATGACATTGACATCAAACCGACCAAGCTGGTTCGTGGAAAAGGTCTTTGTGAGCTCATTGCTGAAGGAGCTAAGCATGAATTACTGGAGAACAAAGTTGGCCTTCCTACCGTTTTGTTCCTTAGCTCAGTTGATGAATGGTATGCTGACATCGCCCATTTTCTCACCTATGGGGAATGCCCCTCTCATTTAACTGCCAAAGAAAAGAGGACTGTTAAATTGAGGTCAGTGCAATATGTGTTGTGGGAAAACGCCTTGTTCAAATGTGGGTTAGATGGGAGATTTTTGAAATGTGTGGACAAGGAACAGCAGAGAAAGTTGCTCTCAGCTTTTCATGATCAGGCATGTGGAGGGCACTATTCATCAACGGTCACTGCTCACAAGATTCTTCGTGGAGGATATTACTGGCCTTCCTTGTTCAGAGATGCATCTAAGTGGGTTGATAAATGTGAGGCTTGTCAGACTTTCGTGGGAAGACCCAAATTGGCCTCTTTGCCTCTTAAGCCAGTTGTAATTGAAGAACCTTTTCAACAGTGGGGTTTGGACTTCATTGGAACACTTAATCCTGCTTCTAGTGCTGGTCATACTCATGTGTTAACTGCCACGGACTATTTCACCAAATGGGTAGAAGCTATTCCAGTTAAGAGTACTACTTCTGAAGTGGTATGCAACTTCATCAAAGAAAACATCTTGGTAAGGTATGGTGTACCTAACAAGATTGTAACAGATAATGCTTCAAATTTCTCTTCAACCGAGATAATGGATTTTTGCTATGGGTATGGCATTTCTTTGGCTCACTCCTCAGATTACTATCCTCAGGGAAATGGGCAAGCAGAATCCACTAATAAAAATTTGGTGACTATTATAAGGAAATTAGTCAATGAGTCTCAACGAAACTGGCACAATAAGCTCTATGATGCTCTTTGGGCGACAGATTACACCAAAGAGAGCTATTGGAATGTCCCCTTTTCAAGTGGTATATGGAGTAGAAGCTCAATCGCCAATATACAATAATAAAGGCACCTGCCACCAATTTACCTAATGAAGGCCATTGAGATACTAGCTTCAGTGATGCTTTGATAAGAGAATTATGTACCTTCACAAACCGAATGAGGACAGATTGAAGGTTGGTGATAGGATATCTGCTTCACCAAAGAAAGGTAAAGGTCATGTTTGATAAGAAAGCCAGTTCGAGAGATTTCCAAGTTGAGATATCTTGTGTTGTTATGGGATAAAAGGCATGAACCTCGTGGCAGCCATGGCAAGTTCGATTCCCTTTGCTCGGACCTTTCAAGATCAAACACTTTCTTTGGGTAAGAATTCCTTTTATCTTGATTACATTGATGGTTCTCCTCTCCCACTTCCTTATAGTGGGCGAGTACCTTAAGTTTTTCAAGTCATAGGTGATTAGGAGTCCTTTGTATATTTTGTACAACGTTTTTGTTTTTTCTTTCCTTTTGTTTTGGTGTGTTGTCCTCTCAGTATTGGTCCGCTTTTTTTGACTCCGTGGCCCAAGGGATAAGGTACTGGTCTGCTTCCCCGAGTTTGTCTAAGTTCTTACCTTGTCTCATTCCTTGAATTTATGCCAAGTCATCCCTAGAAGGAGCCAGCTGTTGTCCACTCAAAATTCCCTGCTCTTAAGAAAGTGAATTTTCAAAATTTTGAGTTTAAGTGTCTTCTCTGTTGTACTGAAAATGTTAAAAGTCGTGAAATTGAGAAAATCTGCGTTTTTGGGTCATTTTGTGTGTTTTTTGGGCCTATCGGACATTTTTGTCCCGCATGTCCCAAGTTCAAAAGTGCGCTCTGTTCCCCGATCGGCCGATTTCCCCAAAGTTTGTCTTTTTCGGGCCCGTCGGAACTTTTTGTCCCAAATGTCCCAAATACAATTTGACAAGTTGTTCCATTTTCAGCCGAAACACCCGAACCGCGTACTTCACGCTTTCGCGTCCCAAATGTCCCAAACTCTTCCGGACCCATTGTCACCTTTTCGTCCGATCCGGCCGAGTCGCGTGTTTCGCGTCCTTTCATCCCGCATGTCCCAAAAGGCATTTGTGCATCTTTTCCCCGCTTCGCCCGAATCGGCCGAGCCGCGTGTTTCGCGCATTCGCGTCTCACATGTCCCAAATGAACCAAGCGCCATTCATGCTTATTTTTCCCACTCTACCCGAATATCATGTTTATTCAAATTGGTGGGTATGTATTAAATGTGCATTCGTTTTCTTTCTCTCTCCTAATCGGCTATATAATGAGCGACCCCCTATGCATTTTTCACATTGCTTTCATGTTATCCTTTGCTCGAACCCTCGAATCTAAAAACTGCACGTGTATCCTTTTCCTTTGTATTTCCTTCCCAAGTCTAGTTTGCATCCTCGTCCTCCGAGTTACTATCAATATGAAGATCAAATTTCAGTGGACAAGAGCAAATCTCGCCACTAGAATCTGACGTTCCCAATATTGGGGACAATGAAGCTCGTCATCTTGATTTCGGTGATTTTTGGGCAAGGATGGCAGATGAAACCCTACACCAATGGTGTAGATGATTCACGACAGCGGTTTGGCTTTTGCTGGAGGTTTCCCGATCTCAGATAAAGGTGTGTTGATACAGTGCTTTCATGCGGAGCTCACTTCGACCCTGATTCGAGCGAATTAACCAATGTACGGGGAACTCATCACCAAGCTGGATGTTGCCACCATTAGCACTGCTCTGAGGATCCCAGAGATGGATAATGCCATAGTTGTTTCCGGGATCAAGCACAGCCCCGTTTAATCAAAACAATGACAAAATACAAGGCGCGGGTGGCGAAGTCATGGCTTAAAACCCTAAGAAGGAGCGCTCTGTCTATCCAAGACTCTCTTCCGAGCAGATTTCAATGAAGAGTTGTCAGATTTCATAATCCTACTGGCTCGGGTTATGGGCTTACCTTCTACTAACGAGTTCCATTTCTGGATGTGCCCGCTCATCTCCATGGTGTGCGAGGGAACTCAAAATATCAATCAAGGGCGGAGATCATCGGCATGAACTTGGCGAGCAAAATTGTCCCAATGTACAAAGAAACGAAGAAGTTCTACATGACTTCGTACCTGATGTATACTCTGGCGGCATCAAGGCAATGGTTTGGTTTTTCTTACATTGATGCCCACAAGGATGATCCTGTATATGCCTACGCCTACGCTTCACTCTAGAGACCAAAGAATCGTTGCAATTTCGTAAGATTAAATGATGCTTTCACCATGCATGTGGTCATGCCGCTTGAAGGTGACACTGCTAGAAGGTTTTCTGATGAATCCATGAATCTGATATCGCACTACGGTGCTTATTTTATCCAATTCAGAAAATTCTCTTATATCAGGCTTGCTGGCTATGAGAGCACCCCTTTGAGGCTTCCCATGTTCTGCAGTGATAAGATGGCCTTGATATAAGTATGCAGCAGTTAGACAAATTGCAGAGAACCTGCAGAGACAAGAAGATTTCTGGTTTGCATTTTCCCATCTCTTTGGGAAACTACACTTGTAAAACAGCCCTGGACGCATAGAACATAGAAAGAGCCCTAGTTCCTATCACTGTTCATTTCTTCAAGCCAAGAACTTGCTTCGACTTGAAGAAGTTCATTGAACAGAACATCAAGATAATCTATCATCATAGGGCAGATACAAAAGACTACTGGGCTAACTGTGTAGATGATTTTGAAGCTAGAAGGAGGCACTATGGTAGGTTCTCTCTGCAATTGATCCAAGAACTCGGCTTGTACCAAGTTCCTGAAGGACTCTAGGATGACAATTCTGATCTATACTCATATGAGTATGACAATGTGGTTAAGCACACTCCCTTGGAGGACTTGGATTGGAACAGGAAAGAGAAAGATGATCTGGCCGAGATCCTTGCTCCAGTCTTAGTCAGGACTAAGGTCTGGTTTGACAGGAAAGTTCGAGAGCTCAGAAGGCACTCAGGAGAATCCTCTTCTAAGGATGTTTCAACACCAAGGAGGGAAGCATCAACTCCCATATCAGACACACCTGTGCAAACCCCTCCTGCCTCATCAACGCAAGGACCTGCAGCTTCCACTCCTTCATCCACTCAAGTGTACCAGAAGAAACTCAAAGAGGTTAAGAAGGAGCCTGTGGAAAAAGATCCTCAAAGAAAGCAGGTAGAAGTGCCTTTGGGACCAGAGAACATCATTGTTCTCAGTGAAAGTGAAGAGAGTGAAATGCCAACCCCTGCAAATGCTCCTGAAGATCCAACGGATAAAGATAAGGAAGTCCAGAGCACTGAACTTCCAAGTGCTATTGATTCTTCTGCCGCAATTGTCTCAAGCGCCCCACTCACATCTCAACTTGAATCAACAGCTGTGCAAACCTTGAGCATCATGAGCTCTCTGTCTCTTGGTCCTCTTGCCCCTCCTGCTGATTCCTCTTCCTCTTTTGCGTGGGTGCAACCTTTTGTTGACAGTAGGAAGAGGAAATCTTCCTCTCGGAGCTCAGGGTCAAATTTTGATGTTGTCGCAGCCTTGTTGGGCACTACTCCTTCTCGTGCCAAGAAAGCCAAAATCACCTCCAGAATAGTGTCTGATGCTCAAGGTCAGCAATTCCTGGAGATTGCTAAGCCTACAAAGGGACAAATCAGAGCAGACTTGCAGGCATCTGACTTAGAGCTCTCAAGAATTCTAATGGGAGAGTCTACTCCTGAAGGTGAGATCCACAACCTCCAGGAAACGGTCACAAGAGTCATTGGGAGGGTAGAGAAAGGGCGTAAAAACTATTGAACAATTGAGGAACAGCCCATTCTCACAGGTTTCATCAAATCTCTTTTGTCTAAGGACAAAGTTTTGGACCCTACCCCATTGACTACTCTTCCACCACCTGTAATTTTGAGCCAAGATGAAGTACAGAGTATCAAAGACATGCACAAGTATTCTGTCTATGGCAGAGCTATGGAGGCCATGGTAGAAGATATGCTTGTTGCAGGATTGAACTTCATCGATGAAGCTTTCAAACTCCATGGAAAGGTGAACAATTTGCAACAGAAGTTCTCCTCCACTATCGGGGTCATAGATAAAGAGCTCAAACTCTGGAGCAGTTGCATAGTAGACCTCCATCTCATGGGACAGATAGATGAGAACATTTTATTGGAAAATAAGGTTTTTGATGATGCAAAGGATAATCTGTCAAAGTCCTGGGTTTACAGCGTGGAGTGGAAGATCAAAGTCTTGGAGGAGGCTTTGGGAGAACTGAAGAATAGCTGGCAGAAGGGTGAAGCTTTCAAGACACTGGTTGTATCTGCTTTCAAAGATATACATTGTCATCTTTAGGATGAAACTTCTGGTGTGCCCCTTTCCTTGCAAGAAATCAAAGCTCAATTCAGAGCTTTTGTCAAAGATAATCTATTCAAGGAAAGCTCCATCTCCAAAGAGAAAATGAAGGAGATCTGCTCTCTTCAATCTACCATTGAAGAAGCAAATAAAGATTATCATACTCATGTCGAGTTTGATAAAGAAATGGAGAAGTGTCTCGGATTTTGGGGTCAGTCTACACCAACACGCCGCCCTGTGGGTAGACATAGCCGAGGCATTGAAGATATTTAGGCAGCGAATTTTGAAGTCAGTGGGTCCCTCCCAGTCTTAACCACTTGTCTTCTTCTCCGTTTTCTTCTCTTCCTTTCTAATTCTTTTTCTCGAATTCATTGTAATTAGTTGAGGTATTGCGATTGGCAATCCTTAACTAATCTTTAGTTAAAAGAAGTAGTTACAAAGAGTAACTTATTTGTAAGCTATATAATGGCCTCTCCACGCCATTTTGAAGGGAGGAAGAACTTGGCTTATTTTCTGAAAGTGTAAATAGATCATAAAGAAATCAATACATAAGGACTTTCCATTCTTTGTCTATCTGATCTCTGTTATCCCCAAGCTTTCATTTAATTTTTGTGAAGATAATTTGTCTGTGTTATGTTAAGAAACTTTGTGTTCTGACAGATGTTATTTACAGAACTTTGTGTCTTTAAATTCCATCTTATTTATATGATGCAAATGATCTTGTTTCAATTCACTATAACTTCACATACATAAAGAATTACTCTGTTATCTATAATTCTGTATGTTGCCTTTCTTCTCATTCTCGTACTCTCATTCCTCAGTCCTTTTGTAATTGATGATCTTTATAGAAAACACTTTCGTAATATCCAAGTTCAACCAGAAAATCATGTTTTGTATATTTGTAAATAGGTTCATTTCTGAATAAGGGAACCTCTCCCATTAAAGAGGAGGGACTTCTTGTCCCCTGACTGTTGCTCTTCGTAAAGTCCTATTTGATGACCAACACATCAATAGTCGTGGAAGCAACTAGCTAGTGGGGTGCTCTAAGCACCAACATCTCTGTCCATCCGGCTGCCCTCACGGCTGGATCCGCCACCTCTATGCCTCTCCCATAGGGGATGATACGCCATGACCCAACTCATGACCAAGGTCGGATGGCTCAAAGACTGTCCCTCGTAAGTGGACCACCCTATATAGGTCGTGGTAGGTGGTCCAAAGTATATCGGTTCCCTGCATAAATTTGGCCATGTGCCTCAATCAGGTGCAATAATAGGGGACCAACAAAGAGAGTAAGGTGTCCCCTCCCTTGTCCCCGATCAATCTTGAGGCAAGGATCCCCATAATGGCCTCGACAAATCAAGGGGATAGGCAAGTTAGGAATAGAACGGGCCCTCACCCCCTTCTTCGAACTAGTGGAGACAACTGCATCTCCCATATATGTGGCCCACTGAGCTATCTGAGACCGCGACCCCACTGTGTCAAGTGTAAGCTGTCTCCCAATGATCGAGACTCCCAAGATACTAGTAGACATCCTCCAAGGTAATAGTCCACTCACCCGACTCTCCTGGAAATCGGAAAGTGTTCCGATCAGCATCCCAATACGAAAATAGGTCACACAGTATGTGACTAGAAGGAGCGACATGAGGAACCCGTGATATACGTAATATGCCGGCCCTCTGAAGAGTATCCTGCTCAGCCTGAGAAAGTGCATCCAACACTGCTGGAAGCCAATCACACTCTCTCTCATGGCTCCATCTGATGTACTCTTCCTTCTTCTGCAAAACACACAAAAACACGCAAAAAAGAGAGTAAGTTAGTACCAAAATCACATTGGGAAAAATCATTAAAACATATGAGAATACTAAAAATGCAAAAATGGGTTCAAAACAAGGTTATTTTAGCATTCTATAAAGGACCGCCGCCCTGAGCAGGGCAGCGGTTCCAGTAACCATCGCTCGTATGCGGTCGTGTAACCGCTACCCGCTCGGGTGGCGGTCGTATCCCAAGCGTTTTCAAGTAGGTCACGTGCCCTAAAAAATGCTCAAAAACACAAAAATGACCATTTTAAATAAAATGAGAGCTCGCCCATTAGGTGTCCCCTAAGGACACATTTAAAACTAAAAATTTCAAAAATTACCCCCCCATGGCGAAGATTTCATCATTTTTACATTTTAGGTATAAAAACAATAAATCGAGAAGAACTAACTTGAGATCTCACAGATCGATGTTCCACTCGTGGAGGCATGATCACTATCTCATCACGAACGCTTCGATGTACTCTTGTAAAAAACCGTGGGTCCCAGAGCTCAAAATCAATCAAATCAACACACGCAAATGAATAGGAAAATGGGCCCATTTTTATATATTTAGCATTTTGACTCATTTTGAACTCCCTTTTCACAGGTTTGGAGAGCCGATGGAGGTAAGTTCTTATCCCCGCGCAAATGGTAAGTCCTAACTTCATATTATTTTAGTATTTATTTTTCGATTTTTATCTATTTGCACTTGAGTCTTATTTTCATTTTGCAGGTAGCGGGAATTTTGGATGACGTCATTTCGACACATGGACGTGTCAGGTATAATTTCTAGTTTCCCATTTTGGGACCACTATACTTGGACCCACCGTTTTACGCCTCTTCATGGTTAAAACGCTTCTCTGAGGGGGCAATATGTACGTACCCAAAATTATAGGGTACATGATCGCTAACGATGTTACACATTCCCAATGATGATACAGAGTCTCCTCGCAAGGTGTTCGGATCTAGAAAAGCTCTCCAACCGTATGTTAACATTTTACATGCCCCGCTTAGCCTCCGCATGCCTGCTCTGTTTTACTCTTTCTCCTTCTTTTCCTTTGCATTTTGGTCTTCGATGATGAAACCACCACCTGCCTGGGCGGCGGTCTCGTGACCGTCGCCTGTGCTAGCGGCGATCTGTGACCGCCACCCTACTCGGGTGGCGGTCCTTCACGCTTTTTCTAGCATGCTTCTTTTAACGCGACTCGTGTAAATTTTTAACTTTTACCAGCTTTCTCATCCGTTTTTTCTTGTATTTATCATTTTGGTTCCCTAGAATAGTGTTTGTTAATTGTTTATAGTAAAAGATTCCTAGTTGGAGTTACCTTTGGGTGAATGGGAATTCTATAAATAACTGGTTTGATTACAAACAAATGGCCCCTCAAAACCGCCTCTCATTCTCTCATTTCAATAGTTTAGTCTTTCGGTTATTGTTTAGAAATTCTATAGCTTTCATTTGTTGCATGCATAGTTAGTCTTATTCTCTTGTTTAGAAGCCACATGATCTTCTTGGTCTAGTGTTATTACTATTTCATACAATCAATTGAGGTAGGATAGTTTCATTTTCAGTCTAAAGCCATTAGAGTTGCAGGTTTTGTTTGTTAAGAAGGATAGTTTTAGGTTCTTGATGTTTTGTGTCACATGACTCGCATGATAAATCCCGCTAGGAATTGCGCATAAGCCAAGCTCTGTTCTCTTGCGCTATCCCTCTCCTATTCACATTGTATTCGGTCTACATCCAAAGCTGCCATTGTTCCAATATCTACTTCGTTAACGCTAACATTACATGCTTTTCCGGATTCACGTGAGCATGAAGGAACAAGGAGATCACACCGAGGGACAAAACCACACACAATCGGATTCGCCAACGTTCGCAAAATCCAGGTTCAAGCTATCAAAGTTCTAGTTAAAACATATCAAATAGAGTAGTGAGTCATTTCATTTTAGTTAATCTCACTTTCGATATTGTCGGGAAGTCATGGAGATTGATAGTTTCGAGAAACTATGATTCATTCCTCACTTCGAGGTAAGATCGGGGTCTTTCAAATAGATTAGATCGAGTTATTTGATTATTCAAAATAGATTCACAACCGCACAGCAGTGCAGTAGCTATACTCGCTACTTTGTTTGTTTTAAATTCATTATTAGCTTAGTTGTCATTTTCTAGATATTAAATAATTGCTCTTTCAATTCTATCAAATAGTTGTCATCTTAATTCTGTTAAATACTCTGTCAAAAATACAAAAATAGAGAATTTATATATGTTGTGGATATACTTTACATAATTAGTTTACTTCGCTTTAGTTAGATTTATATTATTTCATGTGTGACAATCACGGGACCTAGGGAGCCCGTGAGAATACGTATTCGAGCCAATCGTACCTCAACCCAATCTTGTTGCAAGCAATAACTCGATATGACCAAAATCTCAAAATTCAGTCTCTTCCGAACAACAACAGACCTACAAGAAATTAGCTCACACGCTTAAGAGGATTAAATATAGAAGACGTCAAAGCGCATAATTTTTGGTCAAACCAACCAAACTACAGATTTCCTAATAAATATCTGTATGACCGTGGAAAGGCTTGAAAGAGAGCAAACGTCGGTTGTGATCATTTGGTCCCACACCCAGATGCAGAGACATTCTCATTGACATGACACTAGTTTAAGAATTCAAGTTGTCAGAACACCCGTAAGGTACTCGAGAAGATTACGTAGCTTTTAGTTCTAAACATATAGGCCGAAAAGGCATACGACTACTGGATATTAGGGATTAGGGATTGATTCTACACATGACCATAGGAAGCCCGCAACGACCACAAACCTACGGTTGTGATCCACAGTACCACAACCCAACAGCCCACAGTGTCAATCGAAATTGATGTTGGTTTATGCACATTAGTATTTAGATCCTCTCTGCTTCCACCAATCATTATCGTACAACTATCCTCACTAGACGTGGCAGCCTAATTAAGCTAAGGATTTCTCGGACTAGACCAAAGAATCACCCATAGAATCCACCATACATCCATCATCCATTTTTCATGACCTTGTCGGGAATATCTACAAAGCACCCACAAAGTTATCTTCACATATCCCATAACCTATAGATCGGATCACGCCGAGCTCGATATTGATTGGAGCCTTCGAGCAGTCGTCCTCACCGAACGATCTATCATGCCAGTTCAGGTTAGGAGGGCCTTCTTTGCCTTAGATTTGCAGGTTCCATTAGTGCACGTTGAAGACATAAGATTGCCTAACTAGTTTGTTTGCACCCCACGTATATTCCATCCCCACTGGTTGTCTCGGCACGACCTCGGAGGTCGGGTGCGAGGAAGAGTTACTTGTAGATTCCCATGCTCGCTTGTCACTTTTCCATTGTACAGTATCCTTTGTTTCTACAACTTTTCCTTTTTTCCCAATCAACGTTCATTCCTTTGCCTCCTTATTAGTTGTCTTTTGTGGACCAACTAAGTGATTAATTTTTTTCTTATGAAGAGGAAAATTTCTATGATCATGACCGACCAGCTTACATTTTCTATAGGCAAAGGGAGACGGATCATAATCAAATCTCTGCATCCAAAACCCTTAGAAGTAAAGAGTTTGATATTACTCTCCAAAAAAGTGTTTTGACCCATATTGACACAAAATCTGGCGTGAGTGAGTCTAGATTTAGCCTTTGTGATAGGGTCTAAGGCTATCGGCTTACCCAGGATTTTTGCAATGTCAATAAGGACTTCCGGCTCCCGAACTCTAGTGGTAAGCCTGGAAGCTTGACCCAGATAGGGAACTCAGAAACAGACGTCACAAAGGGATTAAAAGCCAGTTCCCATTTCTGAACCACCACATGAGATTTTCCAATAAACTAAGGACCTCCTAGAATCTTCGCCACATGATCTTTACTAGGAAAAGAGACTAAGAAGAAACCATTAGCATAAGTTGAAACTTCAACAGTTCCATTAGACGCCCAACGCCTCTTGACCCAACCTCTAAAGTAGTCAATATTCGGTCTAGAGCCAAGGCATTTAGCAAAAAGATCATCTTCCATGGAGGCTTTGGTTCTATCTAAAAGAATCTCAGGGACTTTAAGGGATAAGTTACCTTTCTCTTTTGACGGCTCCAATCCCACCAAAATCACCTTGTCCATGCTTTTTCCAACCAAACGTTCTGCCCACGTGCTCGCAGCCCCATCCTTTTCCTTGTTGTCCTTGGGTTCAACAATCACGTGTTCTTTTCCAAGGTGAAGGGCCCATTCATTCTACTACTATGTTTGATCCACTGGAGATTCCCACTCGCTTCCTTCGCTTGAAATTTCCAGCAAATCCCACTCCCGCTCCCACTCCATGATCCCCTACTTAATAATTAGTTAGTTGTTAATCGTATTGTTAATACGGTAATATTGTTGATATTATATTGTTAGTAATACCGATATAATGTTGCATATAGTTTATTGGTTAGTGTCATGGGTATTTGTTGTAATACCTACCTATTTTCTAGGAGGTTGTTTTGACTATCTTTATGGCTATATAATAGCCATGTATTGTGTGTTTCAAATATAGAAGAAATAAATTATTTTCTTTGTGCTAAATTCATTGTGAGGTTTTCTGTGTAATGCCCTCCTCATTCTTATCAGTGGTATCAGTGCAGTTTTGTCTAAGAGAGAAATTATCCATGAGAGTCTTATATGTGTGAATTAACCATGTCTTGTAGTCTAAATAGCTATCTTTCACAATGCTCCGCGTAATTGTTTGAACTACATACTTGCACACTTCATTCATGGTAAGAAGATGCATTTGCACGAGTGAAAGGCGTATACACTATGATCTGTGCATCAAAGTTTTTTCTTCCCTAACTTGCACTGTGTTTTGCATCCAAATCGGTCCTTACTACAAGACCACGTTTTGGTCTATGTGCATTTTTTCTATTCTTAGCGTCAAGATACTTTGAAGGGACGTGTTATCTTGAAGATAAGTGTGCAGTATTGATTTGTTGGAGCACTCATTCAAAGACATTATTTTATCTCTAGTTGCGAGACCAATATCTGTAGATTTGATTACATTTGTCAATTAATGTGTGTATTGCATTCAACAATTTGGATCGATCTCATTCTCCTCCAACATCACTGTGCAGGAGAAAGGTTCAATATCACATGACGAAATGCTCTATATCAAATCAGCGTAAGATATCCTCCGCAGATCAGACTTGGACACCTCTCCTTACACAAGTCTATTTTATTTTGTGTCTCCATTCACCATTTTAATTTTATTAGTCTTCACCATGTTACTTGTATTGTTATTTTATTAGTCTTCGCCACGTTAAGTCATACCATGTTTTCCGAGTCGCCTTAAAAGTTTAATGTTTCACAATACTCGTAGTTTTGTTAGGAAGGTTTTTATATAGAATAAATATGTTTCATTATTAAATTAAAAGCCACATCATTCATTTATTATTCATAATTTTTTGTAGAATCTAAAATCACTATCATCGGGTAATTTTTAGATATCAAGAGAGTGTTATCATTTTAATTTTGTAATTGTCAAAATAATTACGTTGTCAAAGTCTTGTCGTTATTTTGTATTGTCTCATTTTATAAAATTTTATATTATTTGTTAGTCATGTGTCATCAAATAATTAAGTTATGGTCAAATTTGTAATGTCGATTAAGGTATTGTTTTATCTTTTAAGTGTCATTATTTTTTGTCAATAATTTTGTTGTCAAATAGTCAAAAAATTAAGTCATTGTAAAATTCTCAAAAAAAATTGCCTCACAAACGCATTTTCGGTGTTACCTAGTGTCTCCGTGTGAAAATAAATGATTTTACATTATGGGGGAGATAAAATAAACCCAATGTGGAAACTATTGAGCATCTAAGTCAAATTCAACTGAGCTAGCAACATGTTACTGGAGGAACGAGACATCGGAGGATGGAGGTCAACTAGCGACCTCTCGTCAGTCACCAACAACAACATCACTTCACTAATTTGGTGGCATGTGTGTGCTTTTTCTTTAGAGTGGTGTGCCTTATTTTAGTGCGTAGCGTGTTTGATTTCAGCATTTCAATTTGGTGTGGATTTCAACGTGGTGTGAAAAATAAGAACAGATGTGGTATGTTCTTGTTCACTTGTGTATGTGAGTATTCCTACATAATTCCCCAATGTAATAACATAGTGAAGAATAAATAGCACAATGAAATGAAACATCATGAGTCTTGAAGAGGTTGAACAGTCATATGTATTCTTGTTCATACCTAGGTTTGTGGTTAGCCTCTGGAAAACCAATGAAGGTTGTTCAAATTTGTTCCTACTTGAGATCCCACACTGACTGGATCAAGGTTAATAAGCATATGATTCATGAGCATGTTTCCTCCTCGTCGATCAATGCGTTCCCGAAAGTACATTGTTGATAAGAGGTTGATGAATTCCTTCTTCTACCTTTAGTTTGAGTGTTATACCAAGATCCTGAGCAAACACAAGCGACAAGATGTAAAAGATGTGTGACAGTTGTTTGCTACCATGTAAACATTGAGGGGGGGAATGTTAGGAAATTAATATTTGCATGGTTGATATTTACTGAAAGGTAAATAGTAATTAGTTAGTTGTTAACCATATGGTTAATACAGTAATATTGTTGATATTATATTGTTAGGAATAACAATATAATGTCACATATAGTTTATAGGTTAGTGTTACGGGTTATTTTTTGTAACACCTCCTATTTTCTAGGAGGTTGTTTGGGCTATATAATAGCCATGTATTGTGTGTTTGAAATATAGAACAAATATATATTATTTTGTGTGCTAAATTCATTGTGTGGTTTTTCGTAATGTAATGCCCTCCCGATTTTTTGTGTTTTTCATTAATTGTTTTTGTAAAAATGGAATTTAATATTGCTTGAGTATATGTATTTCCAATTTATTTATTTTTAGTTTGTTTTACATCTAAACACACACACACACACACACACACACACACACACACACACACACACACACACACACACACACACACACACACACACACAATTTAAAATAATTATATTACATTTTTTTATTAAACGAATTTTGTGTCACTTTTGCACCACTTGATACTAACTTATTGAATGAAATAAGTGGCGTAAGCGTGGCGCAAATGTGGTGCAAAAGTGTCACAAAGTGACAAAATTAAAATGTCTAGTTGCGTTGAGCTTCCGTCACTTTCACAACATAATTTCTTTAATGAAACATTACCGAAAGCCCGAAAAAAGGTGACTTTATGCATGAAATTGACCCAAATAATAACACTTTTTACACAAACTATATTAGTGGTAAAGGCTAATAAATGCCACTTCAAATGCCATAAATTTACGCTAAATTAATTAATATATTTACAAACTTCCATATTTAAATTATTTGTTTTATAAGCTTTCTAATTTTTAATTAATTTTGTTAAATTTGATTGTTTGTTTTTTAATTGTTTCTCAACCAAGGTATTTTATATGTAATATTTGTTCAAGGCACTAGGAAAAAAATGAGAACATGTCTATTTTTTGTGAAAAAGTTATAAAAAAATTGCTTCAATGTATTTGTTTCATATATTGAAAGAAAATCTATATTTCGACATATATAGAGATAAATATCATCATGGGGCTCCATACATATCTAAATCGAATGTAGTGTTTAGTAAAAAATGAATTAAAAATATATATTGACCAAAAAATACAAAAAAATATATGCCCCATAACTACAAGTCAATATCTAAAAATATCAAGAAAATATAAGTTTTGAAAATGATATTGTAGTGGGGCTACTCTCACTTTATTATAAATTCATATACTTATAACATACAATCTTTTAAGAAAATGAACAAAAAAATGTATACACATATTATACACTTAAAATACAACATGTTAATTTACGTGTAACTTACGTATAGAATAATAAATGTTTAAAATACATGTTTTTGGTGTATAAAAAGTGACACACACTTATATACTTCGATATACTTATAATGTATCTTTGTCTATTATATTTTTCTTTTTATAAAATATACCAACCACCAAATAACATTATAGCCTTTAGTTTAAGATTACCTTTGTTTATTACTTTAACTCTCTAACAAGACCTAATCCCCATATTTTAGATATAAACTTTAGAAACATTTACCATTAATATTAAAAAGTGGATTACACTCTTATATTCACACAACTATTTATACTCTTAATTGTATTTTTTAATGTGTTAGCTCTTTTAGTCTTCTACTTATATTTTACTTTGTACATAAAAAGAATATTCATATTCACTATTTTTGTTCACTTAAATTAACTACTTTTTTGACCTCAAACTTATATAACAAGTGTGGAATTGTAATCTAGAGGACTTTTGACACTAATAACAATTTTCTAACAAGGAAATATCAATAGAAATATAAAGAATTTATTTTTTTCAAATAGAAATACAAAGAAGTGTTTTGGGATTTTATTTATTTGTAGATGAGCATCGTTCTTAAGCTTATTGTTAGAACAATGTTCAATAGGCATATTGTTTTACTTTATCTCTATTTTCCTAGGTTGAATATCAACATTTATATGAGTTTTTCCATGTGCATTATAATTAAAATATGAGTTTTTTTAAGTATGTACACACACACACACACACACATTATTGAGCGCAAGGGTGTGGCATAAGTGCTCACCACCACCCACCTAGGTTCTAATCCCCTGCACCCTAGGGGACCAGTTTACCCTTGGATTTACACAATCGGTTCGGAGGACTTGCCCTACATTAGCGCACCACAAAGTGTGCCAAGTCGTTGGCTCATTAACTCTTGTAGTATTAAATATACATACATACATACATACATATATATATATATAATCTTCCTTTCATATTTATTTCAATTTTATTATGAAAACATTATGATTTATCCTCTACACATTGTAAACATTTTGAGGGATTGTTTGTTCCCTTCATTAAATATTGTTAAATTTTTCATTTTCTTTCTATTTTACCTTTGTGTGAAATAATTTGCTAATAGGACTAAGCCTTCCCATTGATATTATGAGGTTAAGTTTTTATGTAAGTCTTGGAAAAATATTAAAAGATTGTACATTCTAAGTAAATTTTATTTATAGTAGTTAGACATATTAAAAAGTTTGTTTTAAGAGAATTTTTAGGTTTGTTAAGCCACTTAAGTGAATAGGGAACACCAAACAAGTAAACAACCACACTCAATCAACTATTATGTTCGCATGAAGGCTACCTCCATTATGGCATCACCCCTTGATATAAGGATCATATTAAATAATGTTTATATGTTGTCACATGCCAAGCCTTATGATTTATGTGGGATTCAATTTTTATATAGGAAGAGGGGGTCGGGAAGACCAATCGACATCTATTGAGTGACTTTCCAACTAAAAGTCGGCAATTCAAAACTTGCACACCTATAGGTCGCATTCACATCAATTTAACTTTACTTTGAAGAGAGGTAAGATATAGGGGTAGTAATAGATAATAATGGAGATGTTCTTGATTCCCTTCTTTAAGAAAAAAATGTTTATATAAGAAGATTTTACAATTGTAGAAGCGATTCCAAGACACAAATTAAAGATATCTTATTTATGTTAATAAGAAATTTTTAGAAACTTGTTGTGAGGAGATTTAAAAAATTGAAACAAAAATAAAATAAAAAGTATAATCGAAGGGCCCTTGATTTGATGGTGAAGTTGATTGGCTTTGAATAAGCCCATTAGGGATCAAGTCTTGTTGAGTGCAAACCACAGGGATACTCAACACGGAATGTGAGAGTTGAAATGATTGAAGCTAGGATCGTGCCTAGATGACTTTGACGGCGTGGATGCCCCTTACTTGTAGCTACTTAAGCTTAAGGTGATCATTTTTTAGATGTATACTTACTCATAATTGTAAATCTGCTATATATTTCCTCGAAGCATGAGCAAAAATGTTGATACTCTATGTAATATAGTGCCTAGTTGAGTGCACTTCTCAATTAAAAAAATAAAAAAATCTAAGCGACAAACACATTTATCTAGAACCAATCAATTCACCCTCTCCTCTCTTGGACTAAATAACTTTATAATCCAAAAATACTATCTAAATATCCCTAAAATTGTCATATAATCCAAGTCAAATATACCTCTTCAAATCATCTTAAAATTTCTTCTATAACTCTAAAACTCTCATTCATATGTTATTAACCAATAGGGTTTTTATTGTGGACTTTTATGTCCACAAAACTACCACCATATATCTCTCTCTTACAATTACAACCAGAAATCATTCTATTAGAAACCACCTCACCCTGCCAAAAACCACCGCCAAAAACTTATACCCAAAACCACCTCGTGCTATAAAAACCGTTATCAGTAAACAGCAGAAAACCATTTTACAATGCTGGAAATCGTTGCCGGAAAACTATTACCAATAAATTGTCTGGAAAATTCTACCTAATAGTCCCATATTTCCTAACTTTTCTAACAAATTAGTTTTCCGAATTAAAAACAATTATAAAAGGCATAAAGTTGTAAATCCCCTCTCCACCTAATCATAAAGCAACCTGGCTTTTTCTATTTTTAAGCCCGTCTTTCTTAAGGAGGAGGACACGTGTAGGTTTAACCTGTTCCTCCATGCATGTGATCAAATTTGAAGGGCAGGTCTTCAATGCATGAAATAGTCGTCATTCAATTGAAAAAGAGTAAATGAACTTTACACATCATTGAAAAATATTGTTCTTTAAATTTATAGATTTCAACTTCTTCGATGGGGTTAAACTTCTTTGAATGACACATCAAGGAAAGTATATTTGATAAAAGAATATTTTTGAGAGGAAACTTTGACACAAAACAAATAAGAATGTCTTTTCATTATTTATAAAAATATGATTGTACCATTTATAATTATAATGTACAATTATCGTTTTCCACCTTTCAAAACAAGTTTAAAGTGTTTTTGGACTAATATTTATTTATTTAAATAATAGAATATTTGGATATTTTTAAAAGTCTAATAATTAATGTAATATAATTTTTGAAGATTATATTTACTAGCAATCGCACGTGAGGTGTGCGATGATAATGTCGAAAGAGAAATAATGGTGAGGGGAAAAGGAAATTGAAGTAGACAATGAAGCACTTTGTATCAATCAAAGTTGGTGACAACAAGTAAATACATGTCGATGATAAAGTTAGCAACACCATAAAGAAGACATGTTTCAACCCACAAATTTGCGCAAAGCATGACTTTGTGGTAGACGCAGAGAAATAGTTTATTAGAAACCCATCTTTGACTTTCTTGAGGGCGACGACATCCTAAGCACAGATGGGTTAGAGGGGGAGCGCATCGTAAAGAGCATGAGCTTCATTCTACATGCCCTCGCCTTTAAAACTCACATCATTCTCGCCCACTACCACTCCATTGACGACACACTGCTTTTGTTGCTCGTCAATGCCACTTGATCTGTCTCGCTCCTCCACCTCGAACATCTTCTTCTTCATTTTTCTTTCCACAATTGTGTGTGTCTTGGGGTTTGGGTTGTTCAAAATCAAACGCTTAGAGCTTGTTATGCAAATTGCTTTGTTGCTCATCTCTTGATTCTCTTTCCTTAAATTAATATTTTTTTCCAGGTTTATAGCCCCTTTCGTCGTATGGAAAAGCATGAGATTTTTGGGCATGGGGTCAGTGGGGAAGCTCGAGTTCATGCCCAAAGTAAAATCACAAAGACCTGTTCAAATGAATACACCCGCTCAGAGGATTCAATGTGTTTATGGACTTCATGTCGCTGTAATAGTTACTGTCGTCGTCACCACATGTAGTATGGCTTTAAAATTTTCGTATCTGTTGTTTTTTTCTACATATATTTAATAGAAAAATAAAAGTTGAATGGGAAAAATAGACCCATGTCAAAAAAACAATCCACCTCCGTGAGGCGCTCTTCAAAACCCAAAGCAGAACATGGCGAGCGACACATCCTAAGCAACCTTTTTCAACCTATCATTTTCCTTGCATGATAATAGAAGCAATTTATTTCAAATCATCAGATCAAATCATCGGATTAGGTCGCCACGTCATCTAAGGGCAGGGACAAGTTGGATCAGAAGGACCCTGAACCTCCACAATAGTTTTGGGGCTCTGCGCTTGTCACTGCTAAATCTTGGGCTAACGTGGACATTGACAAAGATTACTATACCAAATTTTTATGCAGAAATGTGTGTCATGTGTACGATGGAGGAGTTTCCATACTTCGTCGAACAACTGATCATGATCGTCGATGGTCTATCGCTTGTCAGAGGGAGGGGGGCTTTCCCCCAGTGAATACGTCTTTCGGCGTGATGAACCACAACCGTGTATTGTAGTTCATGATGGGGTCCGACATTGCTCCTCTGACGGCGTGGCCTATGCCCCCTGTGATGTGATTGGACTGTCTCTCAAAAGTCAGGGGCCCACCAACAGTGAAACTAAACAGTAACACCCATTCCCATTCCCATTTTTTTGCAGGTGAAAGTGAATGATAAACTGACAATGACAAGCTGACAATATCATACGCCATGTTCCCTCTCACCAGACACACTCTCTAACTTTGCAATCATGACATTGACATAGAACAATGAATGCATCATCGACCATCTTACAGTGGAAAATAATTTCAGTTGGAGGAGCCGTACATCATCAACATAACATATTTTTAATTTGATCTCACATGTAGCGTACGCAAGATAACTCAAATAAAAGATTTTTGGTTATAATGAGCTCATTTAGTGATCTGTGGCATAATAAGATTCGAAATAACGTTCATGTCATTGTATGGCTTATGACGTGTATGGTGGGAACTAGGCACGAAATGTCAAATTTATGGTGCCAAATTTATTGACGGCTAAGCTCTTTTATGTCGGCATAAATGGAATTTTTATATAAACAACTTTTGTAAGAATTATGAAGTTTTATATTTTCTAATGATATGTGTATTTATTAAATCAATAAAATAAAATATACGGTCTATAATTTTATATTTTCTAATGATATGTGTATTTATTAAATCAATAAAACAAAATATACGGTCTATAATTTTTTTCAATTTTATTATAAATATATTATATATTATTATAAATTTTATTATTTACAAGACTCCTCTCGAAAGCTTGCCATTGCCTTCTTCATGTCACTGCAAGCTATCAAGACCAAAATTGTCAGAGCCATCAAGTAAAGGGTTGTTGTGATGCTGTTTTTTGGCTGCGATGCGGCTGTCATCGGGCGGTTCTGGAGCTGTTTTGTGGCGGGGCTCCTTATGTTGTTTCTCTTTTGGTTCCTTTTTGATCTTGCCTTCTTTTTTCTGGATCTATGTACGTTTAGATCCTTTTTTCACCTATATTGTAATATTTGGCTGTTGAGCCTTCCTTGGTTGGTTGTTTTGCCCTTCTCTGGGTTGCTTCTCTCATCTTTGCTATCTGGCTTTTGAGCCCTTTTGTATACAGGGTATAGTCCCTTCAAAACTATTTGCCCTTAATAAAAAAATTAATTCTTAATATTTATTTATTTGGATGGTTCCACAATTGTATATACACATGAAGTAAGTATGATTTTACGAAGATACACAGTAGACATTGCAAATCACAAAGCGGACGATGATGAGGCCGCTCGCCTCTCCACTCGAATAGGCAACCCATTCTTCATAGTCGCACTAAGACTTGGAATCGACTCCGCATTGTGATGGGGATCCACTCTTAAGCGAAAGCTACGAATAACAGAGAAAAAAATATATTTCATCTGGATAAATGCTATTTCTCTTCCCAAACAAATGTGCACGCCACTGAAACATAGCGAACTTGAATGGACTCTGCGGAAAAAAAACATCATCTTCCATCCACCTATCTGGCTTGAACTCCATGCAGTTTGGGCCCCAAATGCTCTCTATCTTGCCCATCGCATAAGGATGATAAGTCACCCAGCTTGTCCTTCGTCACAAACGTGTCATCCGAAGGAAATCGTCTTCCACTGCATATTTTGAGTCATTCTGAACAGGAAGGTAGAGCTTCATTGATTCGCACAGTGCAATATGCAGGCATTACATCCCTTTCACATTATCGTACGAGTAGTTGAAGTCTACACAAGAAATATTGACGTTTATCGTGAATTTACATGTATTTAATCTATCCATCGGTTAAACCTTCCACCGTTGACGGAAAACGGTGATAACAGTGCCACATTGGGTTGACCACACAACATTGACATTAACTGCATGCAACCAAATTTTTATTATTGTGTCGTTGATGCATAGAGTGTCAGAATGAGCAAGGTTAGACCCATATACAATCAGACTGAAAACACGCCTTCATCATAACTATATTCATTTGTTTACAATATAAATTTAGATATTGATGCTTTAACTTAAGGATCTATGACTTAATGAAAGAAAAAATGAGATATATAATAAAATTCAAATAAAACTAATAAACCAAAATGAATAAATTTTGTTATAAATGTAGTTGTAAATAAATAACACATTATTATTTAAGTTTAGATACATATTATTTGAGAGCGACATAAAAAATTAAATTGTCAATTTTCCTTTAGACAAGTAGGTTTGATCATCAAATTTCGGGCCTAGTGATCTAAATTATTTATCGTATGAATATATATAATTTTAATTTTATTCTTAATCAGTTTTATTTTAGTCTTAATTAGATTTACCTAATAATAGTCTCGTAAAATGAATTATGAAAAACTCATGCATTAGAAAAAATTGTGCATTTCTTGTTGATGGATATTGATGTTTAAATGTCCATATAGATATTTATTAACACGGAAAATTTGAAGAACATGATTTCATTGGTTATATTATGCATTATATATTTGGATAGCGATATTGAATTGGCTAAGTAAAATTTATGTATGACATACAAATATTTCAATTAAATATATGTGAACGAAGACACTATAATTCTCAAGGCAAAGAATCCTTTAATAGTGAGGGGATAAAACCTCAATGCTCGTCAATTGTGGTTGTAGAAAATAAATATGAGATTTCTTTTGCATTGCATAGAATTAAGTCTATCCGATTTCCCCTTTTCACGTTGTATAAGAGATTGTTGTTCAATTGTCATAATATTTAATCATAAACAAGGAAAAATAATTATTTAGTGATTAAGAAAAATCAAAATTCCAGAATTTGTTAGCTTCTTATTTTTTTGTAAGAGATGACCGAGAATATGTAACCTTAACTTCCACGCTACCATGTTTTTTTTTATTATTGCGAAATAGTTTTTTGAAAGGGACTATACCCTTATGCAATGAGGCTCGGGAGCGAATAGGAAAATAAAGCTCGAAAAAAGGATCAACATCCCGATATACAATAAGGACCAACCTGCGAGACGCAGCGATCTGCAGAAAAACAACCAATGAAGAACACATAAAAAGAAATAAACACTGCTTGACGATCAAAACAAACAAACACGCGTGGTCCGCCACAAAAATGATAACAATGTACTCCGGCCGACCACTAACGGAGAAAACATCCAGACGATCATCTCAAAAGAGCCCAACAAAAACTGTCAAGAAAGGAACCAGCAAAAGCAAACCAGCTGCAACAAAACGACAAAAAAAAAAATGAACAAAACAACAACACACGGTGCTGCTGAGCGGATGCCAAAATGTAGCAATAATAATACGCCCAAAAGAAAAGAATCAAATCTTTTCCGAAATGGTGGGGGATTTAGATTTGGCATTACCCTTCTTTTTCCGATCCACCACTGTCCATTCCTGATTTCCCACATCCACTACAATCGGAAAAACTGCAATAGGTTTGATGGGGGAGTGATCCAAATGGGAGGTCGAATATCTTTAATCACTGAATCAGTAGCCTGTAAAGAATAATCTGGAGGCTTCTCTGTATTGGTCTGTGAATCAACCATGATGGGTGAGTTAGCTTGCAGGGGGGCACTCGATTCCTTAGCCGGATCTGAGTCGATTGTAAGATGTTCAGGTAGAGAATCCCTCCACCAGGCTGTTTTGGTCTTACGTTTGGAGTGTTCACAGTCATCTGTAACATGACCAGTTTGGAAGCAACGCCTACATCTGAAGGCAAGTCTCTCATAGTCTATCCTCTGCACCCGAGCCGGCTCCCAATCAGTAGATTGATTTATCTGGCTGTAAACATTTGGAGGTATCGAGATCAACCAGATTCGAGCATAAGTAGTATGGGTTTGAATGGAGATCTTATCATCGATTGCTACACATGAGCCTAAAGTATCCCCTATGCTTCCAATGAGACAAGATCTGTTCCAAAGCCGCAACGGGAGTCTGGTAGACGAACCCAAATCGGGTAGGTATCAAAAGACTCCTTTAATGGGTCGAAAGATGGATACCATGGTTTGGACATAAGCCCATATTCCCCCAAACCCAATGTTGACTAAAAATTAAATCCCTATCTTCGGGGTTTCAAAGACAAAGATGAAGTAAGCTTTAGCACAAGGATAAAGCTCAATCTTACCTTGTATTTTTCTCTCCATCTCTTGGCTATCCATCATGAAGTTGAGAAAGCTTAGGCCAAAATTTGTGAAATCTGCATATGAGCCCCGGTTGGGAGAGATTTTCCTCCTCCTTAAGAACCTTTAAAGTAAATCCTCTTCGATTTTCAGCGTTGAGACCTCCCGGGAGGGTTTTAAGAGCTCATTTATGACATTCTCCTTACATTTGGAGACCGGCTGAAGCATAAGATCCGGACTTGTCATTATTTAGTTTGTCCATGATATTTATAAACTTACCCTGTACCTCTTCCTCCATCACCGAGATCCACTCATAGTCTCTTAACCTGCGATTACCGGTATTGAGTTTTAAAGGAGATAATGAATCTTTGATGAACCATCTTTACCAAGTCCCATGAGTGAACACCCCTGTTTTGATATGGGGTCTTGGTTAGCATTGAAAGCCATGCCAATCCATGAGATTGGTGCTTTATTTTCCTCTTCATTTTTGCATCCGCCTCCCACGGATACCACTTTGGTTTCTCTTGCCGCCATTAATAGGGACCTCATTTCGAATCGAGAGGGGCGAACCTCTAAAGAACGTTCGTGCCTCCTTGAACCCTATTTTTAGATGAAGCCCGCGTAGAAACCATGGAATGTTAATGTGCTACCTCAATATCATAATGTAATCATTTCATAAAGAATTATGAGAAACTGCATTTGTTAACCACGTATCTAATACAAATATCTTTAGCACTTAACACGTATATAACACTTGTCATGGTTAAGGCTTTGAAGAAGGGCACACAACATTCATTCTCACACGCGGTCTTCAATGAAATCAGTGAACAAATGAGCGATGCAGGTTGTGAAGAAGATACAATCTAGATTTATACCCTCTAGAATCGAGGCCTCCTGGATAGATATGGATTAGATTTCTTGAGAGTTACTTATCTTTGAGTTATTTCGGAGAGAATATATGGAATAAATGTATTTTCCTTTTTCTTATGAATATTACTTTTCATAGATTTAAATATGATTTCTTACAGTGTAGTTGGTTGAACTGTAATCTGCAATCTGTGAGGGCTCTTCACATTGTCTTCATACAAGACATCACACTGGTCAATGTCCTCGACCACTCATTCATAGATAGAGTTGGAAGAGTACACAAGATCACCAACTGGAGAGGATATCAAATTCTCTGGCTGTAAAGCAACAACTCTTGTACCCACATACGTCATTGTTCTCCTTTTGACTTGAAGAAGGCGAGAGCATCACAATCCAATTCAACACCACTGCTGCAATGAAAGGGTAGAGTCGCACCATCCTCTACCTCCACCCAGACCCTATAACTTCCAACCAAACCCTAAAGGTCACGCCTTGCACCAGGCAAGCCAACTAGAAATGGATTGTTGCCAACAACTCCATTGTGAGCATGACATTTGATCCTCTACGCTACCCGGCCATGAACTACAACCTCGTCGGCTTCCTCAACACCTCGATGACCCGATCGGCCGACGCCACGCCATAATCTCCCCCTCCACATGGCCCCACAAAACATCTTCTTCACCACCACATTCTCCATGGTGGACAACACCCAAAATATCCAACCTTCAAATTGTTGGGCCACGTAACGATACGTAAAATTTCAATTTCATTCAAAAGGGGTTTTGAGAAAAACATCTATGATTTCCCCAACATAAGCGCGGAGTTCCCTATGAGCTTGCCCGATCCCTTCAGACTCTATAAATGGAAGGTGATCAAGTCCAGATCCATCACAGTTGGGGGATTTATGTGACTTGTAGGCCGCACCCATTACAAACATGTTTGTTGCCTTGATTGTGTACGAATCTTTAATGGGTTGCCTTACATTGCCCTCCACATAAGAAGATGTCATCGGTTCAGACTCGATGGTAACACATAATATCTTGGCCACACTACTACTGCAGAGAATTTCCATGCATGGCCACAGCCATACACGTGTTAAAATCCAATAGCGACAAATCACCCTGACATTGTGCGAGCCCGTGGACATATCCAGTGCGTGAGTCCGCTACAGAGAATTTCCAACCTTCCGATGGTTGACGATGCAGGAATAAGCATCGTAGGACGAGGGGGTTGGGCTTTCTCCCAGAGAACATGCCTCTCGGCGTAATTATCTCCCCATAATATTATATTTATTAATACAATTGTAATATGATGATATTGTACTTGCATAAACATTGTTTTACCAAAAAGACATATTTAATAATGAAAAATAATTATTTTTACCATTTAAATCATTAAATAAAATAGGAAAAAATTATTTGATAATAATTTGTAAAATTTAAAATAGTTTTATTTGGCTTCATATTAATTATAGTACACTAGCAATCGCACGTGAAATGTACGATGGAAATGTTCGAAGGGGGTCTATTGAGGAAGTCAAAGTGGAGGGAGAGAAACAATGGGAGAGAAAGAGGGGTGAAGAAGAAGGGGTTTGAGGGTGGAGAAGTTCAAAGGCGGGGAAAGTGGAATGGAGATACAATGCAAAACTCAACCCTCCAACAACTACATGACATTTCTGCCAATCATTTGAAGGAGAAAAGGTGTGTTGTGTAAGGTGATGAGGTAATTGTTAGTGGAGATATCTTAGAATGTAAGGAGTGGTAGAACAATAATACCTAATAAATGAGCCCCTCTAGGAATGGACATATGAAAGAAAGGAAAATTTTATACGTCAATCGAGATTTGCTATTGTGTAATTTTACTTTTTATGGCATCAATTTTTTTTATTGCACGACATTTAATTTTCTAGATAAGGTGAAGACGTGTTCGAAAAGTCATAAATAAAAAGGTGGGATTTAAAACCCTGCATGTCCTGCACCTATTCCATAGCTCATATTGTTTCCACGAAAAGAACATGTACTATATTTGTGTCACTGTATCCTCTCAATCTCGCTTACATTATTCACATGATTACATTTACGCTTAAAGTGGTCAAAATTAAAAATGCCAAAAATCCAATTGTCTCAATTGAGCTTATTAAAATTTTGCAGAAGAGAAAAGCTAAACCAAAAAATTCAAAGAATTGTTTTTCACTGAAATAAATTTGATCTAGATAAGTTTTTCAAAAGGATATTAATGCCACGACTAAGGAAATCGAAATCAGATTATTTCTTGCGACAACATTCAAGAGCTTGCAATAAGGAGTGCATGGAAAGATGGTGATAGGGATGTCATTCTAGAGGGGTTGCTCATTTCGTGGTGACATGGATGAAGTTTTAGAGGGGTCTCTTAATTAGTGCCTTAAACTTGTCCATCAGTTCTACAAATGCGGTGTTAGAGAGGGAAACATAGAAAAATGTAGGCATTAAGAGACAAGATCCCAACTCTAGAAATTAAATGTTTGGAGGACCTAATTTCGAATATTGCCACTTGTTTACAACATATCATAATTAACACCCTAAACACACAAAATCAAATAAATTTACACTCACCTAAAAAAAGGTGGTGAATTGTTGGAAGCATAATCCCTAGGGGTGAATCGGTGAGCAATATAATTTTTCATTCACTTGAGCAATTTCATCCATTAACCATTTAATTAACCATTAAGTATGCATCCATAAGAACATAGTCATAGAAGAACAAATGAGAGCACATCGACACAAGACCACAAGATGTAAGTGGGAAACCATCAAGGGGAAGAAAACCCACTGAAACACAATTTTATTAGAGTAATGAATCAAATTTAGTTCAGCACCAACTCAACAAAGATCACCAACCCCTAGGTTTAGTGAGGCACCAACCCCTAGTTTTAGTATAACACCAACTTTACAAGGAGGCACATATCCCCTAGATAATTCAGCACCAACCAAAGCCACTTGATATGTTTTTCACCTCTAAAATGTTGCACTAACAACTAATGATGACACAATGAAGCTCACTTTCCTTCCTCCTTCAAATCTGCTCTCTAGGTCAACTCACTCAAGATATTCTTCACCAAGATGATTAGGCCTAATGACCTATCTCTTCAACAGCTGCACACACTCTATAACATCTCCACACACTCTTTTCCCTCTCTTTATGGTCACAAATACCTCTTTCACCTTCTAGAAACACCCCTCTAGCTTGCACTTTTCCTTACACTCACAACTAACTCAAATGAGCCTTATAACATGCTTATATACATGTCTCATGATTATAACTCACCTAGGTTGGCCATCATAGAGAAAATACCATCTTAACATCATAAAAACATAACAAAAACACCATACATAGGACCATATAGATCGGCAACACCATCTAGAACCATCAATCCTTCATTAGGACTCAAGAAGCCTAATTACATCCAAAAAGCCTACTCACCAAAATATATTGTTTTAGAGCAAAACCACCTTCACAAAAACTTGGAATACACTTGGAAATGTTTTCTAATACCACTAACAAACTTCAAAATATCCTACACCTCTGCACCATCATTTCACCTCATGAAGCCTCTTGAGAACAAAGACAACAAACATACCCCAAAACTATTCTTCATAAATGAAGCTCAACCCCTATCAAATTAGCTCATCCATATAAGTGTAATATATCAATGGAAATATCACGACCTCAGGGTCATCACCAAGTTTTAAGATTCCATAAATCAAATTGAAGCTCCTCCAAAATACCTCTCTGCCACTAGGTCACCCGAAATTGCTCAAAACTAGTCTTAAAATGAACTTGCACTGAGATCATCTAAGGGCTTAGAATTGCTTTAAAACCTCTCTAGACATGAATTATATCTCCCATAATTCCTCCACAATCAATTTATTCACCTAGTACAATGTAAAACTTGAGAGAAATATTAAAATGTTTAGAAACTTTCCTTTTTGAGTAAGGTCCATTCATAGTCAAAACACCTAACTTACATTTGGAGAAACTTGAGAGAGTCCTCTACAACATAAAATCATCATACTAGAAAAAAAAAAACCATTTTTGGCCACTAGGAATAAGATCTCTCACATCGTTTTGAACTACGATTTTAGGAAGGTTTAAACCAATATTCCTTCATAACGATTATTCATAAAAGTATGGGCCTTAATGTCTAAAATAATGCCACAAAACTCAATTTAGAGCCCTTCCCACATTTCCTAAAGATATTATACTCACATTCAAATATTTCACATGCCAATGAGCATCAAAAAGTCAAATTTGAGTGGGATTCTCACTTACAAAACTCGGTAGGAGTAAAATGACATAACTTGCAAAATATTCAACATTAAGACCTAAAATTTGGACCATACCTCTGAATCAACATGTTAACACATATACAATACTCACCTTTTCTCAAATGCACTCAAAAATGATGACTCTACTTCATTAGGGCATGCTTTCTTAAGGATTAGGTCTAGGAACAAACCTAAAAACTCACTTTCCATGCAATATGCTCAAAGTACTGACCTCAAACTTCACCAACATGCTAGAAACAACTTGTCACAACTATGAAATAGCTCACTTTTACCTTTAAAATCTGAAAACATACATGCATACCTCATTAGGTCACCTAGAGATTGAGAATAGGTCTAGTGTAGACCTAGAAAACATGACTTCACTTCATACCAGCCCTCTTAGATGCTTTTGAGTGTCCCTACACTTCATATACATGCTTACCATGCTCTCACAAAGATCAAAAAAATCATGCATATATTTAATTCATCATGTCATACCATACTTGTTGACTAAACCTCAAAACAAGCACCTTGAACATGTTTACTTCACCAAAACGGCCACCTCATCACTTTGCCACTCTTAAAAACCTTCAATAACCTTCACCACACCGCATGACCTCTCAACAACATTACAAAATCACTTCATCACCTCTACAAGCTATCAAAATGACTCAAGAACCCATGTAACACCATCAAGATCAAACAACAAAAACTCAACTTGGCATGACACTACCAATCAACCTTCATGCTTCTTACCTCTTTTGACATCAATGACACCTTAAACAATCAATGAAAACTCCTTCAACATCATTCTATTAACATCAATGAAAACAAAATGTTGAAACATGAACTGCATTTACTCAAGCTTAAAACTAATAAGTGGGGCTATAAAGTGTTACATGAAGAAAACAATGTGGTTGGGTTTTGACCTTAAACCTATTGAATTTTCCTTTTTTATTTGGCCACTTTAAGCTCAGAAAACACTCACGTGAATAATGGAGTCTTGATCTAAAAAATTCACTTACCAAACAACTTCCGAAGGGACTTAACTATTGGTGATTTTTCGCACATCAACTTGTACTCCTACACTTACTAACACTTAGAATTATAAAGGGGGGCTAAAAAGTGCTCCACAAAGCAAGTTTTTTCGATTGGGTTTAGAACACAAAACCTATTAGATTTCCCCATTTTTTAGTTTTTCTCCTTCAAGCACAAATTGTACTCAAGTGAATAATTTGAGCAAGATAGAGATGATACAGTGGAACAAAATGCACTTCTCATCCCTCAAACCCCTTCTTCATTTCCCCTCATCCTCTCCCTCTTTTCACCTCCTCAAGTTTTAATTCTTCACTCCATCCCCTTTGGCATTTCCATCATACATTTCACGTACGATTGTTAGTTTATATTATTTGAGTTTGAATGCAATCCAAGATCCTGGAAGACAACACTACTTATTAATTTCACGTTATCTTTATCTTGCCATGAAAGCCAAAATCGAGGAGTTGGATTGCTTTGAAAATATGGAAATTCTATATTATTAAATTTGAACCCATGACAAAACATGAAAGCGATATTCTTTTTTTATCAGATAAGATAATTAAAAAGATATGATAACATTTAAAATAGACCACCATTTCAATCTTGGCCAAAACACGTTTTTTCTTTTAATGGCGATCTAAAAATAGTAAAGGGATGGTTGGTGGGCAATCTTTATTATAGCCACAATGATAGGAATGGTAAACATAAACGATGATAAGAATGGTCCCTCTGATAGAGATATTTTACTAGATCTTTATAACTGAATGAAATATAATCCCAATCTCCAAAACCTTGGACACTAATTTGTGCCTTTCTTGGCAAACAAATCCTCCCATGATTCCTATAAACTCGCCAAAGATGGCAACAAAATTTTTTTCCCATTTTCCTCGGTAGGCAAGTATCTCATCATTAATGAACCCCCTGATCTCCTCTTGCATAACAACAACTCACAGGAAAAACCATTAGCTTTCCCAATCTCCACATCTCTGCCTTTAGAATTAGCATTAGATGATTCTTTTGATTTGAGCCATATATAAGACTCTACTTTGCCATGTTTAGCGGAAAGAATATCAACCATGAGAGTAACCAGAGTTCTCGCCATGGCCACAACTCCCGAAAAGGCAAAATATTTGAAGGGCTGGGCCGATAGGTAATCGCTAGACAGAGCCGCAAATGCCTCTAGTAAAACATGCACAAAGTTAGTGGAGAGAATGACCCTCGTTGTGAAGCACTTCACCAACGACAAAAAAATTTCTTTAAATTTTAGAGCCTTTGAAACTTGAATGAATGGGCAAAAAAATGTTTTGTATAAATCAAATTGTTAGAATGCATGGCAATGTGGAATTGAAATATTTGTAGACCACATGGATGTTTAAGATTAATTTCATATGCTAATGATCAAAGAATTTGTGTCGTTGATTGTTAGAATTTGAGAATTATAATAAATACGGATTTAATCAACTTACATAATATATAATTTTACAATAAATATTACATCATAACATAAGTAAATAAAGAAATACTTACAAGAAATAAATAACACAGGTGACACAATATTTATAGCGGAAAACCCCAATAGGGTAAAAACCACTTTGAAAATAACCTTGTACTTTAGAGAACTTGTTTTACATCCAAGAAGATCACCTCCTCCTTTAAAACCCTATTTACTAAGGGTAAAACCAAATCACTTGATTTGCACACCTTTGATATATTTCTCAAATATATCAAATGAGGACCTAAAGTCCTTTTTATATAAGGTGATCGGGTATGTATCCCGACCCACCTTTTCAACCTAAATATTTGACACATACACCTAGGTTTATAATATTTAATATTAGAAATATAATCATTTCATGATATTAAATATTTAATCTAAAGTATATACCTAGGTTAGGTAATTTAATAATAGAAATATAAATATTTCATATTATTAAATATTAACCTATATATTAGTGATGGACCCATATACATTAAGGGTTGGCCAAACCACTTAATCATTATGTTCTAACACCCCCCCTTAATGTTAAGTGGGATAACATGGATTACATACACTAAGGATTTACAATCCTTAAATCATAAAGGTTTTAGGCCAAATATCGAGTTGAAGAATTATAACACCTTCATCATACTCAATTTACCTTTTGGTACAAAATGATTTGGAATCCCAAAGATCATCCCATGATTAGTGGCTAAGTATGATTTGTGAGTTTTACATGTTCTCACAAGTTCTCATAAAAGGTTATTGAACCCAAGCATATAAGAGCCTTTTCAACCAAGGACCTCCTTAACAATATGCTTGATCTTGATGTTTACCAAGAAAACTCAATAAGCGCTAAAGAGTTTCATCAAGACCACCTTTAATATCTTTCTACACTTCTTTCTAAAAAATAAGTTGAGGAGGTATACATGCCCGAAGGTATTTTTACACTTGCCTGAAGGTATTTTTACACTTTCCCAAAGGTCTTTTACAAATTCCTAAAGGTATTTTTACAAAAACCAAGTTCCATTAGGAGGTGACATTGTCATGCACACTCCCCCTTAATGACAACTCGACAATCCAAGCTTTTTACGAAAGTGACAAAACTTTACAAAGACTCGGGGACTTTATGAAGATGTCAAAGCAACATGTTGTTTAATCAACATGAACTTGAGATTTATCTCACCACTTTGCACCTTCTCACGAGTGAAGCGTATATGTATCTCAATGTTCTTCATCCTCGATGTTGAACTGAATTATTAATTAAGAGTAATGCAACTCGACCACCACATAGAAGAGAAATATTTCCTTTAGCTTCCATGTGTATTTCTACAAACAATTGTTGCAGACCACATGGCTTCTTTACTTCTTCCATTGTACTTCTCTTGCCTTAGTAGAAGAAATAGATACTATTGATTCTATTTTTTGTTCCATGTAATGGTTCCTACACAAAAAACTTGAACACATATCCAAGATATTTTATAACACAACATTAGTATAGTTAGAATCACAAAATTCATATAAGATAACATTTTCACTCTTAGTTTAATGTAGCCCATAATTGATTGTTCCTTTCAAAAAAATTATTTTGCAAGATTCCAATGATCTCTTAAAAACGGTTCCTGCATAAACCTTGAAGTAATTCCTACCGTATAAGAAATATCTCGATCTAGTTATAGTTAGATAAATCAAACTATCAACTAACATCGTATATAAAATAAGATCAACATTTTTCATATGCAAATTTAGGATCAATATTTATTTCAACTTCCATTTAAGTAGAAAATGGTTTACAATCAATCATAAGAAAAATTTTCAATATAATGGTTGCATATTGTGTTTTAAAAATAACAATAGAATGAAATACAACTATACAAATAACACGATGTGAGAAACCTAACTCATTCATTTCAAAGTACTTTGCTTTAATTTCTCTTTAATCCTATGAATTAAATCGAATTGTCACTAGACATAAGCAAATCATCAACATATATATATATATATATATATATATATATATATATGATAATATGCAAGCCTTATTGCTTAATGAATATATAATTGTTAGAAGAACAATTAACAAATCCTAACAGCTTAAAGAAGGAAACAATTTTTCGCATACTAAGCTCTAAGAGCTTGTTTTAAACCATACAAGGATCTCTCAACTTACAAATATAGTTTTTTTACCAGTTTATCCAAATCCTTTAGGTTGAAACATGTAAAGTTCTTCTTTTAAATAAAAATTCAAAAAAATATTTTTATCCATTTGGTGGATTTCCCACCCAAATTGAGCAACAATTGCAAATAAGGCCCTAATAGTAATCATTTTAGCTACAAGAAATGTCTCAACATAATCAATACCAGCTTTCTGAGTGAAACCTCTAGAAACAAGTCTATCTTTATGTTTGTTAATAATACCATCAACATTATATTTTACTTTGTATATCCACCAAGACCCTGTTGGTGCCCATTTTAATCCTCTGTTATATTGCCATCTTTCCCCTTTGTTCTGTGTGCTCTAAAACATTTTTCTTTGAATTTGGTGGTCTGCAAGTTTCCCCATCCAGATTGAATGCTTTGAAACACTCACAAACTTATCATTTTGCCCCAACTTGAAAGAAAAATACATGTATGCCTTACTTTGTGCCCTAAATTTCTAAATCCATGGGCCTCTGTCATTTTTTCCACTTTCCCACACCTTTGGAGCTTGTGGTTGCTCATTTTTGTTTATTTTCCCTCAAAAATCTATCCCCATGGTCGAAAATTGCCTAAAATCACTTTCCATCTATTTTTTGACCAAAAATTCTTCACCCACGAAGAAAAAATCAAATTCGGGCATCTTTGGCAAATTCTGTATTTTTGATAGTCATACGGGTGTCATTTGCCCATCAAAATTAATCCCAAACATCTCCTCATATGTGGCCATTTGTGGTTGGAAGAGATTCAACAGGTTTCTTTGAAAACTTAACGTTTTTGGTTTTGGAAAAATTTGCAAATTTTTCCTGCAACTCCGTAGGTCCCAGAGGAGGGACACGTGTCACATGCAGAATGAAGGCAGATGGGCGGGGGACTTAGAAGTTTTTTCCTTTTTGGTGAAAAGGGAGAAAGGTTGAGGAAAGGGTTGTGGGTCCACAATGGAGTGAAGGGAGACACGTGGCGGGTTCGAGCACGAGCGGGTGAGCGGGCCGCCAGGAGGAAGAAGTAAAATTTTTCCCTTTTCACAAAATGAGTCAGAATAAAAAATTAACCATGGCTCTACAAAAAATGCGGAGGGAGACACATGGTAGGGAAGGAATCGGAGGTGCGGGCCCATGAGAGGCAAAGTGATAAATTTTCCCTAGCAAAAAGGGAGTTAAAACGTGAAATGAGCCCACATATCCTTAGCGATAGAGAAGGTGACACATGTCAAGGACTAGAGATGGAGGTGCGGGCCCACGGGGAAAAAAGTGAAAATTTTCCAAATTTCCAAAAAGGGTGGAAATGTGTAGAATTGAGCCGCGACTTCAATGGGACCCACTATATGCCACGTGTCAGCACTAAATTTCAAGGGCGAGAGGGGCGGAGAAAATTGTCGATTTTTTACATTTTTCTAAAGATGTTAAAAATTCAAAAAGTGATCCCAAATCCATTCCCAATCATATTTTGACACGTGGAGGGCTCAGATTGAAGGAAAAAGTGCAAATCAATGGTAACTGTGCATTTTTCATTTTGGCTGCCATTTTTGCTCCAGAAGTGTGGAAATGTGAATTTTGCATCAATTTTCATCAAATTTTTGGTAAATTCATGTCATTTGTGCCTACAAGGACCAATGCAAGTGGTTTTAGGGATCAATTTGTAGATTTGAGGTGTTTTTGAAATAATTTTTACCCAAGCCCGTCTAAAACATGAAATATCAAATCAAGAAGTTGTAGAATCAAATTTTGGAGGGATAAGGATGAAATGATGAAATGAAAGGGGTCTGCATGCTTTGAGGATGAAAAACGTGCCCCCACAATGGATAATGATGAAGGATTTGTAATGATTCACTTTTTTGAAACACCTGGCAACTTTTGTTGTAAATATGTTAAACGTCCCTATCTGTGAATCATGTTGGAATTTTGTAACAAACTTGATGCTTGGCATATTATTTTCTTGGGAAAGAAGGATCAAATGTAATAGAATGTTATATAATGCATGTTTTTTGACATGCAAAAGGTCGGAGAAACTTAGAATTTCATGGGAAAATCTAGGAAGAAGCCCATTCTCGATAAACTACCCGGAACCATTTATAATTCCTTTTTGCATCATATTTGTATCATGTTGAATTGGTTTTAGTTGTAAAGCCATCAATAAGCTCTGAGATTGTTCTTATAGCGTTCCCCTGCTAATAAATTTGGTCATTCTGGATTATTTTTGTTGTCTCTTGGCAAAATTTGTATGCACTTATATTTCAGAATGTTTTCAATTTGTGTTCCTTGCTCTGTTGCAGGTCTTGTGTCTAAAATCTCTCTTGATCATACATGGTATCATTTCTTGTTGATAGTTTAGTGGCATTTTCAATCTCACATTTAGAAGATCTTTCATCTGATAAAGAGATAAACAAATTTAAAATCACTTTACCTTCCTTGAATTTGGAGATTGCTTGTAAACCTTTGGGTGCACCTTAGGTCATGATAAAATAGAGGTTTCTGGATGCTTTGTTGGTTCATCTGCTTCAAGATTTTATGGCAGGTTGTCAAAGATTGTGTGGAAGAGTGCAGATTTGGGCTTCCATTTATTGCACATATCCTGGTTGAAGGAGTACTTTAACCCTTTTGAAGCATTATGTTGTTTAGGTATTACAAATTTCTTACAAAGGTCCTCAAAGAATTTGGCACATTCTGGTTAGTCTTGTCTAATGTCTCCCACCAAAAATTCATTCGAATAATTAATCCTACCCCATACAACCCCGCATTGCATTGTGTGTCAACAAAAGAATCTAATCCATCTACAAAAATGCACAAAGCAAATTAGGATCATATAATGTCTTCACCCTTGCCTTGCATTGAAAATATCTCCATAATCTAGGAGTGACAACTTGTGAAAGTCAGATTTGGAGTGTTGATCATATTTTCCCAAGGCCTTTTCATACTATTTGCAAAAATTGAGGGATATCTTCATCTCCTTCACCATTTGAGGGTTACAAAATAGGTCCTCTTACCTTGGTTGAAAGGCACAACCTAAAATAGTTAGGACAAGATCAAGTCCTATTTGAGTGCTATCCATCTCTCCACAAATGAGTGTTAGTTAGATCACATCCCCGGCTACAAAATGACACACATCATGATCTATCTGACTTCAAGCTTCATGTCATATATCTTATGCTACTCAAACTAAAAAGGAGAACAAATTTGGGTACCAACACTTTTTGGGGCCATTGTCGGGGACATTATTCATTATTTCACTATCTCACATCCTGGAAATACTTCTTATGTAATTTTGGTGCAATTACAAATGAGTATCATCTTCTCGATCGGATTTATAAGGCTGGAATGAAGGTTAGAGTTATGCATTTGATATTTTCTTAGTTCAATCTGTCCATGTGCATACATATTTGAGATATTTGAATGCATGTCAAACCCTCGGTAATGTCCCTTGCAAATTCTACATGCAAATACATTGTTGAAGCAACATTTTATAATTAGATTTGTAAGGATTAAGTGAAGATATAAGTTCTACCTGTAATTTTATCAGTTTCCAGCAGTTGTTGCACTTCATTTGCATTTGTGATTGATAAATTCAAAGAAAGGAAGGTCTGATCTATAAAGTCTAGCAAGATTTTCAAGTCTTTATAGGTATTTAACAGAGTATTTTAGTGCATTTACACAACTAAGGTGAAAATCCTTAGTGGCGACTCCATGTTGTTTTGATATTGATAAATACCAGTGTCTTACCTTTCTGCCATTTACTTTGGTGTTGCTAATATCTCTAAAACTGGCAGGAAGAAGATCTCTCTCATTAGAGACTCTATAAGAAGTTGTTTACATATTCAAGAAACTTAGAGTTGGAAGGGATAAGGGTTTGGAAGTTTGTTAAAGGTCATACATCGGAAAAGATATATCCATTGGTGAGAGAGATCAGCCTTTGGTAGAGGATTATCACTCTTCTTCTAGTGATTTTGATTCAAGAAATCCTCTCATAAACTTGTTTACCTTAGCTAATGAAGGTCCTTCTGCTGTACCTGGTAAGTTCCTTCTTAAATCTACACCTCTGTGTTTCAAATCAAATAAAAATTTCCAAGAAAATCAACACTTAGATAATACCAATCTTGTGAACCATGTTCTTGAGCCCCAAAGACCTTGCACTCCTCATCAGCCTATGTCACCCCCAAGATCACCTCCACCAAACAATATGGCTTAGCCTAGACCTCCATTTGTTGTTAACACCTTTGGTCCTATAGATTTTAGAGGAATGGATGGTTACCCAAATGTTGTCCCACAAGATGTTAGAAATAGGTTGCCAAAATTCCAAGGTAACAATGCAATAACTAGTGATCAACATCTCAAACTTTTTGTTAACATGATGGAGGATTTTGAAATAGAGTTTGAAGATGTGTATATTAAATTGTTCATTCATACACTAGAAGAGGATGCTAGGGATTGGTATAAGGCTCTACCTGATAATTCTATTGATTCATGGACTGAAATGAAGAATGCATTTAGGTTGCAATATGGTGACAAGACTGATCCTAGATTTCTCTTGTCTGAATTTGAAAATATCAAGAAGAATCCCAATGAATCAGTCCATGACTTCAACACAAGGTTTAACAAAACTTTGAGAAGGCTACCTGTTAGTTTGAGGCCTTGTGATGAGTCTTGTTTAATCAAGTATGCAGATGCATTTGATAAAAAGGTAGCCTATTACCTAAGAGACAAGAACCCTACTAATATAAGACAAGCTTTCACCATGGCACTTCAAATTGAAAACAATATCAAAGCAATTTGGAAACCTCTCAAGAGAGATGGTGTAAAGTTGGTAAACCTGAAAACTTCAAGCTAGCACAGTGTTGATTTCTTTCTTTGGCAAGGGTGTCAAAGAAATCTCATACAAGTTGGCAAGAGCTGGAAGGGAATTGGGTAAACTTCACAAGGTCAACCAAGAGCACAAAACCGTGACAGATTTGCCAATCATCCTAGGGGTGATCAAAGATCTGATGATAGAGGGAAAGGACCCATGGGGTCTACAATAGACATCCTCAAGCATGTGAAGGAAGAGTGTTACCTATCCCTTAACTGCTAGGGTTGTTGTTGTTAAGGAGGTTGTTGATATTGATTGGTGTGATAGGTGTTTTCGCCCCATCCTCCATGTGAAGTGGACCAACAAGATGGTGAAGATAATAATGATGATGGTACCGATGATGATATCTACATGATGGGTTGTTCTTCAAGTTCACAAGGAGGATCAACATCTACTCGAAGTGATAAGTGTAAGGACAACTTCTAACCTTTTGGGATTGCATCAAACAGTACAAGTCTTTCTTCCCCCTCATACTCTTGAATTTGATATAGTGCAAACTTTTGAAATTCCTAACAATGACTTTAAATACTTAAGAGCTTTGATGATTAAGAAGTATGATGGTGGTATCCTTTCGCAGGAAGATAGAAAATTGTTGATGAATGTTGTTGTAGCTCAAGAGAAAGACTATAACACTAGAATCAAAGTTGTTAAGGGAGTTGGGCCTCAAGCCAAACCTAAAACACCCTTGCTCACAAGCATTCCCAAAGAATCTTCCAGAGAGAAGCACCTGCCAAAAGCTCTGTTGTCCCAAGAAACAATTACAGGTCCTCCTCATGCCCAAGTCACAAGAATCCTTTGCCATCTAATGAATATGCTTGTCTCCCTTTCAATGCTGCTTTACCAAAGAGTGTTCCCTATGACATAGCTCAAGTATTGAGCCAAATCAAAGTGAGTGTTCCAATTATTGAGTTGCTTAGAATTCCTTAGCATAAGAAGAGAGCATTTGAGTACTTAGGATTGAAGGAGGAGAAGACAACTCCGAGCAGAAATGTAAATGTTGTTAAAACTCCTCCTCAAATCATTTCTGACCTTGAAATACCACCAGCAGTAGAGGATCTTGGGGAAACACTTGAGGTATACTTGGGAACATCCTTGGTTGATTCCCAATTGAATGTTGATCCATTCTTCACAACTTTGATCATAAATGATAGACTACTTCATAATTGTATGTTTGATTTCGGTGCATCATGTAATGTCATGCCTATAGAAGTCATGAATGAGTTGGATATCAAAGTGACAACAACCTATGGAAAGTGTACTTGCCATGGACTCAAGAGAAGTGTCGGTAGTTGGTTGTGTGAAGGGTTTGGTGGTGCAGCTTGCATCTTATCCCGAGAGGAATTTAAAATTGGATGTTGTGATTGTTGATTGCCCTGCCAAATGGGGTATGTTATTGTCAAGAAAGTGGGCTGCAAGTGTTGGAGGGAGTGTCCAAATGGATATGTCTTTTGCCACCATTCCCATTGAGGGCAGCCTTGTCAAGCTCTATGGAGAAAATAAGATGTTGCATCTAATTGAGGATCCAAACAATGCTTCCTATGAGGTGTTGTTTGCTGATGTAGATGTTGATAATTTTATTGGGTTTGCTGATGGAAAAGAACACAAGATGGGTTAGTCAAAGTGCCTTGATCAGGTAAGTTCTCCTTGGACCTTGTTATTTGATGGAGCTTGCTCCAAATTTGGAAATGGTGCTTTGGTATAATTCTGATTTCTTCTAGCTTGAAGAGTTTATTTTTTCCTTCAAGATTAATTTTGAATGTACTAACAACATTGCTTTAGAGTATGAAGCCTTGTTGTTGGGTATGAGAATTGCATGGAAGTATGGTGTTAAGGACATCATTACAAAGGGAGATTCGAGCTGGTTGTCAAACAAATAAGAAAACTCAGATGCTACAAAAAATCAGCGGATGAAAAAGTATAAGCATGCAGCTTGGGATCTAATTTAGATGTTTGATTCCTTCAATATTGTGCACCATGACAAAGTTTGAATGTCACTGCCGACAAATTGGCGTTGTTTGGGGTCAAGATTTGAGATTGCACTGCTTTCACCTTATTGTGAGTACAATGTTGAAGTGTTAACTAGGTCATTTGTCCCTAACAACATAAAGCATTGGCAAGTGTTTAATGATGATGCTCAAGTGCAGAGGTTCTTACAAAATCAAGGTGAGTTTGTGGATCGAATATTAATTAGGAGCCAATGGTGTGTGTGATCAAGGAAGAGAGACTTTGTTTGAAAGGATATTATCTAATTAAAAACTAACACCATTCCTAGAGGTCTTGTTGCTCTTGAGTCAAATTTTAGCAATGTTGATTGCATCATCAATAGAAACATGTCTGCCTCAAGGGATGTGGAAGAGCATAACTTGGGAACTAATGATAAACCAAGAAAAGTTTGGTTGGGCAGTAGTTTAAACAAGGAAGAAAAAAATCCTACCTCCAATTGTTGAAACAATATCAAGATTGTCTTGCCTGGTCATATTCAGAGCTGAAATCATATAGAGAATACTTATTCCAACATGAGGTCCCTCTTGAGAAAAATGCCAAACCATTCAGATAGAAGCGAAGGCCAATCAATCCACTCCTCTCCATGAAAATGCAAGATGAATTGAAGAAACTCAAGGAGGGAGGGATCATTCAGCCCACGAGGTATTCATCTTGGGTCATGAACCTTGTGCTAGTAAGAAAGAAGAATGGAGATATTAGACTTTGTGTAGACTTCGTAAATCTGAATAGAGCTTCATTGAAAGACAATTATCCTTTTCCAAACATGAAAACATTACGCTTAGTGACTAGATATGAATTGTTGTCCACCTTAGATGGTTTCTCTGGCTATAATCAGTTGTTGTCAAGGAGTCGAAAGATTTAAAACTACCTTAAGCACTCCTTGGGGAACATATGTTTATGTGAGAATGTATTTCAGTCTCATGAATGCTAGAGCTACTTTCCAAAGAGTAATGGATGTTATTTCGAGCTAAACCTTTGATGGCAATGTGCAAGGAGTATGGAACCAATCTGACTTATTCTTCAAACTATAACCCCCAAGGAAATGGACAAGCTGAGTCCAGCAATAAGAACTTGTTAAAGATCATTAGGAGAACCTTGGAGTTGAACAAAAGAAAATGGGGTGAACAACTGAAATTTACAGTTTGGGCTGATATAATCACTACCAAGAGAGCTACTGGTAAGAGCCCATTTGAGTTGGTGTATGGAACTCAAGCTCTGTTGCCCTTACATCTACAATTATCTTCATTTCAGTTTTGTTCAACAACTTGAAGATTAGGAGGTCAGCCCATATGAAGCAAGGATTAATCAGATTGTAGAGCTAGATGAAGAGAGAAGAGCATCCCACCAAAGGCATGTTAGATTTAGAGAGAAGTTGAAGAGGTTGTTTAACAAGAAGGTTACTCGAGGGCCTTCAATATTGGAGTTCTCGTTTTTTGTGGGGACAACAAAAATGAAGATAAGGGAAAACATGGAAAATTTGATGCATTGTGGATGGGCCCTTACTCCATTGATATCAGAATTGGTGAGAATACCTTTTTTCTCAAGGACTTAGATGGGGAATTTTTGAACTACCAATGGCGGGCATCCTGAAGCATTTCTTGGATTAATCCCCAAATTTGAGGTATGCACCAACTTGTACAGTGTATAGTGTTTGGCTTTTGCTCTATTTTTGGTGTTTTGGTGGTTCTTGGTTTGCCTTGGTGTGTGGCAACCATTTTTGTCGGTTTCTTAGCTAGTTTTTGGTGGCTTTGTCTCATGACTCCATTTTCCCAATGGATTATTTTGGCACTTGGTCTACTTATTGTTCTTGTGGCACTCACTGGGAGTGCCCATCCCCGAGCAGGAGCCGATGTTGGTGCCCATTTTAATCCTTTGTTATTGTCATCTTTCCCCTTTGTTTTGTGTGCTCTAAAATGTTTTTCTTCGAATTTGGTGGTCTGCAAGTTTCCCCATTCATATTGAATTCTTTGAAACACTCACAAACTTATCATTTTGCCCCAACTTGAAAGAAAAATACATGTATGCCTTACTTTGTGCCCTAAATTTCCAAATCCACGGGCCTTTTTCATTTTTTCCACTTTCCCCAGCCTTTAGAGCTCGTGGTTGCTCATTTTTTTGCTTATTTTCCCTCAAAAATCTATCTCCATGGTCGAAAATTGCTAAAATCACTTTCCATCTGTTTTTTGACCAAAAAATTCTTCACCCACGAAGAAAAAATCAAATTCGGGAATCTCTGGCATATTCTGTATTTTTTACAGTCATACGGGTGTCATTTTCCCATCAAAATTAATCCCAAACATCTCCTCATACGTGGCCATTTGTGGTTGGACAAGATTCGGTGGGTTTCTTTGAAAACTTAACGTTTTTTGGTTTTAGGCAAAAATTTGTAAATTTTTCCCGCAGCTCCGTAGGTCCCAAAGGAGGGACACGTGTCACATGTAGAATGAAGGCGGATGGGTGGAGGACTTAGAAGTTTTTCCTTTTTGGCGAAAAGGGAAAAAGGTTGAGGAAAGGGCCATGGCTCCGCAATGGAGCGAAGGGAGACACGTGGCGGGTTCAAGGCAGGCAGAGCGGGTCATGGCGGGCTATCGGAGGAAGAAGTAAATTTTTTCCCTTTTCCAAAATGAGTCGAGTAAAAATTAACCATGGCTCTGCGACGGCGCAGGGAGACACGTGGCAGGGAAGGAATCGGAGGTGCGGGCCCACAGAGGCAAAGTGATAAATTTTTCCTAGGCGAAAAGGGAGTTAAAACGTGAAATGAGCCCGCATATCCTTAGCGAGAGAGAAGGTGACATGTGGTCAAGGACTGAGGTGGAGGTGCGCAGAACACGGGAAAAAAGTGAAAATTTTCCAAATTTCCAAAAAGGGTGGAAATGTGCAGAATTGAGCCGCGACTTCAATGGGACCCACCATATGCCACGTGTCAACACCAAATTTCAAGGGTAGAGGGGCAGAGAAAATTGTCAAATTTTTACATTTTTCCAAGATGTTAAAAAGTTAAAAAGTGATCCCAAATCCATTCCCAATCGTATTTTGACACGTGGAGGGCTCAGATTGAAGGAAAAGGGCAAATCAACGGTAACTGTGCATTTTTCATTTTGGCCGCCATTTTTGCTCCAGGAAGTGTGGAAATGTGAATTTTGCATCAATTTTCATCAATTTTTTGGAAAATTCATGTCGTTTGTGCCTGTAAGGACCAATGCAAGTGGTTTTAGGGATCAATTTGCAGATTTGAGGTGTTTTTGAAATAATTTTTGCCCCAACTCGCGTCTAAAACGTGAAATATCAAATCAAGAAGTTACAAAATCAAATTTTGGAGGGATAAGGATGAAATGAAAGGGGTCTGCATGCTTTGAGGATGAAAAACATGCCTCCACAATGGATAATGATGAAGGATTTGTAATGATTCACCTTTTTTGAAACACCTAGCAACTTTTGTTGCAAATATGTTAAACATCCCTATTTGCGAATCATGTTGGAATTTTGTAAAACTTGATGTTTGGCATATTCTTTTCTTGGGAATGAAGGATCGAATGTAATAGAGTGTTATATAATGCATGTTTTTGACATGCAAAAGGTCGAGAAACTTAGAATTTCACGGAAAATGGGAAGAAGCCCATTCTATGAGAAACTCGCATGGAACCATTTCTAATTCATTTTTACATCATATTTGTATCATGTTGAGTTGGTTTCAGTTGTAAAGCCATCAAAAAACTCTGAGATTGTTCTTATAACATTCCCCTACTAATAAATTTGGTCATTTTAGATTATTTTGTGTTGTCTCTTGGCAAAATTTGCATGCACTTATGTTTTAGAATGTTTTCAATTTGTGTTTCTTGCTCCTGTTGCAGTCTTGTGTCTAAAATCTCTCTTGATCATACATGGTCTCATTTCTTGTTGATAGTTTAGTGGAATTTGCAATCTCACATTCAGAAGAGATTTCATCTGATAAAGAGATAAATAGATTTAAAATCATTTTACCTTCTGAATTTGGATTGCTTGCTTGTAAACCTTTGGGTGCACCGTAGGTCATGATAAAATAGAGGTTTTGGATGCTTTGTTGGTTCATTTACTTCAAGATTTTGTGGTAGGCTATCAAATATTATGTGGAAGAGTGCAGATCTGGTCTTCCATTTATTGCACATATCCTAGTTGAAGGAGTACATTAACCCTTTTGAAGCATTTTGTTGTTTAGGTCTTACAAATTTCTTGCAAAGGTCCTCAAAGAATTTGGCAAATTCTGTTAGTCTTGTCTAATATCTCCCACCAAGAATGCATTCTGAATAATTAATCCTACCCCATACTACCCCTACATTGCATTGTGTGTCAACAAAATAATCTAATCCATCTGCAAAAATGCACAAAGCAAATTAGGATCGTCAATGTTTTCAATAACCCTTGCTTTACATTGAAAATATCTCCATAATCTGGGAGTGACAATTTGTGAAAGTCGATTTGGAGTGTTGATCATATTTTTCTAAGGCCTTTTCATACTATTTGCACAAATTGAGGGATATCTTCATCTCCTTCACCATTTGAGGGTTACAAAATAGGTCCTCTTACCTTGGTTGAAAGACACAACCTAAAATAGTTAGGACAAGATCAAGTCCTACTTGAGTGCTATCCATCTCTCCACAACTGAGTGCCGCTTAGATCACATCCCTGGGTACAAAACGACACACATCATGATCTATCGACTTCAAGCTTCATGTCATATTTCGATGTTGTTTAGACTAAAAGGATAACAAATTTGGGTACCAACAGACCCTATAATACTTTACGGTTTAGGTTCATATAAGGTAATTAATGCATGGTACATATGATGGCTTCCGGGTCATTTTTCTAAGATTAATAGGATTTGAAATTTCTAACATAGATTGAGCCCAATTTAATTTCTTGTCTAGGAAGATAAGAGTTTTAAACATCTATAACATCAAAACATCATTATGACCATTTACTAAATCAGAATCAAAACCATAATTTAGAAACATTTAATGAAGTAATTTCAAGAGAAGAATACAACACATGTAAACCTTTCACTAGATTATATCTAGACATTTCATATAAGCTTTGATAATTAACATGTCCTAACCTTTCATGCCATAGTTTTGAATTATTCAAACTTTGAGATATAAAACAAGATACAAAAGAGAAATCATCAAAAATATACAGACCATTATTCCTTCAAATTTGTACTCTTATTACTATCCTTGATATACCAAGTATCATTCATGCATGGATTCTAATTGTGTCCATACCTCTTTCAGATGTTTGATATTACTAATGTGTAGAAGGTACTCATCGTCACATTACGTAGAATCATAGAAAAAACATCATGTATTCATTGTAAGAATGTATTCATCTTATTTACGATTTCTTGACGACCGTGGGAGCAACCTCAAATCTAAAAACAATCGTCCATAGTTTCCTTACCATAAATTTTGTTTTGACCCAAATGTTGTAGTTGGTTTCATTCAGATCTAGGTTTTGTCAAGACAAAAATAGTTGACGCCATTATTTTCCTAAACTTGTAAAACACACCTCATTATAATATACAATGTACTACGAGTTAGATACATATTTATCGATAATAAAAACAACTCTTTTAATAGAATCGGATCTAAATTTTATAGATCTAAAGAAACTATTTGATCATAACTAATTATGTCATTATAATGCATACTAATTAACCTCGATGATCAAAATAATAACCCATAATATAAAGGGCTTTACATTATACCCCAAATTTATATAAAAATATTTCTAACCATATAGAAGTGAAGAAGAGACACCTAAGAATACATAACAAATTTTTTGAAAAATTACAGAGACAAAAATCTAGCCAACTTAAATTTGATGTCTAAATGACCGTTATGATGGTTTTTTTGTTTGTTGTGGACGGTCATTTGACCATTAATGTTAACACAAGAAAATTTCATGGAACCTACAAGCTTAAATTTGACGCCTAAATGACAATCATATTGTCTTATGTTTGGTCTACTACATGACGCTTATTTAACCATCAAATTTAATGAAGCCAAAATTTGTTGTGTATTTCTAGAATATAAAATTCTAGAAAAAATTTTTCTCGTATAATATTAGGAGATTATATTTTAACACATTATAATAACCTATTATAAATTATAATGTAAAAATATATACACTTTTTTAAAAAAAAGAGGTATATAGTTTATAGAATGTAAATAAAAAACAACATATAGTTCATAAAAATTATAAACTATAGTATATTTTTATTACAAAAAAGCGAATAACCCTTGTTAAAGGGGTTTAAAGGACATAGGTTAAAAGAATTTTACCAAGTGTAAGTAGATTTATGAGAGTATAGATTAACTCGCATATTTTTACGTAGGGGGATAATTAATTTCCCACGACCGGTCTCCTCCTCTCATTTACTCTTAATTTTACTCGTACACATTTAAAACTATGGAAAGATTGCAAAATATTTTTATAATTTTTCAAGCTAAAAACTTTAAAACTTTAATGTGGCTATAACTACCAATATTTTAATAAATATTTACCAAACTTCACGTGGGCCACCAATAAACTAGTTTTGAAAAAAATAAAAAAATTCTCCATTTATACCCGATAATTCCACATTTATACCTCGAGATATTATCTCATTTTATTCTTCATTCTCACTCTTATATACAAGAAAACCTTTAAATAGGTTTATTTATATAGTTTTTTTAAACTATAAGATATAAATGAATGAGGTCGCCCCTTACATGGATAATATAAATGGTTAGGGACACATGTTAAGTTTTATTTAATAAGTATTAAAATTTAAAAAGTAATCCCTTCATGGCCATTTAAACACACCCCCTTCCCAAAAAAAAAAGTAAGCACTTAGTTTTTAAAAAAAAACATATATAGACAAAATCTAATAAAATTTATATTTGAAATTAACCATAATATATAACCATATATATATATATATATATATATATATATATGATTCAAACTTATGTTTGTTTCTTCTTTTTAAAACTATATGTGCTTAGATTTATAAATTAAGTTTAAATATGATTTAAACTTAGGCTTAGAATATGGTCCGTTGACTCTTCCCCCAATCCCATGTAATTTTAATATGGTTTAAGGCTTTTAATATATATATATTTTAAAAACTATATTAATTTTAATATGATGTTTAAATAAATTATTATACACACCTTATTCTATACTATATATATATTTATTTAAAAACAATAATATAGTTTTCAAATTATATAGGATATAGTTATAAATTAACTATAAAGTATAGTTTTTCAAATTGAATCTTATTAAAGGAGTTCAAAGGACACACATATATTAGTTTTGAAAACACAATAAGGTTAAAATAGTAAATGAATTTTACTAAGGGCATGATTCCACATGAAAATAAAATACAAGTTAAAACACTAGATCACCTCCTCCTTTAAAACCCTATTTACTAAGGGTAAAAACAAATCACTTGATTTGCACACCTTTGATATATTTCCCAAATATATCAAATGAGGACTTAAAGTCCTTTTTTATATAAGGTGATCGTATGTCTCTGACCCCCACCTTTTCAACCTAAATAGTTGACACATACACTTAGGTTTATAATATTTACTATTAAAAATATAATAATTTCATGATATTAAATATTTAACCTAAAATATATACCTAGCATAGGTAATTTAATAATAGAAATATAAATATTTCATATTATTAAATATTAACCTATATATTAGTGATGGACCCATATACATTAAGGGTTGTCAGGACCACTTAATCATTATGTTCCAACATTTGTACCCCATGAAAGGATACTTCTTGAAGGTGGGGTCTTAACTCAACCTACTTGTTAAATTATTTTCGTTTCTCTCCAATAATGTACAAGAGGGAAACAAACACATATTCATGATTTGTGGTCAGAGTGGAATCCATCTTGCCCAATCCGACCGACAAATGAAATGCTTCCACACAATCTTCCAACGTGATATTCCCATCTTGTTCGTTTTAAGCAATCACGAGATCGACACGCTATGCATTACAAAACAATGAATTCGGATAAGGCCACCGCCACATGTCAAATGAATCACGTTTGTGTAATAGGTTTTTTCTGTGCACTATGCATCCCACCAACAATAATAGGTCACAATGCCACAAAATATCTTGTAGCCGGTCTCACCACATCACTATCAAGGCCACCCAACCTCCGCTCGACTCGACAAGGTTTAACCTCCACCGCATATTTGATTTTACGTTCCACGTGTACACCCCCATTTCTCTTTCCTTGATTTAGGGATATTTCCACACGAGATTCTTGCGTGGCATGATAAGAGACAAGGAATAGGTCACAATGCCATAAAGTATCTTACAGCTTAGCCCCACCACGTTGCTTCCGAGGCATAACTCGACCTTCGCTTGGCTAAGTGGGGTTTAACCTCCGCCTTATACTTGATTTTCCATTCCACGTGTGCACCCTCATTACTCTTTACTTGATTTAGGGATATCTCCATGTCAGATTCTTGCGTGGCACGATAGGAGACAAGTACGCTATAATCTGAAACTTTTAGATGACTATAAACGCCATGTTGGGTTCCACGTCATGAAAACCCCCAATGACGTAGCGTGACATTAGTATGGAAAAAGGATATTTGAGGTCGTCGGTTTGAAACCCAACTTGATATTTTCCTTATATGCAGAGTTTTGAACCGCATAACTCAAAAAAGCTAAATCAAGAGACGAACTATATTTGTAAATAATTATTGGGAGGAAAAATCAGATTGGTGCTTAGTAATGAACTGTTTTTCCTATAATCACATTCAAGTTTTGTATCTAATGAAAATAGTAAGGACATAATACCTTTATTTTGTTGTTTATGGATTGGTGCTTCGTAGTAGGTTATTTGGCCTATGATAACATCTAGAGAAGCGCGTTGATATCTCAAGGGTGGATTTTGATTCTACATGTGTAGTCATTTCTATAACTAATTGAATAATTTCTAATCAAAATCATCAATCCACTAGAAACAAGCTGCAACACTTCAAATTTCATCTAGTTGCAGATTGATTTCCCTCTTTATGCCATATATTCTCAAGACTTTTCTAGATTCTTAAAACCACGTGGACGTTAAGATTAATTATGTATGTTGACAACCAAAGAAACTAGGTCATTGATATATGTACATGTATTAGAATGGGAAGTAGTTCCTACCACGGGAATGCCTTTGACATTAAATACAACTAAAATACATATAAAATATTTTTTATGTGATAATATGACTACAAATAATTACATCGAAAGGCGTGTTCTCTGTTAGAAATCCCGGAGGGCTCTGACAAGTGATAGACATCCTACACCTCGAAACTCGCATCGTCAACGATCTTGAAGGTGAGAAATAGCTATGTACTTGGTAGTGTGATCTTTGGCGTAAAGCCTCCGGGCTCTAACAATGAAGGAGACTGCAGCGAGCAAGATGGAGTGGTTAACCATGAACGGATGACTCGGGCCCTACATGTGGCAGAAGGAAATCGAGGTGCATGTGGTAGAATGAGCCAAGCAAAAGGAAATCTGAGGTCTATGTGGCAGAATGGATTAGGCCATAACTCGTCCGTGGAAAGCTTGTAAGGACGAGAGCCCCGCAACATGCTCGAAGGAGGGAGAATATTTGGGAGGGAGAAATGGAGGACAGTTGCAGGAGTCCTGCCTAGAGGCGGACATGCCTTTGCCGTCAGCAAGAGAAGGAGAGTATGGTTGCCCTTTTGAATGGCAGTGACGTTTCAGCCTTGGAAACAATTAATAACGTTTTGTTTAGGGCTTCGGGAAGGGTTTTGCAGATAATAGTGTGCAGTCTTGTTAGAACCCGTGCATTATGTTTTTGGTTGTGGCTGTCAAACATTGTAGCTAAGAAGACCCTTTCTTTGTGCTTGTTGAGTCTAGTCGAAGTTCGAGAGTGTGGCACTGGAGGAAGCCATCCAGCAACACAACGGAGATTTAAAGAAAAGGGTAAAAAAATTGCATCTTTTATCTCAAATTTGTATAGTGATCATTTTGTTATTTGACAGAGAAGACTATGTCCATGCTTTGTTTTTTGTTATTCTAGAGCCATTCAGAGATTTTTGCTTCAGGCCTTACCTAATTTTTGTTTCATGTTGAGTCATGCTAGATGCCCAATTTTTGTATCATATCATAACCAACATCGTTGCCCTGCCTCGGTTTTTGGTTTTTCCCCTTTGTTGTGTGGGAGTGTCTCTCATTGTTGATACACATGCAATTCTGCAATGCATTTAGGCATTTTTCCTTGCTTTTGCTTGAATTTGAGTAGGAAACAGATATACACGTGTCTAGAAACCGTATGATCTCTAAAGATCTTCTTCAAGGTGCTCGGGTTTGTATGCACTAAGCTTGGTGTCTTTGTGCCAATATTTATATTAGACACCTCTATTCAATCATCCCTCTCCAACGATTGTACAACCGAAAAATTTGGCCAAGAGGAACAAGACAGGGCGTAGGGTAACTAAGCCTGTGTCAATCAAGTTGAGTCCTCGTGAAGAAAAAGTGCGGCAGTTAGGGTTTACTAGAAACCGTATGATCTGTAAAGATTTGAGCCAGTAATGCATGAATTTAGTCGAATGATAATGTAGTAGAATTCTTTTTTTTGCGCTCAAACATTCAGTCTTGAATAGTCTCAGACTATAAGAGGAGATTATAATCCTGTGTTTGAATTTGTGCCTGATTTAAAATGGCATAGGCACTATATTTTGGTTTTCTGGTTGTATTGTTAGTTTGTGTAGTGTCTGGGGATATGCAGGGCAATAAAAGAGAATGTTCATCCACATTGTAAGATGTGGCACCCTGTATTGAATTTCTACAGGGCTTCTCCCTTTTAACCAAACAAGGCTCATTCACATGCCCACTTTCTGTATTGTCAAAGCAAAGCTCTCGGACTGCATAGGTTTGTTGCCATATCCTGTCTTTTTTTTAAAGAAGAGATTTTATGTTTTCAGTCCATGATATATTGTTTGATACAAACTGTTTGACGTAATGATTAAAAAAAATAAACTCTACACAGTTTATCCAAAAACATCTTTAATAATTCAACAGAAAGCTTGTAATTTGTATGGATTATAATTTTTTTAAAAACGTTAACCCTTTATGATATGTTTATAGTGAATGAACATTCAATCCTTAGGGTTTCCTCGTTCTTATCTCCATACAAGAGATGTTTATATAGGGAATTATTTCAATACTGCTACTGGTAAAAGCTACTGGATTGCCAATAACACTACTTTTGCTTTTTACATTAGTTTTTTCTTGGCTTTCCATCCGGGATAATGAACCTTTGTAAATGTTCATCCGAGACATTGTGATTTGTGATGTACCATCCCATTTCCCAGACTTTTTTTCATGTGAGCACTTGCACCTTGTTAGCCTATAACCAGGACCTTTCAGATTTATAAGACTTTTTTACCTCCCAATGAATCATGATTTTGCTATTTTGTGCTTTTGGTGCTCAACCGCCATTGCAAACCATGAGCTCACTGGTTCCTGGGATGTGTTTGTTCCTTAAGCATGAGCTTTGGTTTTTGAGTTCTCTGTAGTGATCATGGGAGGAAGGCCAACGCCATGACCATGTGGAAATCTACTTGTGAAACATTGTCTTTTAACTGCCTGCCATAAAATGAGGCACATGTACAAAATAGATATACCACTTTGAAAAATTGTCAATAAAAATGAAAAAAAACTGATTACTTTTATGTTGCGTTAATTTCTTCTGTTTGGTTACCTGGTATCTATTAGTCCTGACTTCAGGAAACAAATGTCTCTCTGTTAGAATCACAACATTCAAACTCCAACTAGTGTTGGATTCAGAACACAGAACAAGCAAGAGATGGGAAATGTAATCTTTGCACACAATTAGATTATTCAAATCACCAAAAAAATACACCAAAACCACCAAGTATAGCTAAAGGCCAACCCTCCATGCTACATATCATGTTTCACTTTTGTTGACGCTTTAGTTGTTAATTTAAAGCTAGCCTTTGGAAGATACAAACTTGCTATTTTGCTTCTCAAGTGAAGCCATCAACTGATCTTTTCAGATGACTCTCATTTCACTCTCTAGGATAATGTATTGCCAAGCATTCCAATGTGTCTTATTCAACATTTACATCCTTTTTATCTGGGAAGTCCATGAACACTGTTTGTGGACTGCATGTGCTAAATTCCATTGTCTTCTTGCTCATCTGATAAGGTATAATGTTTAAGTCATTGAAATTGGATAAAAGTACCATGGTAGAGAGGAAATCTTTAAACATGGCCGCAAGGAGTAGTGCAGTTTATTAAGTAGTTGATACATTTGAAGCTACGACTATATATATGTACATATGTTTGTCTCTAGACTTCCTGCACTTTCCACTTCTTTTTAGTTGTTTTTACCTGCAATGTTGGTTGATCATCTATGAATGAACTGTCAAGAAGGTCAATTTAATAGTTTGTTTGGCTTTTGAGGATAGTCAAGAAGATACAATTTTTTTTTATTGTTGAACATTGAGGCTATCTCAAATTAGCTTATACTTCTGCTAACTCTTGTTGTGGTTATTTGTGCTTCTATTTAAGATTAGAATGGTTAAGAGTATTCTTTTAATCGGTTTAACTGTGAATGTGTTTCTTAAATCTTTCATAGACCCAATAACTGAACTCTTCAATGTGTAGGTGAAGTAGACCATTTATAACATGTGAAGATTGAGTATGTTGAATATGTGTTGCATTTTTCATTTGTTGCCTTCTACATTTGCATAAATGCTTTAATTCGTAGGTGAAATTGACCATTTATAATATCTGAATATTCAATGTGTTGCATAAAGCAACCTATTTTGTGCATTCAGTCTTCAACCACAACATATAGGGGAAAGTGCCTTGGACAATGGCAGGATTCGGTGTGTGCTGAAGGGTTTTTCCCCAAGGAGGCCGCATCAGAACGCTCATGGTTTGGCGTTAGACTGCCCATTGGCAAGGCTTTTCAAGTTGGTTGCCAAAACCAGCGACACCCGGATATTTATCTTTGATACCTTGTTTGTGATCTACAACGAAAAACAATGTATTTAACTTTTGCTTCCACCATAGAAATTATCATCAAGGTTGATATTGTATAAATAAATTGGGTTATTGTTTTACATTTTTAGTGTTCTGGTTCCTTTTGAACTTGCAGAAATGAAGACGCAGATACAATTGTTCTTCCTGCACATGGTGTGACAATCACCACTCCACACCTAGAGTGAGAAGATGCTTTCAGCCGAACAAAGTTTGTTGTCAATGTGCTCCACTGCAGGCAACTAAAGCCAACGAAACTTGTGTTCGTTGATTTGGTTAGAGAACGTCTTCATTTGCATCCTTCGTGTCCTCTTTATCTCTCCAAATTTCGTACAACTGGTTTCAACTCGAGGGGCTTTGGGCTGGTATATGGTCGGCCCAAAGATGATGTGAAATACGAACCTGACCACAAACTCAAAAAGATAGGGATACCTAGAAAGACAATACAAGCTAGAGGGAAAAAAACATGTTGAAAAAAATTGCTAATGCAACCAAGGGAAAAAAAGATGGCAAGAAAAATTGAAAAGCTTTAAGATCATGCTTCCTTAAACTTATGTACAGAAATATAGTTTACATACTTTAACACGACATACATCTACTATGTGCTCTTATGCTTTTGTGAGCTCTTACTTCCTCGAGAAATGAGACTTGGTTTATTGTACATTTGTCCCTTTGTCATACTTATTAATGTGAAAACAATTTGTATTAACATATTTCGTACTTTGCTTGGTTTTGCATTTAACTAGCTTTGCATTTAATGAATATTGTTTTTCATTATTGTGTACATTTCTCAACGAACTAGATTCATCTGGTTTACGTTAGTGCAACTTTCCTTCAAGGCATTATCAATCCAGGATTACTGAGGCACATCACTCTTTTTTGCAGGCAATGTCTAAAGTGTGGAATTTCTTCTAGATAGGAAGAATTGTATGGTTTGGTTAGAATGCAGTGAAGTATAGTGTTCGAAGTTGTTCCTTGGTTTAGAAATGCTTACCTTGTGCCAAGCATGATTTAATCTAAAGCATGCCATCTTCAACTGCTTTTTGGTTGATAAATACTTTGTTGCACACATTCATATTTTATATTTTGGTATGAGCAGTTTTGTATTTGCACAATTTGTTTTTAAGGATTTATGTTTTTATCTATGTTATGTTTTTCTGAAGTTGGTATATTTGAATAATCATTTCCTATAGTATAGTCCGGCAGGTTGAAAATTTTCCTTTCAATTTATTTTATGTGTAGGAATGTAAATTTAAGTGGAATCCACATTATTTTTATTTTAGCCATTGAATTATTACAATGCTCTGAGCCTGCTTTAGTAGTGGGGATTGCATAATTGGTGATTATATTTAAAGACATGCTTATAAATATTATCGAAACCTATTGTAATGTATAGTGTTATAATTTTTAGTGTTTTTCCCTTTATTTGGGATGTTCATAGTAAGCGGAAAAGGATATAATAGTGGCAATTCCAATTGGAAGTCAAAATCAAGAAAGCTAACTAAATTGAAATGTCTCAAAAAAACTAAAGCTACAGGAAATCGATCTGAACTCTTTGAAATATAAACACAAGTAGTATCGGTATACAAGTCGTAAAATAGTAGGGAGGATGTGTGGAAGATGCAAAAACATAAGCTTTAGAGCAAAAAAATCTAACTAGTCGTGCATGTTATGTATGATAGATTATATATTATAAGGTGTTTAAATTAAAAACTTGTAAATTGAAATGGAAAAATGAAATAATTGGAAGATCCGTTCTCTATTTTGTCATTTGAAATATTCGATTGTTTTTAGTTGTGTGAGGATGGTGTATGGTGACATATAACTTAAGCACAAGTTAAGGAAAGTAATATTATTCAAAAAAGTTTTTTCTGATTTAGATTTTCTATATTGTAGATAGCAAAAAAGGAAAATGTAATAACAAATGAACAAAAATCAGGAAACATAATGAGCATTCCACACGGAAATGCATAATAAAAAAGAACAAAAAGTAGGAGTCATAATGGGCCTTCAACACAAAAATGTAGTTTTGTAGAATATCTTGACCTTGGAATTAAACCAAAAAATGATTGGGCACCTTTGAAATAGTCATTGACAACATTTTGCTTTGTAATATATCTTTAGACTATATTATCCCGATACCAAGGGGGTTAATGACACAAAATAGACAAGTTATATATATGTGCCATTTGCAAAACGATGCCGATGCTAGCAGCGTACCAATTATTGCGTGAGGAAACTTGCACCTCGACTTGTGTTAGAAGCATTTTCATCAAGCAAAATCCACCAGCAACAAAACTTTAATGGAAAAAAATCCTCTTTACACACATTAAAAAAAGCACCTTTAACCATCAAGTTGCAAGATAGCTCGGTATTCGTGTGGATATGTTAGGCTTCCTTAGTGCTAATTTAGGTGCGACAAATTGCATAAAATAGAATACAAAAATATTATACATTATATCACTTGTATACATATTGATATCTATATACATACTCATCTATACAAACCTTTTCGCAACATTTTTGCTGATATTGGTTCAACGCCTCAGCTACCATTCCTAAGTGGAACTTGTTCAAATACAATTATTGACCTTGGCATATTACACGATCTACAACAAGTCCTTCCCATGCCTCTGGCGATGACATCGAGTTTGAGGGCGTGGCCTCCTCGCTTGATGACCAGCTATATGATTGGAAAGTTTTGGCTCATATCCGCCTCGGAAACACATCGTGCCTCGATAGCCTACAGATGTTAGGCCTTCGTGAATTTGACACCCTTCAAGATTGGAGTTTGCATCAGGTTGCGGTTGATTTGTTGTCTCTAGGACCCGCTTTTATCGAGGAAAATAAGGCACAACATGTATCACATTGCATCCATAATAGTTTCAACCATCCTACTTTTGCTTTATCTCCAGAACAACAACAAGCTTTTGACATAGTTATTCAACACTTCAACCACAAATCCGACCTTCCTCCACTAAGAATTGTTATACAGGGAACTGCAGGTACTGGAAAGTCATACCTCATTAACATTTTAAAGTCTTCATTTTCCTCCACTTCCAACCATGGACTTTCGCCACTCCTTCTGCTCACCCCAACAAGAGTTGCTGCTTTCAACATTTCAACTTCTACTATACATGCAAGCCTTCAAATTCCCATAAAGGAGCTAAAACCCTTAGAAGGGCAAGGTTTATCGTCGCTCCAGGACTCCCTCAAGCATATCAAATACATTCTTATTGATGAAATGAGTTTCATCGGCCCTAACTTTCTTGCTAGCATCGACTACCGACTTAGGGAGGCTTTCCCACACTTCAAAACTTCTACATTCGGAAACAGATCTATGATCCTTGTTGGGGACCTCGGTCAACTTCCTCCTCTTATGGATATTCCTCTTTATGCCAACACCTCTTACGGAGCTACCCTTTGGCGAGAATTTAACATATTTTTCTCCCTTATTTCTATCTTCCAACAACAGGGCTCCGATCCATCATAGGCGCCGTTTAGGGAATTGTTACTTAACATTCGTAATTCTTTCCCTCTGCTTCAAGACTGGGAGACTCTTATGTCAAGAATTGATTCCTCCCTTTCCAAACAAGAAATCATTGACTTCAAAGATGCCCCTCGCCTTTTTGCTCAAAATGACCTTGTTGACTTACACAACCTCCTCATATTGAAATCTCTACTACTTGTTGTTGCCATATCAATCGCTTTGAAAAGACTAGACGTGGTGCCTCTGACGAGGCCAACAACGATCAATTGAAACCCAAGGTTCTTCTTTGCATCAAACAGAAGGTCATGCTTTCCGCAAACTTGTGGGTTGAAAAAGGTCTCGTTAATGGTGCTACTGGTTATGTCGTCAACATTGTGTATGGCACATCCTCCTCTCCTCTTGCTTCTGCCTCTTTTTCTCATCATCAAGTTTTCTCGTTACACAGGCCCTCCCAGGATTCAAACAACCCCTTGCATGTTCTTATTCCTCCCATTTCTAGAGGGAGCTGCAGACAGCTACCACTAAAGATGGCTTCGAATTTTTCCATCCACAAATCTCAGGGCCTTACTCTTCGACGAGCTACAGTTGACATCGGCGGAAGAGAAAGACAAGGATTAACATTCTTGCTATATCAAGGGTTCCATCTCTTTCTTCTCTTTGTATTTCTCCAGCTTTCTCTTTCTCCGCTACTCCCGCATGTCCCCCACTTCCATCCTACATTCCTTCCTACAAGAGGAATTATGGCTTTGCTCCATTCCCCCCTCTCTCCAACATGTAATTACACCCCCTTTAACTCCTACACACGTTTCCTCTTCCTCCTCTCTCCATTACATGGTTCCATTCTGTCCATCCCTTCTTCATTTCTAACTTTGTTCTTTATAGCTTGCTTTTTTTTTTTTTTTTTTTCGTTCGCCCCTCCATCGGGCTTTCCTTCTCCTCTCCTATGTTGCTCTCTTCAACGTCCTCTCTTCGATTCACTTCTTCTTTCGACGTTTCCATCGCACACCTTTCGTGCGATTGCTAGTATATACACTCACTACAATTACAATTTCATCATATTGTATGATCTTAAATGTTACGTAAATTAGTAATCTCCATAACATGTAATAAGGTAGGTATGATTATCACGATGATAATTGTAAACTCGTCAAACATTCTTAGAGTGGTTAGAAAAAATACTAAATCATACTCAACTAAAAGCACACACTCTTATAATTCATAAGATAATCATGTTCGTTCTTCACATGAAAAGAAAATAAGAAGGAAAGAATGTTAGAATGTTATGAGAATGCCTCCACTAATTTGAGAAAACAAAGAGGCGCATGCATTCCTTATATATTTCTATTGAAGCTCTTGTCCAATCATCTTGCGAGGGTTTGGTCCTTGTGAGCTAGGTAGGTACTTATGGTTGCAAAACAAAATGAATGTCCATATGCGCTGGGGGTTGAATTTGAGCCCCGATGGGTTGCAGTTGCATTAGGGGCCGAGAGTGCTCCACGTGTAACTGCGTATCGGTTCGAGCAATACTCACCACAAATTACCCAACACCACTCTGCGCGGGCCCACCAGGAAGAATACCATGAACCCGGGGACAGGTGGCTTCGTATGAGCCCCTGATTGACGGTGAGGAGGATCAAGTTCGCATACCTTTTCGACGGCGGGACCCACGAAGGTTAATTACGATAAAGTGAATCGTATGGATAGGGATGACCGTGATGGCGTGTGCAAATGCTGACGTGGAAGCCTCAAAAGTCCTCCGTAGGAATAAAAGTGTACGAGTGGGCGTGAGGACCACCAGGCTATAATATAAAATTATTTTACCCTGTCTTTAACCCTAATTATTAAATAAAATAACGCTTTACTTCCTTGAGACGGTGAAGCGGAGCCACGAAAACTTGTGGCTGTGGTGAGAGCCGGTTTTGTTTCACCGGCGGCGGCGGTCGGGGACCTTTCCCGGTGGGGCGCACAGGGAACCGTGGACTATTTCTTCTTCGATTGCGGACTTGTTCATTTATAATTCATTTTTCTCACCATCTTGTCTCTAATGCGATTCGAACCCCTCACCTGAAAATCACCCAGTGTTTTTTTAATTCTGATTTAATAGGGGTTTCAGAGTAGAGCGATTTGTTTATTTTTAGGGTGGGATTTTTGTGAATTTTTTCTGGGGATCTGGAGTGTCCAGAGATGAAGGGCGACCCGGGATTTAAGCTGTTCGGGAAGACAATTCCGATGAGAGACGAAGAGGTAAAGTGCTCAATACTGGAGGAAAACAATGATATCGAAACTCCTGCGCAAGCTTCTGATAAGGTTGGTGCCATCAACATCAGCGGTTTTAGATTTCCTACACTTTATTTAAATGAAAATAGAAGCCGTTTCATGCATTAATTTCTATAAGGTTAATGGTGTCTGTGATCTTTGTCGAATGGTAAATTCTGGTTGGGTCTTCTACCTTGTTGTGAGTGTTGGATGCGGTATTTTACCTGATTATACGTCTTACACATTTCCTTGGGATTTGACCCTGGTATGGTATTTTACCCGATTTTAGCACTTGACATGTAATCTAGGGGTTAGAGTTTAAACTTGGAGCACGCTATTTTACACAGAAGCTCATTCCATTTGACTATAATGTCCTAGAATCAAAACCTAGTAGATCGCAATAAAAAGTGTTTTAAATATGAAACTCCAAACTGAAATCCCAAAGAGTGTTTTTTCGTCGATTTTTATCACATTAGATTTTTGACGGGATCTCTGGTGAAAGCAGAGCTTCGTAAATGTTTTAGGTTTTTAGGTTTTTGATATATATGTATTTGATAAATTTCTTATGGGATCTCATTGTCAGAGTTTCTAAGTTGTAGTGTTTGGAAGAGTCCTTTGGACCCATCTTAGGGGGATAAATGTTTTAATGCTTGCTTCTTTTGAAATATTAGAATATTTCTCCCTAGCGAGATGTTCGGACTTAGCTCACACGGTGATCTTAGAAGCTAGTGATAAAAAAATAGATCTTCTGTTTTGCTGGTTCGGGTTTAATTTAATTATTACAACTCATCTGAGCATTGAGCCATAACGTTGAAACATTTTTTTTTAATCTTATGGTGTTTGGTTTTGGGTAGGGCAAAGGGGCCTGGTGTTGGCATCGTGGGGTTTTCCATATCTGAAATGGGGTTTTCTTGGATTTTATAAGTGTTAATAATCTGAGATGGGCTTTTGTTAGAATAGAAAGAAAGTTTTTTATGAGTGCTTGCTAGCTGCAGTATTCAGGCTAGTGAGAGATGGGTTCTCTTGAATCACCACTCTCGAAAGATGGGTTCTTGTGAATCACTACTATTGAAAGATGGGTCATTAGCAAAGATTAGCAAAAAAAAAAAAAAAAGTGTGGAGGCTCTTGAAAGATGTGTCATAGCAAAAACTAACCAAAAGAAAGTGTGGAGAATTATAATAAATATTCTACGAAATCCAATAATACCAAAATGCAGAAGAACTATATACATAACAAACTTTATGAGTGTATTAGGGATTCCTTAAAACAAAGGTTTGTTGTTGTTGCTGTCTGGAGAAGGATTTTGCATACTGGATTTAGTTTCAGGAACTATGATTATTGTTTAATTTTGAAATTATTTATGATTATAACTATTTTAGTTCAGAAATGTTTTTTTAGTTTGATCTGAAAATAGAATTTGCTTGCATGTTGAATCATGTCCAAGAGAACATAATAATCTGAAACCTAAACTATAGCTGATTATTCAAGAATATTATTCAGAAACTTTGTGTTCTTGATTAAGCAAGGTCGTGCTAGAGTCCCCAGCTGAGTCCACGTTCCTTTAATATGTTCGGACATGAAAATTTAAACATGGTCATCCCTGGGTACACAATTTTGTAGGGATTTAACTATAGGAACTATCTCTAATGTTTTTGTAAATTTTTTTACATCTTAAATATTTACACATAGAGAGAGCATACTGATGTCAAATGAAGCCTGCATCTGGTTTGTCATAAATAGTATTCAGAAAATTCATTTTCTTGAATAAGCTGGTTCACTGTTGAGCCTTTAGATTGAATCTCTGAGCCTTGTTTATGTTCCTGCAAGAGGATTTAGCATCATCTCTTATACAGTCAATATGGAAAACCAGGACATGCTGAAACCCTTGTTTTTCTTGTGTGCATATTAGCTTATTCGAAGTGTATCTGTAGCTGAACTAGATTGCAATTTATCAATCTTAATAAAGAAGTAACTGCCAACTGTGCCTTTGATTGATAACTACTTTCAGTCAACAAGTTGAAAACAGTCCTTGTGCATTTTATTTACCATGAACATCTTTGAGGTTATTTCCTTGATATTCCAAAACACTTTCTGCTAGCAGGGTGGATTTGTTGCCAGTAGTTAATTGAGAGAAGGTTGTTGAGCCAGAGTTCTATTTTGAACACATTAGACAAGACATGGACTAAAAATCATCTTATACCAATATTCGTTTGAGCAATTGACCTGGATCCACATTTGAGGGGGATGCAATCTCTTGTATTGATCAAGGGACATCTCATTGGTTGTTGTTTTGACTACCTGAAGTGAAATTGTAATTTTCATGTCAAAGTAGCCCTATTCTTTGTAAACTGTATCTTTCATCACGTTCTCTTTTTGGGGTATTTATTTGATTGGCATCTTGATGAACTCCTTACTGAATAATCTTGTTACTTTACTGTTTGTTCTCTGCCCTTGCTTTTGGTTTGAAGAACTTTATACCAGATTTTCAATTATTTCCACAAAAGATTATGAATTGTGCCCATTTTATCAACTTTTCAAGCAAAATCTTCTCCAGTCCTACTTAAATCCTAACAATGGTTAAAATAGCCTTTCCAGCTGGTTCTGTGAAAATGTGTTGCCCAAAGCATTATTTCCTGCAGAAAAGCAAGGAAATATTTAAGTTATTTATTTACTAGCTACTATTTTTTAATATTATTGATCAATCAGGGATATTTCCAAGTCCATGCTGCTTGAAGACGCAATTGGGGAAGCCAATTCTCTGAGTATGGGTCACATTAACACATCTGGTTTATTTTTATGTGAGTTGAAGGCTTTCTTTCACGAGCAACCTAATTAGATAATTGTTTTTTGTTTTCTGTGGGCTTTCTACTCATGTTCTTTTAATCATTACCCAAGTGACCTTCATGAGTAGTTGCTACCCTAACGGCAATTTTCGCCATGTTTTTATGGTAATAATCACAAGGCAAGGGGAACCATGTAGCACCCAAGCGCCATTAGCTTTTATTAGTGGGGCAAGGATTGGTGAATGTAGTTCACCACATTGGGCTTCTCCCCTCTAGCCTCTATTCCCATTGGCAAAGCTTTTTAAGCATGTAGTGCCTTTTAAATCACCCTTGTCTCACAATTATTACCATTTTGTGGGTTAATTAAATCTAACTTTGTTTCCCATGCATTTTGCCCTCTACACTATATGACTCCTTAGTGCAGTATAGGGATTTGAATTTTTCTCCTATATGAATGTATCCCATCAACCATTGCACCACAACCCTTTGGAGCCACATACCTTTATTTACTACTGTCAAAACTTAAAATTTGAGGTTTTTAATGCTGTTCAAAGTAAGCAAAAGTCTTTTCAGACATGAGGTCAAGATTTTCCCAGGCGGTACCTTTACAAGTCTCGCTTTAACATTTGCAGGATTTCTGTCCTCGAGGAATCTGAGGAGCCCCTGGTAACTTCTCAGAGAATTTGTTTAATCAATAGATTCCCTTCTTGTTTAGGGGTGCGGGGAGGTTGAAATGTGTTAGAGCTCCATCATTGTTTATTAATTATTGTTTAAGTAGTTAAGGACACAGATAATCTATAACAAAATAAAATAATAATCATGTAGCAATGGATTTGGTGCCTAGACAGTCACTCCTTTAAACTGTAGGGGCTCCAATTAGGTGGGGAGTTGGATTCTTTCATCTATTACACTAATGCATTGCATTAAAGTTTGCAGGATTTCTGTCCTCGAGGAATCTGTGGAGCCTCTGATAATTTCTCAGAGAATTTGTTTTATCAATAGATTCCCTTCTTGTTGTGTGGGGAGGGTTTCAATTGTGTTAGAGCCCCATTATTGTTTATACTTTATTATTTACTGTTTAAGTAGTTAAGGACACAGATAAACTATAAACAATAAAATAATAAACACGTAGAAATGGATTTGGTATCTAGACAGTCACGCCTCTAAACTGTTGGGGCTTCAATTAGGTGGCGGAGTTGGATTCTTTCATTTATCACACTAATGCATTGCTTTATTGCCAAAATTTTGTAGTTTGATGTGTCTTCCTCCTTTCTGATATGCTTGGCCCTGCTATATATGTTGTTTTGTCTTACAGGATATATGTCAGGACAGCACACTGAAGTCCGAAGTTGAAGGTTTGCCTGATATAAACCCAGAAGAGGGGGAAAGTTTTACAGCTGCCAATGACTGCAGAGAAGTGGGCTACAAGAAACCTATGCAAGCCTCAGAGAAAAAGATTCCGGTAACAACAATGGAAAGTGATAACTTGAAAAATGGAGATAATGAGGAAGAAGCTGTTGGTGCAAATGGAAATGAGGAAAAGATGCCAAAGAAGCCTGATAAATTATTACCTTGCCCTCGCTGTGATAGTTTAGATACAAAATTCTGCTATTATAACAATTACAATGTGAACCAGCCCAGACATTTCTGTAAAAATTGCCAAAGATATTGGACTGCCGGAGGAACAATGAGGAATGTTCCTGTAGGTGCAGGACGACGTAAGAATAAACATTCAGCCTCACATTATAGGCATATGTTGATGGCTGATGGTCTTGCAGCGGCCAGAGCTGATTGTTCCGATTCAGCCCACCACCAGGTTATGTCCACTGCACTTTCTTCTGCACGGGTATTGAAAGCTTCTCAACTACAGCTCCTTCCTTTGGACATAGAATCTGCAGGGGGTACTGTGCTAAATTTTGGACCGGATACTCCTCTTTGCGAGTCGATGGCTACAGCCCTTAACCTGGCAGATCAGCCAATGACAAACAGGCAAGCTTATATAAACAAAGATGATGAAAAAAGTCAAGTAATGAGAAAAGAAAATAGAGACGATAATTCATGTGGATCTTCGATTACAGCCAGCACTATTGCGGAGAAGGAGGACGGTACAAAGAACTTTCAAACCGTTCCTCATATGGATCATGGAGGCATAATGGGATGGCCTGGTGGTATCCCTCCCCAGCACCCCTATTATGGAGGTCCCTGGCCATATGGTTGGAATTTTGGTTGGGGGTCGTGCTACGACTACAGCAGGGGGTGTCCTAATGGCATTGCTTATGCTTCTGATAATGGTAATGCTAATAGTGGTGCTGTAGGGTCAAGGCCGCCTGTCATGTGGGCACCAGGAATTCCTTGGCCTTTTGTTCCCGGAACTTACTGGGCAAGTCATCCTGGCTGGGGAGGAGGAGCATGGAACATTCCATATACAGCACTAGCATCACCTGCAACTGGAGGATTAAGTTCTCCTTCATCAAGTAGCGGTGGAAGCTGTGGATCTCCAACCTTGGGCAAACATTCAAGGGACATTCCACATGCTGATTGCAAAAGAGATGGAAGCCTGTGGGTTCCAAAGACTTTAAGAATTGACGACCCTGGTGAAGCTGCTAGAAGTTCAATTTGGACAACACTTGGTGTTGGAAATAAATGTGAATCCATTACATCTGGAGGGATTTTTAAAGCTTTCCAGTCCAAGACAGAAGAGAAGGATCTGTTAAAAAGTTCTCAACAAGGGTTACATGCTAATCCTGCAGCGTTGTCAAGATCTATGGCCTTTCAGGAAAACTGTTAGAGCTTCTTTGTCCCTTTTTTCCTTTATTGAAAAACATTCATTTCCTCTTTACCATCCTTTCCTTTCATGGAAGGTAGGTAAGCATTTTCCAAAGTTCTCGAATGCTCAAAGGAATCCTTTGAGTGGAATGCCTGATTGTGGGAAGTTATACCCATTGTAAAGTATGTCACTTCTTCCTCCTGTTTGGACTCCATATTCTGGTTAACGGCCTAAGCTTGTATGGAGATGTGTAAAGTGTTTGACAAGTTTTTCTTAATCTGATTTTTCTTCAAGCACTTTTCACTAAGTTCTTAGTCTTTTGGAGAAGATGTTGCATAGGTTGTTACCAGCTGTAAAGTGTTGGACAACAATAATTGAGGCTATAGTAAAACAGAAAGAGCTTGGTCAGACTTAACACTCTGGAAGCAAGAAGCTTCAGAACAGGCAAGATTGGTCAGTGGCTTTGTCATACGATGAAGAGTCTTGCACTGCAAAGTGGAATGGTGGAATTGAACCCTGAAAATAAAGTATAAGCTAGCCACTTTTTATTTGCATCTATAAATTGGGCACAAAACATGACAATGTATATATAGTGGAATGTGTGAACTGCATTTAAATACAGTGGCTCTCTTTCCAGAGTCGAGATAAATGAAGGTAGTAATGGCTGAATATGTAGGTTTTATATTTGCATCATCAATACAGTCTAGCCATCTTTTGATCATAAGCTTGTGTTTTTGATTTTGAGGTATGGCTAAGGAATACTTTTTAAAATCTTGTCAATAAGTATTTTGTTTTTTTATCAATGATATTAGAATGTGTGTTTGGCAATGTATATTCAGAACAGTCGTGTTAAATGATTTATTCAAATTGTTGGTCATAGAACTGTTTTTTTTAATAGTTAAATGCTTGGCCATATTGTTTAGAAAGTTGTTGCAAGGCCTATTCGTAAGGTATTATTATGAGCCAACATACTGGACTACTATAAAATTCACAAGTGGGAAGTACAGTTTGATTTTTCAGAATTATAAGTTTTTAAGTCTTTAAGACCGATATCTTATCAAAAGTTTGATGACATTTTGGGTTCATGGGGAAAAAGTTCACATGTAAATTTGTTGTTCGATGGTAAGGGCGGCAATCTGTTTTTTTAAGTGCATATTTCTAACATTGTGTTGAGTTGTACTTGTGCTAATTTATAATTTCGATTCCATGAAAATGACAGTTGGACAAACAATAGACAAAAATCTATAATGAACTGTATAAGCTATCTTTATATTTTCTATAGTTTGGACAGAAATGATAAGCTGCGAAGTAGTAACCTCAATTAAACAGGAGATGATGCTTTTAGATAATGCAAAATACATTGAATGTTATTGAAGAAATAATACTTTTAGATACTCCAAATACATTGAATGCTATTGTGTATATTTCGCATAAGTAGTAACCTCAATTAAACGGGAGATGATGCTTTTAGATATCCAAATACATTGAATGCTATTGAGGAAATAATGCTTTTAGATACTCCAAATACATTGAATGCTATTATGTATATTTAATATTTCAATTTTGTAGTTCATTTTATCCTTTTTCTCTTAGACTCATTTCATAAAAAAAGTGTCTGCAAAGCATCTTGCTTCGAAAAGAGTATGGATTGGATGGAAGAATTTTTGAAATTGTATATACTTTACTTTCCATTGAGCAGTCTTCGAATTTTCATTGTAAGATAGGCAGAGGACTTGAAATGCCATCACATTGTGCAATGTATAATGGTGGTTAAGAAGAATTGAATTAAAATCGTTAGTGGGAACTATAGCCTGATTTTTTTCTAAATAAAAAGTTCTACAATTCTTCATGACAGGTTTCTATCATCAGTTTGATGACATTTTGTGTTCATGGGGAAAAACATGTTCAGGTGGTATCTTTATCTTGTTATAGTTTTTGGTTTCTATGGTTTGGGTCGAATTTCTATTGTAAAATAGGTGGACTTTATGCCCCATCACATTGTCCAATGTATAATGGTAGTCAAGAATAATTAAATTTATTAACAGCATAAGTGGGAGCTATAGTCTGATTTAAAAAAATGGTATTGCAATTCTTGAAGACCGACTTCTTTTTGACAGTTTGATGACATTTTGTGTCCATGGGTTAATTTATTTGTTTCTATGGTTACAGTGGCAATCATTCTGTTAATCTTGAAATGCATATTTTAAACATTATCTTGAGATGTAGTTGTTTTAGTTTCTAATTTTTATTCCAGGAGAATGATACCTCGACAAACTATAGATAAATATTTGTAATGAGCTATATAAATGATCTGTATATATTTTGCACAAAAATGATGAGCTGTGAAATAGAAACCTTAAAACAATTAAATAGGAAGATGATGCTTTTAGATAAACCTGAAGTCATTTAATGCTTCTGCGAATTTCTAATTATGTAGTTTATTTGTTCCTTTCTCTGTAAGTTTCATTTTGTAAAATAAATCTGTTTGCAAAGCATCTTGTTTCAAAAGAGTGGATTTGATGGAAAATCTTATGATGTCATATATTATTTATTTTGATTAGACTTTTAAGTTCCATTGCAAAATAGTCGTGGACTTCAAATACCGTCACATTGTGCAATGCATAATAATAGTTCAGAAGAATTAAAACCATGTAAGCAGCAAGATCATTGTTCTTATTAGATGAGTACAGCATTATGAAATATGCAAGGAGAAATGCTACCTGAATTTTTAGACTAATTGTAAGTGAATTTTATTGACTCGCTGGAAGTTTTTTAGAGGTTTTTGACACACTCTATAACTCTAATTTTAGCTGTATGCATTGTTGCTGGTTGCTACAAAGAGTTCATGATGTATGCCATGGTGTACCCTCATAGCCCCTAAGACCTTGTTCCTTACACTAATATATCTATCCTATGCATTTTGTTTGAAATCTTAAACCTCAAAAGGAATATTCCGTTATAAAGAAACCACAGATTTATGGAGAAAATTCAGCGAAGTTTTGCAGGTAAAAGAAGGTAGTATGAAAGATTGGCGTGACTGAAATATGTTCTTATTCACAGCACTTGCAGTTGGCATTTTTAATTGTACAACATTTCAAATGGCAGACTATTTTTTCCCTCTATTGGCAGGGTTGAATGGAAAATACCTGTAGCCAGTCGTGAGGAATATTTACACAGTTACAGGACTGCCATTAGGAAATACAGTCATTCTGTTTACGTATTTAGCAGCAATTGTTTATTGGAATTGTCATAGAATGAAACCTTGGGTTGATGTCCTCTTTTACATTAAATTCGTATAAAGCCTTTTTGTATGGTAGTATATTATGTGGAAATCTGTATAACCGTGGAAAGGGAGAAACTTCCACAGCCTTGAAGTGACCCAAATATACCATCAAATTCACTCCTCAAACGTGTAAAAAAAAATGCAGCATTGATATTTGAGCATATTGGCAGATATGTATAACTGTCTACTTACCTGAAACTGAAACACAAGCCTGACACACTAGCACTATTTCTTATGATTGTTTAGGGAAAACATAACTGTTTCCACTTACCTCTAAATGATGGTAGGTAAGTCCTAAATTGTTCCATCATATTATCTGATATCGTGGCGAGAACTTATTCAAGCTACAGCTCTTTACAACCTTAATTGAAGGTTGGTTTTGGAACTTTTTGGATTAAATGCCTTGGATCCCATCTTGGAAAATTCATTTGAATCTTTACAAATCGGTCCTTGAATAACCAAGATAATGGGGCCAAAAGAGATCACACAGGAATGAAAATACTGTCTTGTTCTTGGCTTTGAAGATAGGGCTAGACTTGGGTGGTCAGACATACGTCAAGACTGCATTGCCTGGAATATCCGTATGGGAGGAATCCTGGAATGAATAAACACCTCTATCTCAAGACCTCAGTTACTTCCAACTTGTGTTGTGATAACTGTAGGTAAAGTCGTATGATTTGAAGGGGAGAGAACTGCCACAATTCTGAGAGTGGAATCATCATATATGGCATGAAAACATTTGGCCTAAAATCCAATATTTATATGGTTATTACTTGAGAACAAACAATCGGTGTTGGATGACTTGCAGCATCGATGATATGAGAGCCCAACTTATTGTGTGTTAATGTCACCAAGCCTGTGAGTTTACTTGGCGTATTTATTATGACAGTAACTGTGCATGATTTATTTGGGATAAATGATCTATATGACTACTCATATAAGAGAACTGATGCATCACTTGGTATCCAAAATTCGGGAAAATTGACCACCTAAACTGTTTCAATCAGGCATTCTTGATTAAGGGCTCTGGTGTTATTGTTTGGTGTTTGTGGTTGGAAGTTAATCATAATTTTTTTGCAATCAACATAAGGTACTGTGGCACAAGATTCTACAATTCATTGATGAAGGTGTTGGTTCATACGAGATTCCATCTTAATATACTCCTAATCAAGAAAATAATATACATTAAAGATGCTTTCCAGAGGCTATTGGAGGAGTATGATCTTGGGAAGCAACTTATTCAGATGAAAATATATAGTGATTTTGGGGTTTCTATCATCAGGCTTAATATCGATGGAATGTTTAAGTATAGGTATGTTTAATGTATAGGTGGAAACTTCAGCAACAAAGAAGATGCTCTAATATTCTTCATTCAGTCTATATTAGCTCATGTATGAATAATTTTGCAGGCTGAGCCTTCAAGAGTCACTCTTAACTCTACCTGAGGATTATAGTCTAATCTGATTCCAAGGTAAGTGTATAAAGTTTCTCTTCAATCAGTTGGTGTTATATCCCAATTTCTGAGACCTTACAAAATATTATTGTAACATCATTTAAAGATGCATAATAGCTAATGTTTGCAAATTGATGTGCTAATGTGTATTAGATTGGAATAATAATGTGAATTAGTCAATATGTTTCAATAATAAATAAATGATATATAGATTCTCTAGGGGCCCTCCAGAGAGAAGATAGAGAGATAGATAGGGTAGGGGAGATAGGGGCGGGGGGAGTGTGCCTCTCCCAGCTATATCTAGATGCCCGCCAGCCCCGCCCCGCCCGGGCGCTGCCCCCAACCCCCCACCGCGCCACCAATGGGGAAGAGGGGGCTTTTATGACAATTACTAATGGCTTGAGTGTTGGGAGAGGGACATTAGCCTTTGATTGTGCAAATAGATAGACATATACACACACCATATATTATTCATGACTTTTTGAATGTGTTCTATAGTCAAATCATTTTTTGTGCTTAGGGCTTAAGCGATTCAAATTTTTGAATTGGAGGTTTTCCCTCCATTTTTGACTATTTGAAAATTTGAAATTCTAAAGCCACTTTTGGCTTGTTTTGTATATGTGCTTGTGTTTCTAGGGTGCTAGTGTGTCTTGAGCATGTGTTTTAGGTCATTATAAAGCTTTGAGAGCCTCCTAAGATGTAAGATTGGTCCTATAGTCTAAGGTTTCCATTTAAGCCTCTTGTTTGTATGCAACCTCTATGTGATCTTGGTCATATGAGACCTAGAAAATAGTTATAGGGAAACTATTCGACCCGTGGGAGTATAAAACCCAATTTGTAACTAATTCTCCTCATTGATCAATCAAGAAATTGAGTATTGGAGCTCCAAGCACGAGAAAGAACAAGAAACATTCTTTTGTGTGTGTATTGATGGTTATGTTTTCAAACTATTCATCATTGTGTTTGATGGTTGCATGCAATGAATAAAATAAAGTGTGATGGTAGAATTTGAAGCTTGTAGAATCAATCTTTTGGTTAAGTTGAACAAGAATATATTGGTGATGTAAAGTAAAAGGAATGGTCGATCTGTAGAAGGGTCCAGTAACAATTTGGCTCAAAATTCAAGGGAAACACAATCAAGTATCAATGTGGAAGAGCGAAGTTGGTAAGGGAACATGAAGGTAATGTTGCTTGTCTTAAGCTCAAGATCTTTTGAGTATTGAATTAAGAAGGATAAGCTATAAATACCTTAATAAAACCCCCACTTTGCACTAAAACCCCGACTTTTATAGACAAAGCAAGCCTTATTCATGTGTGAACTCATGGAATCATGAAATATCATAGCCATTGGGAAAGTTATGAGTTTATAAACACCTCCACAAAATATTTCAAGGTAATTTGGGTCTTTGAAAACTTATATTAAAGTTTTTGTGGAAAGTTTTATCCTGTCGAGATTGTGTCTAGGAAACCTTAGGGTTTGGAGTCTTTTTATTATTTGAGTGACTTAGGAAGCCTTTAAAGGGGCCAAAATTTCAAGAAATCGCTCTCATGATCCATGTTTTTACATTCCTTTGGAATTTTATTATTATCTTGTGAAGTAAAGAGGAATTGTTTACAGTCACTGCAAGTTCCCGTAGTATGCTTACAAAGACCTAAATCAAGGACTAAGACAAGTAAAAAATGTTAAATATTTTAAAAGAACGAGCCCTAAAAGTTTGTGAACTAAATATTGGGAAATTTGGGTCCTTGAAAATATGGATAGGTTGTCAAAGAAACCAAGGAATCAAAAGTTGCATTGAAATTTCCTCTAGGACAAACCTAGTAAGAAGAGAGGTAAGCTTGAACAATAAATTGTGAAGGAAGTAGGGAGATATTTGAGAGTTGGACTCAATAAAGTTACCCACACTTCAAAATAAATAAAGGGTCCTCAATACCATTGTTATTTTCTTCGAAACCCCTATAGATTGTTCTAGCCCATGCCATTCCATCGGCAAAGTTCTTAAGGAGAGAAATTGGCAATTTTTGCAAAGAATAGTGAGATGATGAATTGTGAAGCTTTCAAAGGTTTGAATGATTAAAAAAGTTGGATAAAGGGTAAAAATATGATTGAACAAATAAATGCATTGAATTAAGCCTATAGGTCAGCTTTTTGTAAGTTTTTGATGTTTTTCAAGCATAGAGAACAAGGTGCATTTTTGTAAGGGAGAACCGAGTTGAAGTTGTTGATCTAGCCTTTTTGTTGTGAGTGTGAAGTTGATTAAGGTGAGTACATCATATTGGTATCAGAGTAGGGAAGAAGAAAGAATGGATAAGCAAGTGATAGAAAGAGAGAAGGCAAGAAACAGTGAAGAGAAAGAGAAGAAGTTTGAAAGGAAGAGAAGTAAATGCATTGAATTAAGCCTATAGGTCAGTTTTTGTAAGTTTTTGATGTTTTTCACATAGAGAACAAGGTGCATTTTTGTAAGGGAGGAGCACCGAGAAGAGGTAAGGCACTAGTTGTTGAATAATAAGAAGAAGAAAGGCCCATGGAAGTTGATTAAGAAGAGGATTATCCATATGTGAAACTCCTAAAAGTAGTCATAGGAGAAAGAATAAAGAAAAGATGAAAGTTCAAGTGATAGAAAGAGAGAAGCCTACATCCGAAAGCTTATAGACCGATAGCTAAAATGGATAAATATTTTGATTTAGAGGGCATTGCAGAGAACAAAAAGTGAAATTTGCAAGAAGACTAACTCACTAGACAGAGGACAATATGGTGGGATTTTGTGCAAAGAGATTTTGATTGGCTTGCGATATAAGAAGAATATCAAGAAATGGAATAAGATGAAAGGTGTTTATTCCCGCGGCACTATCAAACTTTTGTAATAAGAAATTGAAAATTTGAGGCAAATAGAGCACCGTAAGTGAAGAGGATTATCCAAATGTGAGTTTCCTAAAAGTAGTCATATGAGAAATGCACATATACAAGATGATGAAAGTTCCAGGTAGTATAGAGGTAGCCTACATCCGAAAGAGCTTATAGACTTAGATCTATAATCACGAGCAATGTGAATATATCAAATCAATCAAAGAACACAAAACTTAATGCAAGTAGACACAGATATACGTGGAAACCCTTTCGGGAGAAAACCACGGAGAAACTTCTTTCTTTATATATATTTCTCAAAAATTTGTAGGCACCAACCTACTGGAGACACCAATCCCCAAATTACAGTTTTGTAGGCACCAACCTACAGGAGCACCCACCCCTTTTGCTAAGCACCAACTCAGCAAGAGACACCGATCTCTTCGAATATGAAGGCACCAACCTTCCTTACAAAATTTGCTTTCCACTTTTGAACTTGTTGCTTCCTCAACGAATAATGGAAAATTCTTCTTCTTACTTTCAGATTTGCTGTTCTAAAATTCTGCCCTTACGCTTCCTCTTCTTCTTCTTTTTCCTTAAGATATTCAACTTGAATCCATGCTTAATAAGTCTCATATGAATCTTCTTATATAGCCTTTCGTACCTTTTCGAAAAGACACATCGTTCCAACCGACACAACCTTTCCATTAACACAACTTAATTAAGTGCATTAGTCGGCTAAAACCAAAAAATAATTAATGCAGCCCATAATTATTAAATGCACATTAATCAATGCAATTAACCACTTGATAGGAGCGCTGCCCCTCCTTAGACAAATCACTGTTATCATTAAATCGCTGCCAGCCATCATTAAATCTTCTTTTTCACCATAAAACATTGCATATGAACACCTTAAAATGCGGATATCTCTCTCTTATGTATAGTTGTGTATATCTCGCTTATACCATGATAATCCTCATGCAAAAATGCTTCTTTTCATGTATTTAAACTTTCGTTTTCTACCCTTCTATACTGCTGGTTATTTCCGTTACTTTCTACCATTTCCGTCAATAATTCCGTTACTTTCTGACAGATTTCCGTTTACCAGTTCAACACCTCTTTTGACATCAATGACAATATTTCCAACAATCTCCCCCTTTGTCATTGATGGCAACCCCAAAAAAATAATCTCCTCTTCTGCAGCTTCCTCTTGCCGTAGCTCCCCCTTACTACCATTCTCCCCCTTTGACATCAATGGCAAAGGGTCATCCTAGGAGCTGAAAAATTTGCAAAGTTTTAGCTCCCCCTTAACCAGTGCTACCCTTGACTCTTCAATGTAAAGATGTAAAAGAAATTACTCCCAGCTTATGCCGTAGATATTCAAATGTCTCCTTTGGAAGTGGCTTAGTGAAAATATCTGCTATCTGTTCGGATGTAGCGACATACTCCAACTTTACCTGTTTCTCTGCCACCTGCTCTCTTAAGAAGTGATATCTTATGGGAATGTGCTTTGTTCTGGAATGCATAACCGGATTCTTTGAAATACTTATTGCACTGGTATTATCACATAATATGGAGATGGGATGATCATACTCTACTTTGATATCCTTCAAGGTCTGCTTCATCCATAAAATTTGCGTGCAACATAGTACCGCTGCTATATACTCTGCTTCTGCTGTGGATAGGGATACAAAATTTTGCTTCTTACTTAGCCAAGATACCAGGTTGTTTCCAAGAAAAAATGCTCCTCCGCTTGTACTTTTTCTGTCATCTACACATCCTGCCCAATCTGAATCTGTATAAGCTGTCAATGTGAAATCTTTTCCTTTTGGATACCACAACCCGTATTCCATAGTTCCCTTTAGATATCTGAATATGCGTTTTACAACTTGCACATGTGTTTCTTTTGGCCCTGCTTGAAAACGTGCCACCATACCCACTGCTTGCATGATATCTGGTCTGGATGTTGTCACATATAATAAACTCCCAATCATTGATCTATAGAGAGATTGATCAACATCTGGAGATTCGTCATCTTTGCTTAACTTGGTTCCGGTGATCATCGGTGTGCTGACAGGTGCACACTCCTCCATACCAAACTTTTTCAACATTTCCTTCACATACTTGGTTTGGGATATAAATATTCCTTTATTAGATTGAGAAATTTGCAATCCAAGGAAAAAGGATAACTCACCCAACATAGACATTTCAAATTCCTTTTGCATGTCTTCTGCAAATTTTCTAGACATTTCTTCATTGTCTCCTCCAAAGATTATGTCATCCACATATACAACCACAATTAATTGGTGTTCATCTTCAGTTTTGATGTAAAGATTATTGTCAGCATGTCCTCTCTTGAATCCTTGGTCCTGTAGATGTTGATCAAGCCTTGAGTACCATGCTCTGGGGGCTTGTTTTAATCCATACAATGCCTTTTTCAACCTACACACATAATCTTCATTTTCTGATAATAGGAACCCTTCAGGCTGTTCTATGTAAACCTCCTCTTCTAAATTCCCATTTAAAAAGGCTGATTTGACATCCATTTGGTAGACTTTGAAATTTTTAAACACTGCGAAAGCAAGGAACATTCTGATTGCTTCTAGTCTGGCAACCGGAGCAAAAGTCTCTTCAAAATCAACACCTTCCACTTGAGCATACCCTTTGCATACCAATCTTGCCTTATTTCGAGTGACTTGACCATCTTCATTTAGTTTGTTCCGAAATACCCACTTAGTGCCAATCACATTCTGACTCTTTGGTCTAGGAACCAGTTCCCAAGTTTCATTTTTCTCAATTTGATCTAATTCTTCTTCCATCGCCTTCAACCAATGTTTATCATGTCTTGCTTCTAAAAAGTTCTTAGGTTCTACCTTAGATAGCAGAGAAAAATACCCTTGCTCAGAAGCATTTGTAATTCTTCTTCTGGTTTGAACCCCGGTATCAAGTTCTCCAATAATCTGACTTTCATCATGATTTTTCTGAACGAAGCGAGATGGCGTCTTGGTATCCTGCCTTTCTGATTTACTCCACTCTTCAATATCTTCTTCTTCCTCTTGTTCTTCTTTCACAAGACTTGGTATTTCTAAAGACTCTTCTGAATTTTCTTTTGTCTTTAGATCCAGACCCTCATCCACTCTGACACTTGCACTTTCTATGATAGTCCACAACCTCTTGTTATAACATCTGAAGGCTTTACTTTTAGTGGAGTACCCAAGAAAAATCCCTTCATCGGATCTTGAATCAAATTTGCCTAAGTCCTCTTCGGTTCTTTTAATGAAACATCTGCTCCCAAATACCTTAAAATATTTGACCGAGGTTGGTCTTCCTTTCCATAATTCATATGGAGTTTTGTCATGGTTAACTCTGATTTGCACTCTATCCAAAATATAAATGGCAGTACTTACACTTCTTTCCAGAATCTATCTGATAGCTTAGATTCATTCAGCATTGTTCGGGCCATCTCTTGAATGGTTATGTTCTTCCTTTCTACTACTCCATTTTGTTGTGGAGTTCTTGCAGCTGAGTATTGTCTTTTAATTCCATGGTCTTCACAATATTCAATAAATTCATTTGACATGAATTCACCTCCACGATCTAACCTTAGACATTTTATCTTCAGCCCTGTTTCATTTTCTACTAATGCCTTGAAAGCTTTGAACTTTCCAAATGCTTCAGATTTTTCTTTCAAAAATGCTACCCATGTCATTCTAGTGTAGTCATCAATGAGTAACATAAAATAACTCTCACCTTGAATACTTTTCGTTCTGGTAGGTCCACACAAATCCGTGTGAATTAGCTCCAATGGTTTGGTGGATGAATACTCCTTTGTTTTGAATCTTGTTCTGGTCTGCTTCCCAAGCTAGCACTACTTGCATAGAGTACTCGAAGGCTTTGTTATTTTAGGCATGTCCCGTACGGCCTGCTTATTGCTTATCTTCACAAGATTATCAAAATTTATATGTCCCATCCTTCTATGCCATAGCCAACTCTCCTCAACTTGACTTAGGCAACATTTTTCTTCTTTTATTTCTCCGAGCATATATAGATTATTTGCAGTTCGGTGGCAATCTGCAATTAGTTCTCCTGTATCTGCTTTCCTTATTTCACATCCTTCGGCATAGAACTTAAGAGTGTGTCCCTGATCACACATTTGACTCACACTCAAGAGGTTATGTTTTAATCCTTCAACATACAAAACATTCTCTGTTTTTGTTTTTCCATTATCCAGACTCAGCGTACCTTTGCCAACGATCTTCGTTGTAGCATTATCACCAAATTTTATTGTACCTTCATTTACTTTCTTTAAGGAGAGAAACTTACTTTTATCACCAGTCATATGTCTTGAACATCCGCTATCAATGTACCACTGCTGTCCTTCATCTCGAGCATGAAAAGTTGTTTGAACGAGCATGGATTTTTCTTTGTCTAGCCCATCTTTCTCCTGCTTCCTTGTCCAGGATTTCGTAGCCTCCCTTTTCTTTGTATCTAAAGGCTTTGTCTTTTGATCTTGTCTCGAGTCAAACACACTTCTACAAAAGTGTGCTATATGTCCATAATTATTGCACTTGTAGCAGATAATGGCTTCCTCGTTATAATAGGATAGTGGAGCAAATGAATTATAGTTCATATTCAACACTCTATGAGCAGATTTTGGTTTGTTCCAGGCTTCATTATCTCTCATTCACTTTCTACACTCTATCTTTTTATGCCCATATATATTGCAATAAAAACAATAACCATGAAAGGAACTTTCGAACCTGTTCATATTCCTATGTCGTGGAGTAAATGGTCTTTTGATGTCGTTCTCTTTAACACCTTCCTTGTGGATGGAACTGGTCTTCGTAGTTTCCTCTTCCTTTCTGCTTTTATTCTTCGTAGGTGCATTTAGAATTTCTGCATAACTTTTTGCCTTTTCTAAACCTTTCTTCTCCGGAATCTCAATGGAATTTGAAGCTTTCTCTAGTTTTTCTTCATATCCGAGTCCTGATTTGTTGGATGGTGATCTTTGATTTTCTAGAATCTCATCTAGAACCTTAGTACTCTTTTCAAATTTCAAGTTGTTCATTAGTTTGGTATTTACCTTTTCTAAGTCTTTTCTCATCACAACAATCTCTGACTCACGCTTTTCACATTCTTCTTGTTTCACCTTGAGCTGACTTCTCAACCCTTCCTCAATTCTCTTTGCTTCTTCAATCTGGGTCTTCAGGTCAATGATTAGATTCTTTGATTCTTCAAGACTCTGTGCTAACTTAGCTTCGAAAGATTGATTTTGTTCTTCATATTTCTGGAGCTGAAGTCTTTGCTTCTGATTCCTCTTTTTGAGTGCTTTTATTTCACCCAACGCACAAATGAGTTCTTCTTCGAGGTTTACCTCACCTTCTTCTTCTATGTCCTCGATTCCTTCCAAATCAACTTTGCTAGTTGATGAACCTTCTTCTATAGCCATAAACAATGTTTCTTCATCATCACTGTCTGAATCACTTATTCCGCTTTCTTCGGATGAGCTGCTACCTCTTTTTGAATATAGACTCTTCTTTTGCTTTTCAAATCTTTTCTTGCCTCTGCTTTGCTTGAATTCTCTTTTGAACTTGGGCTTGCTTTCTTCATCTTCGCTATCTTCCTTCTCTGGGCATTTAGCTGCAAAATGACCAATTTTACCACAGTTAAAACATTTAAATGGTAACTTACCTTTGTATCTCCCGGATCCTTTCTTTAGCTTTCGAATGAATAAAGCTTCCTTTTCATCTTCTTCATTGTTTGATTCATCATTTGCTTCAGATTCCTTGATTGCCTTTTTCTTCGAGACTTTGAATGCGGCTTCCTTCTTTGCTGGTTTATTAGACTCGGTCCTCATTTCATAAGCCGTCAATATTCCATGTAGTTCGTCCATGCTTAGCTTGTCAAGATCCTTCATTTCTTCGATGGCAGACACCTTAGCATCAAATCTTAATGGTAAAGATCTTAAGACCTTCTGGACGATCACAGGTTCCTCAATCTTTTCTCCAAGCCCTCTTATGGCGTTGACAACTTCATCCACCCGCAGAAGATAAGCTGCAACATCTTCCTCATCCTTCATTTTTAGGCTCTCAAATTTTCTCCTATGGGTTTGAAGCTTAGCTTTTCTGACCTTATCATCACCTTCATATATTGTTCGAAGTTTATCCCATATTTCCTTTGCCGTGTCACATTGCATTACCTTGACAAATTCGGACTCTGACAGACCACACAAGATTGCATTCATCGCCTTGGCATTGTTTTCAAAAGCCTTCTTACCGGCTTGGTCTGTTGGCGGAGTTGATGGAATGATATATCCGACCTATTGATTGCCAAATATCAAACCCTAGTGCCATCAGATAGGTTCTCATTCTTACGCTCCAAAATGCATAGTTTGTTCCATCAAACAACGGAGCCTTGTTCGAGGAAAAACCTTCTTGTACTTGACTAGCCATATGTGCTCCCGAGATCTACCTTCCAACTGTTAGATTGTTCCTGAAGGAACCTGCTCTGATACCAATTGTTGAGCACAAGATAATATTGAGAGGGGGGGTGAATCAGTATTATGATATTATTTCAAACTTCAATACTTAAACTTAGATCTATAATCACGAGCAATGTGAATATATCAAATCAATCAAAGAACACAAAACTTAATGCAAGTAGACACAGATATACGTGGAAACCCTTTCGGGAGAAAACCACGGAGAAACTTCTTTCTTTATATATATTTCTCAAAAATTTGTAGGCACCAACCTACTGGAGACACCAATCCCCAAATTACAGTTTTGTAGGCACCAACCTACAGGAGCACCCACCCCTTTTGCTAAGCACCAACTCAGCAAGAGACACCGATCTCTTCGAATATGAAGGCACCAACCTTCCTTACAAAATTTGCTTTCCACTTTTGAACTTGTTGCTTCCTCAACGAATAATGGAAAATTCTTCTTCTTACTTTCAGATTTGTTGTTCTAAAATTCTGCCCTTACGCTTCCTCTTCTTCTTCTTTTTCCTTAAGATATTCAACTTGAATCCATGCTTAATAAGTCTCATATGAATCTTCTTATATAGCCTTTCGTACCTTTTCGAAAAGACACATCGTTCTAACCGACACAACCTTTCCATTAACACAACTTAATTAAGTGCATTAGTCGGCTAAAACCAAAAAATAATTAATGCAGCCCATAATTATTAAATGCACATTAATCAATGCAATTAACCACTTGATAGGAGCGCTGCCCCTCCTTAGACAAATCACTTATTATCATTAAATCGCTGCCAGCCATCATTAAATCTTCTTTTTCACCATAAAACATTGCATATGAACACCTTAAAATGCGGATATCTCTCTCTTATGTATAGCTGTGTATATCTCGCTTATACCATGATAATCCTCATGCAAAAAACTTTTGCTTCTTTTCATGTTTTTAATGTTCTATTTAAACTTTTTTTGTTTTCTACCCTTCTCTTTTGCTGCTGGTTATTTCCGTTACTTTCTACCATTTCCGTCAATAATTCCGTTACTTTTGTTGACAGATTTCCGTTTACCAGTTCAGCACCTCTTTTGTAGAGAAGTGATTATCTCACAATCATAGGGTTCATTCATGGAACCAAAGAGCAAAGAAGAACAACATCACCACATGGAGGAGAAGAGCCTTAGGACCTTTGTGATGTAAGAGCAAGAAGGTAAGTGAACTGCAAAAGAACTTATTAGGACCGTATGTAAAGCAAGAGGTAATGGTAGTAGTACTAACAATCTAGTGTCTAGTGAAATGGTAGAAAAATTAAATTTGAAAAAGTTCAAGCATCCTCATCCTTACAAGGTTTTTTGGGTACAAAAGGAGCATCAGGTACTTGTGAATCAACAATGTCTAGTTGATTTCAAGGTGGGTAGATATCATGATCAGGTCTTATGTGACATTTACCCATGGATGCATGTCATCTTCTGATTAGGAAGACCATGGCAATTTGATAAGAGAGCCATCCATGATGGGTGGACAAATACCTACACATTTGTGAAAGATGGAATGAAATACACTCTAAATCCCATGAAGGATAGAAATGTATGGCCCGAGAGTAGAGTTAAGGGTTATGTTTATGGGAATGAATTTTTTTTTTCCGAAACAAGAAGGTAAGGTGAAGTGAGAACAAGAATAATATAGTGAAGACAATGTGGCAGTGGCTCAGTGGAGAGCATGAATACCAAGAATTTCTACAAAAGAAAGAGAATGTGGAAGATGAGAATGGAAACCCAAGTGATGATGAACCCAAAGATAATAGTGCACTAGTAGAGGAAATTAATAAATGGAGTGACTCAACATATGAGGCCAAATCAAACTTTGAAAGGAAGACACTCAATCCTATAGGAAGAGAAAAAATAGTCCATGAAAATGAGAATTTGTAAAAACCAGAAGAAGATGACCATAAGGAGAAATATGGGGTAGTCAAACATGAACATGAAACTCATATTTTGAAGACTAATCCCTATTTGAGTTATGTTTGTGCAAGTGTGATGGAGAGCAAAGATAAAGAAATCATTTAAAGGTGGAAAGGTCAAGCAAATACCAACCTTTCCCAGTCTTGAGAACGAATTCAATCAATAAGAGGCAAAGGAAAAGTTAATATTTGTAACAAAGTCAAGGAACATCAAGAGACTACTTATGAAGGTATGAATCAGATGATTAGACTCAGCCACCTGGTAGGAAGAGCAGTGTACAATTTTGTAGCAGTTAAGGCACCTTTGAAGATAATTCATGAAGAGAACTTTGCCAAGAACCTGATACAACTCCAAGTCATACCTGAATCCATGCATGAAGTTCAAGAGCATTCATAGGATGTCATGAAAATATGGAAACAAAGGAAGAAGAGGTTGAGTGCGATTCTGACAAAGGAAATATAACCCCATGGAAGATTTTCTTTTCCACTTGATAGTATGATGTAGGAACATCATTACTCCAAGGCTAGTTAGAATTCTAGTAAACTAATTTTGGGGTGTTTAGGTTCTTAGGGATGTCCTCAAGTCATTTTTAGTGTGCTTAGGGCTTAAGAGATTCAAATTTTTGAATTGGAGGTTTTCCCTCCATTTTTGACTATTTGAAAATTTGAAATTCTAAAGCCACTTTTGGCTTGTTTTTTTATATGTGTTTGTGTTTCTAGGGTGCTAGTGTCAATTTGAGCATGTGTTTTAGGTCATTATAAATCTTTGAGAGCCTCCTAAGATGTAAGATTGGTCATATAGTCTAAGGTTGTCATTTAATCCTCTTGTATGTATGCAACTTCCATGTGATCTTGGTCAAGTGAGACCTAGAAAACAATTATAGGTAAGCTATTCGACCCATGGGAGTATAAAACCCAATTTGTAACTAATTATCCTCATTGATAAATCAAGAAATTGAGTGTTGGGGATAGAAACATGAGAAAGAACAAGTCAAATTCTTGTGTGTGTATTGATGGTTATGCTTTCAAACTATTCATCACTATGTTTGATGGTTGCATGCATTGAGTAAAAGAAAGTGCGATGGTACAATTTTTAGAATCAATATTTTGGTTAAGTTGAACAAGAAGATATTGGTGATGTAAAGTTAAAGGAATCATCGATCAGTAGTAGGGGTTTGTAATAGTTTGGTTCAAATTTCAAGGGGAACACACTCAAGTATCAATGTAGAAGAGTGAAGTTGGTAATGGAATAGGAAGGTAGCAATTTTCTTAAGCTCAAAGATCTTGCGAGTTTCGAATTAAGAAGGAGAAGCTATCAATACCTTAATAAAACCCTCACTATGCACTAAACCCTAACTTTTATAGACATATTAAGCCTTATTTATGTGTGAACTCGTGGAATCATGAAAGATCATAGCCACAGGTAAGGTTATGAGTTTATAAACACCTCCACAAAATATTTCAAGGTAATTTGGGTCTTTGAAAACTTATATTAAATTGTTTGTGGAAATTTTTATCCTCTCGGGATCGTGTCAAGGAAACCTTAGGGTTTAGAGTCTTTTTATTATTTGAGTAGCTTAGGAAGCCTTTAAAGGGGCCAAAATTTCAAGAAATCACCCTCATGATCCATGTTTTGACATTCCTTTGGATTTTTTTAATATCTTGTGACAGTAAAGAGGAATTGTTGATAGTCACACAAAAGTAGGGTCTTGTAGTATGTATACAAAGACCTAAATCAAGGATCGAGACAAGTAAAAATGTAAAATATTTTAAAAGAATGAGCCCTAAAATTTTGTGAACTAAATATTGGGAAATTTGGGTCCTTGAAAATATGGTTACGTTGTCAAAGAAACCAAGGAGTCGAAGTTGCATTGAAATTTGCTCTAGGACAAACCTAGTAAGAAGAGGTAAGCTTGAGCAAGAAATTATGAAGGAAGTAGGGAGATATTTGAGAGTTGGATTCAATCAAGTTACCCACACCTCAAACTCAATAAAGGGTCCTCAATACGATTGTTATTTTCTTCGAAATCTTGTAGATTGTTCTAGCCTGATGCCATTCCATCGTGCAAAGTTCTTAAGGAGCCAAATTGGCAATTTTTGCAATGAAGAGTGAGATGACGAATTATGAAGATTTCAAAGGTCTGAATTATTGAAACAAGTTGGATAGAGATTAAAAACATTATTGAACCAATAAATGCATTGAATTAAGCTTATAGGTTAGTTTTTGATGTTTTTCAATCATAGAGAACAAGGTGCATTTTTGCAAGGTAGAATTGAGTTGAAGTTGTTTATCTAACCTTCTCATTGTGAGTGTGAAGTTGATTAATGTGACTACATCAAGCCTCTTGTGAAATATTAAGCCAAATAACACAATTTGTTACATATTAGTTTATTAAACAGAAATATTAAAATACCATTACCGGATCGAGGTCGCTTTGAGGGGGCAACCTCCTTTGAGAAAGCTCAATACAATAATGTTCATGGATGCTTTTCTTGGCCTAAGCACTCCCTAATATACTAGTTCTATTCTAGAAACTACTACTACCCATGCATGTGGGATTATTTTTAATATCTCATGAGATAACTTATAAAACATACACATATGCAACATCTATTACACTAAGAATGCAAAAGAAGGATAGGTAAAAGGGTCTTAACAATAATGTAGTATTGTCATGTAGCAATGTGCTTTGACCTAGAAATTTCTTCAAAAAGATACATGAAACACAAGATGAACTCACAACCCAAGTGGAAGCTCAAACTTATAGGAAGTTGCACTAATATTTTGCTTTGAACTTTGTAGGGTTCATAAAACTTAGGGTAAGATTTTAATGCCATTTGAGTTTGAAAGAAGACATTTTGTATAGTTGTAGGTGTAGAAAATACATATCCCATAGCTAAAAGTTTAACTCTCATTGGTATTGATCTACATGTTGTTTCATACAGCTTTTATGCCATATGGAGATATTCCTAAAGAGTGAGGGGAATTTGGTCTCGTGGGCAATGGGCGATATTGATATCCTAAATTAGAGAGATACACAGTATATGGGAGGAGAGGTGGTGGAGTTTGTCCATATACTACTTCATATGGAGTCATTTTGGTGGTGTGATATGATGTGTTGTACCACCATTCAACAAGAGGTAGCCACTTGACCCACTTGTTTTGGTGCTCTCAAGTAAAAGAGTGAAGGAATGTTTCCAAAAATTGTTAATAATTGTAGACACCTAATTCTCGACCACACAATTTTAATACTAAAATTGCACTAATTGTCTTATTTCCCATCATTTCATTATAATTAGTGATTTTTTGCTAATTAGCTAATATCCCCCATCTTCTTAGTCAATTAATGACATTTCATTAATTAACTAGCTTTGTCCCTCATCTTGGATGCCAATTAACATTGCTTCGTTAGTTAAAATCATCTTTTAATTAATTAATTAACCATTATTAATTAATTACCCTTCCACAATCTTGTATTTAATTAATAAACCATCTTATTAGTTAAATTCCCTCTCAAACCCTCAATTTCTACTAATTTCCCTCCAAATCATCTCCAAATGGCTTTTATAAGCTAAACTTGACATATTAATTAATCCCAATTGATTAATTAAACCTTCCCAAACTCCCATGGGTCACTAATCTCTAATTAATATCTTCTAATCATGTTTATCCTTTTCTAATTCTACATTCACTTTATCCCACATTCACTAGGTTGTAATCTTCTCCCAAATTGGAAATTTATATAGGTACCTAGTACACGTGGTGCGAAGAGCATCATAAAGTATTAGTAATTTTGGTTTTTCTAGGTTAACTAGGAGTGTGTGGAGTTCATTTGGACGTCTATGTGTTGTAAATAGTCCATTTAAACTCATTTTGGCTTGTAATAAGAGGTTTCCCTCAAAAGCCGTAAATTTGAATTCTCAAATTCTCTAGATGTAGTTCTGTTGGTTGTCAAATTAGGAATTTAATGAAAGCAATAGTCAGGGGACAGAAAGTCCCTCCTCTTTAATGGGAGAGGTTCCCTTATTGAAAGCAAAAATCTATTCACAAATGTACAATGTTTGGTTTCAAAGAGGAACTTTGATATCATGAAAGTGTTTTAAATGACATATTATCAATACAAAAGGACAAAAGAACTAAGGAATGGGAAAAGGTAGAATAACATTCTTAGGAAATATAGATAGTAAAATAATTCCTTATAAATGTTGAACTAGGATAGTATAGAACAAAATCATTTGCATTAAAACCATAAGATTTTATTTCATAGACACAGAGGTCTAGATATGACATCCACAATAATACAAAGCTTCTTAATGCAAAATAGATTAATGATTTAATAATTTTAAATAGATAAGAATGAAAGAATGAGCACAAATATAAATAGAAAGGGAAATCTTCTTGTATTGATAGCTTTTGAATCTTTTACACTTTCAAAAATAATCAGAGTTCCAACCCCTTAGAATGGCGTGGAGAGCTCATTATATAGCTTACAAATTGGTTACATTTGGTAACCGTTTCTTTTAACTAAAAGATTAATTAAGGAAATGCACAATACAATATCCTTAATTAATTTACAAGGAGCTCAACACTAAAAATAGAAGAAGAGAAAGAGGAGCTAGAAGAAGAGACATCCGATTATGGCTGAGGAGGGCCCACTGATTTGAGGGGATGCCTGAACTTTTTCAACACTTTTGCTATTTCCATGCCTCTTGGAATTGTTGTGTTGGCAGTGGCATGAGTCCAAGTGCCTAGACATTTCTCCATATCTTTATCGAATTCGGTATGCTCCAGGTATTCTTTATTGGCCTCGCAATGGCAGATTGAAGAGAGAAAATGTCCTTTATCTTCTCTTTGGTAATTGACTCCTCTTTGAACAAGTCATCCTTGACAAATGTTCTGAACTGAGCTTTGATTTCTTGAAGAGAGAAGGGAATGCCTGAAATTTCATCCTGAAGTTGGCAGTGGATATATTTAAAGGCAGATGAAACACAAGTTTTAAAAGACTCTCCTTTCTGCCATACGTTATTTAATTCTCCCAGTGCTTCTTCTAGAACCTTTATCTTCCACTCAACACTGAAAATCCATGCCCTTGATAAGTTATTCTTGGCATCATCAAAAACATTATTGACCAATAAGATCTTCTCATCGGTTTGGCCCATTAGACGAAGATCTGTAATGTAACTACTCTAGACCTTTAGTTCTTTGTCCATAGTTTTGATTGAGGCGGAGAGTTTCTGCTGCAAGTTGGCCACCTTTTCATTGGTTTTGAAGGCCTCCACAATGAAGTTCAAACCTGTTATAGTCATATCATCAACCATGGCTTCCATAGCCCTTCCATAAGTGGAATACCTATGTATGTCCTTGATGCTCTGAACTTCATCCTAGATGAGAATCATGGGGGGTGGAAGAGCAGCTAGTGGGGTAGGATCCAAAACCTTATCCTTGGCCAATAATGACTTGATAAAGTTGGAAAGAACTTGGTTATGTTCTTCCAACTGTTCTATGGTCTGCTTTCCCTTCTCCACTCATTCAATAACCTTTGTTATTGTTTCCTGAAGGTTATGAACCTCACTTTTAGGAGTGGATTCTCCCATTGGGATTCTAGAAAGCTCTAAATCAGAGACCAAAATATCTTGCTCTGCCTTATCAACCTTGGGCTTTGTAACCTCCAAGAACTGCTGGCCTTGAGCATTAATTACTAACCTTGAAGTGGTCTTGGCTCTCTTTGTTGGAGGGGAGGGGAAGTACACAGCGTAATCACAACATCAAAATCTAGCCTTATTAGATGAGAAGAAGATTTTCTCTTCTTGCTATCAACCAAGGGCTGCACCTAGGCAAAGGTAGAAGAAGAAGAGGAAGGAACAAGAGGCCCAAGAGCAAGTGAACTCATGGCACTTAAAGTATTAACCATTGTTTCCTCTAGTAAAGAAGTGAATGGAGCATCGGAGCTTCCTTTGTAGAGGAGTCTGTTAAACTAGGAGGTTCAGTATTTGGCACCTCCTTTTCTTCTTCAATAGTGATTTCAGGAGCTCCTGTAGGATCTAGCACTTCACCATCATCACTTTCACTAAGAACAATAATGTTCTCTAGTCCTGAAGGTAATTCTGAATGCTCAAGAAGAGATTCTTCCTCAATTGGTTCTTGCTTAACCTCTTTAATCTTCTTTTGATACACTTGAGTAGAAGAAGGAGTAGATGATTCAGGCTCTTTTATTGAGGAAGAAGGAGGGGTTTTCTCAAGTACCTCACGTCTTTGTTTGTATGTGCTTCCTTCCCTGGTGTGGGAGTATCTTCTAAAGAAGATCTACTTTGATTCTTATTGCACTCACAAACTTTCCTCAAAACCAAACCTTAGTCATTACAAGCACGGGGTAATAATCTCAACCAAATCATCTCTCTCTTTCTTGTACCAATCCAGGTTTTATAAAGGAGTGTGTTTGATTGATGTTTCATATTCAAAGGACTGTAAGTCCTCATCATCATCCTTAAGCCCTTCAGGAACTTGGTAGAGATTGAGATCTGCAATTTTTTGTAGAGAGAGTTTGCCATAGTGCCTCCTTCTAGCTTCAAAATCATCAGCACAATCAACCCAGTAATCCTTAGTGTCTGGCTTATGATGATAAATTATCCTGAGGTTCTGATCAATAAAATTCTTCAGATCAAAACAAGTTCTGGTCTGAAGAAATGGACAGTGAGAGGAGCAATATCCCTTTCTATGTTTTGGGCATCCAGAGCTGTTTTGCATGTATAATTTCCCAAGGAGATAGGGAAATGAAGACCAATGATCTTCTTGTCTCTGCAGGTTCTGTGTAGTTTATCAAGCTATTTACATACTTGAGCCAGCCATTTTATCATTGTGAAACATGGGGAGCTTGAGGGGTGTACTTTCATAGCCAGCCAACCTGATGTATGAGAACCTTCTAAATTGGATGAAGAAAGCCCCATACTTATCTATCAGAGTCATAGCTTCATCGAAAATATCCTAGCAGTGTCACCCTCTAAGAGTCTTACAATATACATGGTGAAAGCATCATTGACCCTTCTAAAATTGTGATTGCTAGCTTCAAGGGTAAACTAAGGGCAAGTATGTGTAGATAGGTTCATCCTTCTTGCCTTCCATGTAGGTGAAACCGAACCACTCCCGGGATGTAGCTAGGGTATACATGAGATAAGAAGTCATATAAAACTTCTTAGTCTATTGAACACTTGACAATTGCTCAGTCAAATTCATACAAACAATTTTGGCCCAATTTATGTTCTACTTGCCCTCGCAGATGATGTTTATAAAGGGGCACATCCAGAAATGAAATTCATTGGTGGAGGGAAATCCCATGATATGGGCAAGAAAAATGATAAAATCAGACAGCTCCTCATTGAAATCAACCCTGAATAATGCTTTGGAGAGTCGGGATGCTCCCTTCTTAGGGTTCTTTAACCATGATTTTGCTATTCGTGCCTTGTATTTTTCACTGTCTTGGTCAAATAGGGTCTGAGCTTGAGCACGAGTGAGAATGATGGAGTCTTTAGTCTCTAGAATGCGTAGGGCAGCAACAATGGTGGTAGCATCTAGTTTAGCAATTAATTCCCCATGCACATTAGTAAGTTCCTTGGTATCTGAGTTAAAATGGGCTCCATAGGCAAAGCACGGTGTCAACACACTGCACAGATGGGAAAACCAGCCGTGTATGTAATTCCACTATCACTAATCATTTGGGCCATGGGAGCAGGGTTGGCGCATGTTAGTCTACCCCAAAAATCTCCAAAATCTAAGTGCCAAACCTCACTATCCCCAATATCAGGTACAGAGGTCTCGAGAGGTGACAAATGCTCCTGCCCTTGAAACTTGATCTTCATTTTTGCAATGCACAGAGGAATGACCTTCCAAGATCAAATTCATGATGAAAATGCAAAGGGATATAGGGAAACAAACAAATGACTTCAATTGCAAGGATTCATGTGGTAAATAGTAGGTGAGCAATGTGACAAATGCATAGGTAGTAGTCCCTTTAAATATTTGTTCAGGTGAGAGAAGGTCATTAATGAGCATTAAATACACCTTGCACCAACTCAAAAAGATGAGATGTACGAAAAGTGGAAAAAACTGGCCCAGACGGTTCTTGGGACATTAGGGACACAAAGACGCAATCTGGATGACTCGGGCGATGCAAGGAATGCGGGAAAATGAGCACGGGTGGTCTAGGGACTCATAGATGCGAGGGACACGAAGATGCGATTCGGATGATGCAAGTGATGCAAGGAATCGATGAATAGAAAGCCCAAACACATTTGGGATAGATGAGACAAAATCACGCGAAGAACCCGATGCGAAGCGATGTGGGTGATTGGGGAAAAGTAAGTCCAGTGAACTTGGGAAAAATGGGCTAAAAAGTTTTGATAAAGCCGAAAGACAAGGATTTGTGGGGAAATCGGCCGATCGGCAAACAGAAGGCCTAGAGGTACTTGGGACATGAGGGACAAAAATGTCTGACAGACCCGCAAATCACCAAAATGACTCCAATAAATGTGAATTTTCACCATCTCTTCGAGTTTTCACTTCACTAGAACATTACTAAAGGGTGCCAACTCAAAATTTTCAAAATTCTAACTTTCAAAAGAGGGGAAATTTTGAGAGGACAACAACTAGCTCTTTCTGGGGATGACTTGACTAGATCAGAAGAATGAGGCAAGACAAGAACTCAAGAAAAACTCGGGGAAGAGGACCAGTGCCTTATCCATTGGGAAAATAGAGTCAAGGGAAAACCAATACAAAAGGCAACACAAAAACAAGGAAAAACAAACAACAAACAAAAATAGGGAAAAGCAAAAACACACTATACATAATATACAAAGGACCTCCTATTCACCTAGGACTTGAACAATTTTAGGTACTACCCACTATAAGGAAGTGGGAGAGAGGATCCATCCATGTAATCAAGGTAGAAAGAATTTTCACCAGCAAAGTGCCTGATTCTGAAAGGACCAAGCCAAAGAGAATCAAACTTACCATGGCTTCCTTGAGGTTCATGTCTTTTATCCCATAAAGAAAACAATGTCTCCAACTTTGAAATCTCTGGATCTGGTTTTCTTGTCAAATAAATATTTCACCTTCTACTAATGGGTAGATATTCTATCAAAAACCTGTAGCCTATCTTCATCAAGCTTATGGAGATACATGATCCTTTTATCCAAAGAATCACTGAAACTAGCGTCCTCAATAGCCTTCATCAAATACAAAGCTGGTAGTTCCACTTGTCACTAGTAGTTGGGATTCCACACCATACACCACTTGAAAATGAGACATCCCAATTACTCTTTTGGGTGTAATCCTATCTACCCAGAGAGCATCATAGAGCTTCTTGTGCGTTTTTCTAAGATTCATTAACAAGTTTTCTTACAATGGTCACCAGATTTTTGTTTGTTGATTCTGCTTGGCCATTCCCTTGAGGATAGTAATTTGAAGAATGAGCAAGGGAAATCCCATATCCATAGTAGAAATCCATCATCTCAACAAAATAAAAATTTGAAGCATTATCAGTCACGATCTTGTTTGGTACTCCAAACCTTATCAAGATGTTCTCTTTGATGAAATTACATACTACCTCTGAAGTGGTACTTTTAACTGGGATAGCTTCTACCCACTTAGTGAAATAATCTATGGTAGTCAACACATGAGTATGTCTTACACTTGAAGATGGGTTGAGTGTTCCAATGAAATCCAAACCCCACTTGTTGAAAGGGTTCTTCAATCACAACTAGTTTAAGTGGCAAAGTGGCCAACTTTGGTCTTCCTACAAAAGTTTGACAAGCTTCACATTTATCAACCCACCTTGATGCATCCTTAAACAAAGTAGGCCAATAGTACCCTGCACATAGAATTTTGTGGGTAGTAACGACAAATGAGAAATGACCCCCACAGGCTTGGTCATGGATGTAGTTCTGTTTAAACAAACCACTTGAGACCTAAAAAACAACCTAGGGTTAGCTAAATTTTTTTATGGAATATTTGTTTTTGATTTGAAGTGTCTACAACCAGGTTGTAAGACATCAATTTTCACTAATAGGTTCCAAAACAAGACCAATGTACTACAACATATGTTCCCTTCATTAACTAATAACAAGTTCACAAGGTTCAAATTTTAGGGTTAGATGTTTTAGTTAGGTTTAGGGAGTAATTTACCCCCATGCCTGCTCTCTAGTAGCCTCAAAGTTTCAACAGAATTTTTCTCATACTTACCGCTTCCCAAAATTTCCCTAAACTATTCCCATTAGATAGGAAATTTTCTCACCTTTCCGGTGATATAAAGAAGTCCTCCTAACTCCTTATATTTCTCAAGATATGGTCGGGCGAGTTTTGGGGCTAAATTTTCCCCAAGGGGGACACATGTCATGCAGGGGTGAAATCCCCTTTGGCGGGTTGGCGGGTAGCGGGGCAGCTCTAGAAAATTTTCTCCCGTGTGGTGTAATTTCTAATTTTCTTCACGCCTCCATGGGTCCATGGTGGAAACGTTTTGAGGCCTCGATTCAAAGCGGGAGAGGGAGAGGGAAGGGCAGAGTAGTGGGAGGATTTTGCACAACTACGCGATGGAGGACAAAAGGAAGAAGGGGACGCGTGGGTTCGCGCACCCGCGAAGAAGAAAAGCCCGAGGTGGGGACGATGATGCGGGGCCACGGGAAATTTTGTAAAAATTTTCCCAAGGCCAAAACTCAAAGAAATAAGGGGGTCCTCACTCCCCGCTACCACTCCAAGGTGCCACATGGCACCTTCTCATAGGCTGCGGGCCGATGGGGCAAAAATGAAAATTTTCCCTGAAATTTTCAAAGGGTCAAGGGTTTAAAAGAAACCGCGCCTCTGCCATAGCTCCAATAGGACACATGGTGACCTCGATTGGTTGCATGGCTAGCGGGGATGTGGGGAAAAATTGGAAATTTTTCCCAAGGTCCAAAACTTAAAAAGTTTAATTTCAAAAAGGGTCTGCCCCTCCACCATGCCATGTGTCAATGTCTAATTGGCTGCAGGCCGGCGGGGATGTGGGGAAAATAGGAAATTTTTCCCAAGGTAAAATTTTAAGAAGGATAAGTTTAAATTTGGTCCACCCCTCCGAGGTGCCATGTGGTAGGTATCGATTGGTTGCGGGATAGTGGGGGCCACAGACTTTTTGTGAAAATTTTCCAAAGTCAAGAATTAAAGTTAACGGTTAGATTTATTTTAATTTTTGAATGCAAAATTGAAGTAAAACTTCAAATGGCCATAACTTGAGCTAGAAAACTTGGTTTTGGGAAAATGAGGACTTTTCAAAAAGCTCTCGATGCCCTCTTTGCACAAAAACATAAAATTTACTTTTTGATGAAGTTTAAAGGGTCAATTTTGAGAAACAAATCTATAGAGTTTTGCAAAGCAAACTGGTAAATTTTTAACTTATAATTTTTTTGTTCAAATTTGATTTCTTACTTTCTCAACATGTCAATCAGACATGGAGACTTATTATTGGATGGATTTAAGAAGAGTTCCAAGATCCAATTAGTTTATAAGAGTTGTAATTGAAAGAATAATATTTTTTTAATCATTGGGCAAAAGATTGATTGTGTAAGTTCAATTTTAATCTTTACAAAGATCTCAAGGATCTCTCTTAAGTTTTTTTGTCAAAATGAGTTCCTTAGGAATTGCTACATCTAAATTTTAATGTTTCATTTCTTATTAATTGGTGCAAGTTTGAACTGCTCATTTCTTGTTAAACTTTGATTGCTAGATATAGAAAATAAAACAAAGATGAAACATTAAAGGTTCGTAAACAATTTTCCATCCTCCAAGTGTGGGATTTCATTCCATGCAAGTCTATTACATTTCATCAAATTCACACAAACATTTAACAGTCCATATACAAAGTCTGATTTCCAATTTCAACACCTTTCAAGGGAAATAAAACATTGTCTCTTTTTCCTCATACGCATCTTCCTTTACAAACAAAAATTTCAATCTTTAACAACAAGTAAAATCCAATACACAATACAATTTTGAGAACTAATGCAATCCTTTATTCATTTCCAATACAACCTTACAATTTTCTCTTTTCCATTTGATTTCTAAATACAGAATGTAGTGCATGTAACATCCTTTCACATTTCTTTACAAAACAGAGAATAGAATATACTTCTTTACATTCCACATTCAAATCTCAATCTTCCATTATCAATACAAATATATTCACATTACAAATTACTATACAATTCATCCACTCCAAAGTGGGAAGGATTATAATAAACTTGTTCAAAGAAGGGACTGTCAAATTGTATATTCCTCTTGCTCCAAAACAATAACATGTTAGTTTCTTCATCTTTTCATATTGAGCACAACAAGGAAGGGGAAAGGCAACGCTCTCCACCCAACCAAGACATCCAATGAGAAGGGAGAAGCCATCCTTCCTCATTGGCCCCCAAGCCCCAACCATATTAAAATAAGAGATGTAATACAACACATGGCAACAAAGGATTCCACAACAAACATGCAACATTTTCACATTCAAAACACATTTTAAGAAGAATGTAGTTCACAACTACATTAAACAAGTGCAAACAAAACTAAGGCTTCATCAAGCAAGCCAAAAAGATCAAGGATCTATGGGGAAGCTACTTATGCCTCCAAATTGGGAATTGGGCATCCACTAATAATCATAACACCAATATAACATATCATATCCCATAAACCTTATGCCTCCCAACCCCTCCTTATGCCCCCCTCAAGAGTAAGAAATGAAAGATGTCTCTTTTCCATGGTGGATCCCAATCCCAAACCCAAACTCCCTTCACAATAAAACTGATGCCATTGACATTCCCTTATGCCCCCATTTGAAATCCCCATAGCCTTATCCTACACCATGTCCTAAGCAATCTACCCAACCAGCCAACACACACATAACAACAATCACCATTTCATACATGTATACAAGATAAAGAAAGTATTTTAAAAAGGCTCAAGTTCCTACCTCTCCATAATAGAGTTTATTCCAAGATCTACAAGCTTCCAAATGCCACAATAAAAGTCCATAAATAAGCAACACACAAGCATTCAATGGTCTCCAATCTCATTCCACAAGCAATACTCCAAAACAACAAGAAATTCACCCCAAGGAAAGTATGCAAAGTTTCAACAACCATCAAACAAGCAAGGGGTTTTAATTTTAAAGGAGAGGGAAGAGAAGAGGATGATGTGGATCCATGTGGGATGCCACATCATTCTTCCTCAACCCCAAGATCAAAGACAACATCCGTAGTGCCCACTTCCCTTTGGCACCTTTTATTACCGATCATGATAATCGTAGACTATATGATAGACATTTTAATAGTTTTGATTTAGTATGGTGTTAGATGTCGATCCTTGATTATTGTTGAATCTGATTATATATAATGCATGGTAATTATTAGAGACACTCACATGTGAATGATGATATACTATTGACATGGATGTTTAGTGGAAGTTATTCGGACATGTGATTTTGGAGATTATGAATAAACCTAGAAAAGGAAAATTATTTGATGATGACATAGTTGTTGATATAAATTGTAAATGATTTCATTGATTACCTTGATGACTGTTGTGATTCATATGTATAGATGATTTCATGATTATATTATATATTCATTTTGGACATTCTAATATGGCCACGAGGCCGAAGGAGGTATTTGTGTTTTGCAAGTTTAAAAATATCACAACAAAACATCGGGGGATCGAAGACCAACCAAAATGGAATTCTCGGTGAATTCAACATGGTCACCATGACAACTTGTTTTATTGTGTTGTGTGTTGTTTGTTAGAGATTCCCATGGGGGAATCATCTTTATATGTGACCATGGGTTTGTGTATTTTATTAATGTGTTTCTTTTATTTATTGTTGTATGTATTTTATTAGTAATGTGTTCCTTCTTTTATTTAATTAAAATTGTGTTAGATTTATGTGAGAATCATTTGATTAAAATTTAAATAAATTAAATTGGGATATGGGAAAGTAATTATAAGAGTTTTTGTTGTTTGTATTTAATTTGTAAGAGATGTGTAAGAGCTTGTGTAAGTCAGTTTTGGAGTATGAAATACTCCACCTCCATGACAAATTCGAATTTGTCCTTGGGAGCTATTTTTGGAGGCTTGTGGGACAAGTAAAACTTGTCCCATGCCTCTAAATTTATGTTACCAACCATACTTATGGTTGGGGAAGTGATTGGTGACTTTTATAATGCATTTTATTCATCTTGTGCATGTTTTTAATTGCACTTTCTTACATTTCATTTATTTTGCTGTCCCTTGAGGTGTGGGCTCTTTTGAGTGTGCAAGTAACTTGTCATTTTTCACCCACCTCTTTATTGTGCTTGGGAGAATGAAATCTTGTCTTTTGTGTTTGAAATTGAGGATGTTTGAGGTGGCATCCTACATGGATCCACATCATCCTCTTCCTTCCCTCTTCTATATAATTCCAACTCTCTTCTTGTTTTGGGGTTGTTGAAACATTTGGTATGCAAGCTTGGGGCACATTTTTCTTATGATTGGAGCTCTTACTTTGGAGAAGCTTTGGAAAAGACAGTTGTTTGGTTGTTGAATGATTTTTGTAAACTCCTTGGGGTGCATTTTTTCTATTTCGAGAACTTGTGGATTGTGGAGGAATTTGGAGATAACTTCTTACTTGAGATTGTTGTTTTGGACTGTGTTCTTGGCTTTGAGAGCTTGCTGTTGGAAACAAAAGCTACCATGGAAAGGTAGGCATTTATTTCTTTCTTATTACTATTATTTTCTTATTGTGTTGTGTGTATGGTGCATGCATTGTTTTATTTGTTGGCTGGTTGGGTAGACTACCTTAGGAATGGTGTAGGAGAAGGCTATGGGGAATTATTGTGGGGGGGCATAAGGGAAATGCCATGGGCATCAGAATTTTGTGGAGGGAGTTTTGGGTTTGGGATCCACCATGGAAAAGAAATAGCTTGCATTTCTTACTTGTGGGGGCATAAGGAAAATTGTGGGGGGCATAAGGAGGGGTTGGGAGGCATAAGGTTTATGGGATATGATATGTTATATTAGTAGTATGATTATAGGTGGATGCCCAATTTCCAATTGGGAGGCATAAGTATCTTCCCCATAGTCCTTGCTCCTCTAACTTGCAAGATCAAGCCTGAGTTCTACTTTGAAATGTTGTTGAATGTAGTTATGAACTACTATTTGCTTTTGGTGTTGCATTGTGTTTGTAAAAAAGGAAATGTGTATGTGAAAGAATGCTTTGTGTTGTGGAAGCTAGTTATTGCCATGGTTGAATTACATATATTATTGTATCTTAGTTGGGGCTCTGGGGCCAATGATGAAGGAAGGATTCTCCTTTCATTGGATGTCTTCATTGGGTGGAGAGTGTTTCCTTTCCCCTCTTTTGTTGTGATCAACTTGGAGAAAAGAGAAAATGAGCATGCTACTATTTTGAGCAAGAGGAATATACAATTTGATAGTCCCTTCTTGTGAGAAAGTTTATTGAAATCCTTTCCCACTTTGAAGTGGATGATTTGTATAATTATTGTAAATGAGAAGATACTTGTATTGATGATGAAAGATTGAAATTGAAGTGAGAAATGTAAAGAGTTATATCCCATTCTCTGTTTTAAAAAGGAATGTGAAAGAATGTTACATGTATTGTATATTGTATTTTAAAGTTAAAAGAAAGGAATAAGTTGTAAAGTTGTTGTTAGAAATCAATAAAGGAATACTCTACTTTCTCAAACTCACATTGTTGCTTTGGAATTGAATTACTATTGTAAATGTAATCTTCTTTTAATTTCAAGAAGAGGAAACACATAGATGGGAACTATACTTTGTATTGTTTCTCTTTAAAATATATTAAATTTGAAATTAGAAGTTGTAATTTAACATGGAAATAAATTGTTTAGAATCAACTGAATGGGATGGATTTTTTTGGGAAGCAAATACCTTAACTATATGATAAAATTGATAAATAGATCCTTTAAAAATTTGATCACTGGTAGTGTGAATTCTAAAAAATTGGTAAATTTAAACAAAATGTACAGTTCGGACTGTATATATAAATCAACTTGGAAACATTAAAATTTACCACGATATATTAGCAATGAACTCAATTGACAAAGAAGATTCAAGAGAATAACTAATCCAAAATAATCGATTATTACGACTTCGATCTCGGACCCTTATAGGCTTTAATTATTTGCCGATAATTTACTCCTTTTAAGTAATCAATTTGAAATAATGCAAGACAATAACAAAAATTACACACATTGATTATGGAGTTCGAAATTGCCTACGCCTCCGGGTTCATGATCGAACTGCTCCACTAGTCAAAACTTTTAAGTTACAATAGTACTTTCACAAGAAAACCTAATGGAATTTTACTTACCTATCAAGACACTAGACCTTTGGATGACAAGGGTGAAAAATAGCACCCGAATTCCACCTTCCTGGCGTAAAATCTCCTTCGGCTTGATCGTCCTTCCCGACGCAAACAATGCGAAGCTAGCACTCTCGGTTGACAATCCAGATTTGCAAGTACTTGGTGTGGCTCAATGGGCCTATTGTGTAGTTTACATTTCACTCCCAATCAAAATATTCCATATAATATTGCCTAAAATAATAGGCCAATAGACAATACTTGTCTACACATCCCGCAAATAAGCTTAACAAATAATAAGCTTGAGTTGTGTCCACCATTCCGCGCGCCTAGCAATGAGATTCTCCGTTGCGCCGATGTGTGTTCCTTACAATACAAATGGGTTCCCTATTTATACATTTTTAGGGCCCAAAAAATATGCATTGTATATCATCCATAGGCTAATATTAAACCTTAGACGTGCATAGAAATTGGGATTAAATCTTAAATTAGGCGGATGCATTTTAAAAAAGGATTAAAATCCCATAAGGAGCGGCTTGAATGATAAGAGGGAAAAAAATACCAAAATGGGCACATTTGGCTAAGGTTCCACATGTTAGGCGGTGGGAGATAATGCCTAAGGCTGTAAATAGCCTTTCCATGCGCATGTGTAGTGGTCAATGACCACGTTGGGCTTATAACCGCCCCCTACCACCACTTACGACCTTCTTCCACGTGGAAAATCCACGCAAGGCTTAATGCCTCCCAAAAAACACTTCACCACCATCCACGTGGTCAAAGCATTTGCATTTGATTTGGTGGTTCATACTAATGTTTTAAACATTAATATATATATATATATATATATATATATATATATATATATATATATATATATATATATATATATATATATATATATATATATATGTGGCATTTGGAAAGTGGCCTTACCAATATAATTTCGACCCATACAATGTGGCCTAGAAATAATTAACTCGGTAAATAGCATATAGCCCACTTGTCGTCTCCCGATAGGCAAATCGAGAAAATTCGATGAGTGGTGGCAAGCCACGTGTCACAATGGTGATTCGGTCCAATATTGACTAGTTGACCATAGTTTGACTTTCCCACTGTCTGAACTTTGACCGAACATATCTAGAGCTCCCGATGTCCGTTTATCACGTTCTCATAGTCATTGGAAAGCTCTCGAGATGATCTTCTATACTGACACCATTTAGGGATGTTTAGGAACTTTTTGAAAATGATCCCCTGATCACACCTCCCCACTGAGAAAAGCTTTTTGTCCCAAAAAGCTTCCATATTGTCCTGAATCTGAAAAACTCTGCTACCACCTCGGAAGTGCTGCTGTAGTAGACCCTTGGGTCTTCTCCTCCAACCTTCTCACTTCGACAACTCTACTCTGATCCTAGGACCTATGGGTTATGGGTCCATGATGCTTCCGCTGCGCCACTCTGATATTCGAAGAAGACCTCCACGCCTCTGCTTTATGGTGCTAAGTTTCTGAATGAAACCTCAATGCTCCTTCTGTATGGTGCTAAGCTTCTTGATATCTGACAACAAGGATCTTCTTTTACTCTATAACATAGCTCCTAGCTCCGAGTTGATTCTGTAGAATCCAAACTGGTTTGAAGGAACTCCATGTTACGTAGAGCTTTGATTGATCCAATGTCAATGATGGACAATGCCTTGTCCCTTTACAGACCTCAACGCCTCCGATGCATGATGCTAAGCCTCTTTCAAGACCTCGAGCCTCCGATGCATGATGCTAAGTTTGTGTAGACCTCAACGCCTCCGATGCATGATGCTAAGCCTCTTTCAAGACCTCAAGCCTCCAATGCATGATGCTAAGTCTCTATAGACCTCAATGCCTCCGATGCATGATGCTAAGCCTCTTTCAAGACCTCGAGCCTCCAATGCATGATGCTAAGTCTGTTGATCAGCTACCATTCGTATGTGTGGTCATAATGCCTTGACACCGAATGACGTTTCGAGCTGATCCTTTTTGAGCTCCTCTTGTTAACATACTAATATCAGGTACCATTCTGCTGCACGGTCGCAATGCCTCTACACAGAATGAAGTTTCAACCTAACGTCAATGCCAACGGTGATTCAACTACCATTCTGCTGCACGGTCATAATGCCTCTACACAGAATGAAGTTCCGAGCTGATCTCTGTGAACTCTATTGTCTACACAAATGGCAGATCAATCTCCAAGATTTATATGAGTTATTTCTTGTATCCAAGCTGTAATAGGTACTCACCAATTGATTAGGAGATATGTTTGGAGCATTAATCAAATTTTCTAAGTAAGAAAATCCACTAAGTATTGTAAACCTTTCTCTCAACATTTCCTCATAGAATCTAATCTCCAAACTTAATACTACATATGATCTATCAATCTGAATTATGCAATATATAATTGAAAAATTATTGACTTACCCATTTGAAAGGACTTTCACTTTCAGGTATTACCTGGTCCTGGGTTGACTTGTTAACTGGTGGTGGAGTAGAAACTTCTTCCGCTTTCACAATAGGCCTCCATTCCATCTTTGGCTTTCCATTACTCGATGGCGAGATGGATGCGCTTTCAGCAATTTTCCACCCGATGCCCATTCCTCTCGAAATGAGCACAAAAATTCCTCTTAATCTCCTTCTTCCGGATGAGGAACTCTTTCGCCATTTCTCGACTTTGCATGACGAGATTGGTCTTTCGATTTACCTTGTTCTTGATGAACGACATCAACTTCTTCATCAGTGTCCTTCTCTTCCAAAGATCTCGCCACCGAATGATTATGAAATCCACAAAAGTACATGGAAAGGAATTCCACATCTTCCAAAATCATAACCATACTTCTTAAGTTGAAAAAGTGGATTAGAAGCTTTATTGTGCTTACGATTACGGTAAGAAACTGGAGGTGGAATCTCATTACCTCTTCGCTGATTTCTCTTACCACATCTTTCCTGTGATGATGAATCACAACTTTCCTACTCATAATCTTCTCGCAGGACTAGTGGGGTAATCACTTTGCTTTCGGAAGCTTGTCTCCCGTTAACGTTCTTGGAGCATTCTCCAATTTCCATTCCGCACTAGGATAACCCAAACTTGTAAAACGAGGATGATCCTCGACTTGTATTGGGTTAGCAATGCCTTGGCCATTTTTACCAAGGCCTCTTCCATCAAATCCCATTTTTCTAGTAACTTGGATCCAATGCCTCTAGTATGCTTTTCAAACAAACCAAAGACTTCATTACCTGAATCCGAAACCGAATGGGAGGAAGAAGAAGATTCCCATGGTGAACAACTTACAGTGCAATCATTTGCCATGGCCTCTGCATCTAAAGTTGAAGGTATTTCCTTCCTCTAATCACCACACTGCAACCTTGCCAAGAGCTCATCCTTGGTTTGCAGTTTTGATTTCAAACGAGCATTCTCCTCTTCCAAGGAGGAATACATGGATCGCAGGAGAGAGTTCTCTTCCTGGATCTGGTGATTATACGCCTCAATTTCATCGAGCTTCACCTATTTAGACATCTTGCCCATAGTGCACTTGTACCCTGTTCACACAAACTGAACCAACTACACCAATCTTGAAGCAATCACTTTGTTAATCAGATTTACTGAAAAACAACTATGGAGCTAAACCAACTCTGATACCAAACATGATCTAAAAATAATCAGATTATTACGACCTGATCTCGGACCCTTATAGGCTTTAATTATTTGCCATAATTTACTCCTTTTAAGTAATCAATTTGAAATAATGCAAGACAATAATGACAAATTGCACACAGATTGATTACGGAGTTCGGCAATTGCCTACGTCTCTGGGTTCGTGATCGAACCGTTCCACTAGTCAAAACTTGTAAGTTATAATAGTACTTTCACAAGAAAACCTAATGGAATTTTACTTGCCTATCAGTACACCAGACCTTCGATGACAAGGGTGAAAAATAGCACCCGACTTCCACCTTCCTGGCGTACAATCTCCTTCGGCTGTGATCGGCCTTCCCGACGCAAACAATGCGAAGCTAGCACTCCGGTCGACAATCTAGGATTTGCAAGTACTTGGTGTGGCTCAATGGGCCTATTGGGTAGTTTACATTTCACTCCCAATCACAAATATTCCATCTAATATTGCCTAAAATAATAGGCCAATAGACAATACTTGTCGACACATCCCGCAAATAAGCTTAACAAATAATAAGCTTGAGTTGTGTCCACCATTCCACGCTCTAGCAATGAGCTTCTCCGTTGCGCCGGTGTGTGTTGCTTACAATACAAATGGGTTCCCTATTTATACATTTTTAGGGCCCAAAAAATATGCATTGCATATCATCCATAGGCTAATATTAAACCTTAGCCATGCATAGAAATTGGGATTAAATCTTAAATTAGGCGGATGCATTTAAAAAAGGATTAAAATCCCATAAGGAGCGGCTTGAATGATAAGAGGGAAAAAATCCCAAAAAGGGCGCATTTGGCTAAGGTTCCACATGTTAGGCGGTGGGAGATAATGCCTAAGGCTGTAAATAGCCTTTCCACGCGCATGTGTAGTGGTCAATGACCACGTTGGGCTTATAACCGCCCCCCCTACCACCGCTTACCACCTTCTTCCACGTGGAAACATCCACGCAAGGCTTAATGCCTCCCAAACAACCACTTCACCACCTTCCACGTGGTCAAAGCATTTGCATTTGATTTGGCGGTTCATACTAATGTTTTAAACATTAATATATATATGTGGCATTTGGAAAGTGGCCTTACCAATATAATTTTGACCCATACAATGTGGCCTAGAAATAATTAACTCGGTAAATAGCATATAGCCCACTTGTCGTCTCCCGATAGGAAAATTGAGAAAATTCGATGAGTGTTGGCAAGCCACGTGTCACAGTGCGATTCGGTCCAATATTGACCAGTTGACCATAGTTTGACTTTCCCACTGTCTGAACTTTGACCGAACATATCTAGAGCTCCCGATGTCCTTTTGTCACGTTCTCACAGTCATTGGAAAGATCTCGAGATGATCTTCTGCACTGACACCATTTAGAGATGTTTTGGGAACTTTTGAAAATGATCCCCTGATCAATAACTTGAACCATTGCAAAATTGAGCTTAATCTCTTCCTCAACCATTTCTTGTCATTTATTGGACAAATACAATTTTGAATCATTGGAACAAATTAACTTACCTAAAGTACTTTAAACTCTCCCTAGACCAATTCTCCATGCTTTTTTGGCATGTTGAGTGAAGGAGGAGATCCATTTTAATCAAATTGAAAAGTTGGAAATTGCAAGTTTGCTAATTATAAGCCTACAGATCATTTTTGTAAAATTGACCCTTAAAAATTATCAAAATGTAAAATTTATGATTCATGTGCAAAGAGGGCATCGAGAGATTTCCAAAAATTCCTTGTTTTTCAAAAAATGAGCTTCCTAGAAAAATTTATGGAACTTTGAAGTTTCTCATGCCTTGGTGGGAAAATTTGGTAAAATTTTCCCTCAAGGCCCGCAAGCCAAAGATTTCCGTCATTTTTCCTTAGAAAAGTTTTGAATTGTGACTTGAAATTTTTTTCACTTTTTCCTCCGCCACCCGCATCTAATCAAAGGGTGGCATGTGTCCTCTTGGGGGCTATGACGGAGGTGCAACTTCCCTTTTTTCCCTTAGCCTTTTGAAAATTTTGGGGAAAATTTTCATCTTAACTACGCTTAGCAACCGATGAGAACGTGCTACATGGAACCTAGAGGTGGCAATTGGTTGGGCTGGCCCCTTTGTTTTTATTTGGTTTTCTTGGCCTTGGGAAATTTTGGAAAAACTTTCTTGTAGTCCTGCATCCCCACCCTTGCCTTGGGGTTTTCTCTTTCACGGACATGCGGACCCGTGCATGCCCTTTTTCCCTTTTTGCTTTTGGCGAGGTTTTCCACATCTCCTCCGCTCCACGCCATTCCTTATCTCTTCTCCCCATAGCCAACCATGGATTTCTACATGTCTCTAGATAGACCCACGGCCATGTGGGTGCTATTGACTTTTCCTTCTCGGTCGGGCGAATGCGCTAAATCCTTCCGCCGCTCCACCCCTTCCCTGCTTTCCCGACGTCATTTGCTTGGCCGCCACGTGTCCTTGGAGGACCCGTGGAGGTGCGATATTTTCTTGACTTTACATCTACACGATGGAAAATTTTCTAAAGCCACCCCATGACCCACCAACCCACCAAAGGGGATTTCACCCCTACTTGACACGTGTCCCCTTGGGGAAAAATCGACCTAAAACCTCCGCCCACTCATATCTTGAGTTCTGTAAGGAGTTAGGGAAACTTCTTTATATCACCAAAAATGTGAGAAAATTTACTATCCAATGGGAATGGTTTAGGAATTTTTTGAAGTATTAAGTATGAGAAAATTTTAGTTGAAACTCGAGCACATTAGAGAGTTGGGTGAGGGGGCAAATTACTCCTTGAACCTAATCAAACTTCTAACCCTAAAATTTGAACTATGTGACCTTGATAATCATAATAAATGGAAAGTATGTCCCAAAGAAATGTACCTATTCTAGAACCTATCGGTGGCAACTCACGCATGAAAACTTGGGGGTAGACACTCTCAATCAAGTTCGGGAGTGGGTAAGTGAGACTTTACTCGTTGATTTTAAATATGTATTCCTTTCCTCACCGTAATTAAACCTTGCTCTTGTCTTTGATCTAGTGGAAATTAAATACCTTGGTATTTAATTGTTTTTGGGTCCTTTAACCCTAAAATTTCAATAAGGGAATCTTTAGCTTAAATATCAATGTAATCAGAAATTAAATTAATCCCTAGAGAGATTTGAGCTAGGGTGGACTGATTGCACTTGTTGCTCTAAAATGTGAAATTAGTAATTATTATAATGGGAAAAGTGATATGTTGAATTTATTTGTCTTTGAGACTTTAGTCGTTATCTCATTATATATAAAAAAGAAGAAATTATTCCATAATTTTCTAACTAAACCTAGGTTGTTCATGGTTCTCAAGTGGGTTGTTTTAACCAGGCATCACACTTGGTATCATAGCAGTGGTTCAAAATCTTGGGCCATTGGGCACACTAGAAAAATTGAGACATGAATCTGTAAACTTAACACACTTTTAAATCTAAGAAAACAAACTTGTTTGAAAATTGAAGAAGAAATAAGTATGAAGAAATATTACATTACTTTGTTCATTTGAACTGCTATAATTAAAATGATAATAAAATAATAATAAGTTGTTTGAGTTGTTGTGCTTGCTTAGTGACATTTTTTCTAAACCCGGAGTAACTAAGAATGTCAGATTAAATTGATTTTTTGAACTTCTAGTATAATAGAAACTCGGTTCCCTTTTTAAAATGTGTTATTTTACAAGCCCTAAAACTTGATTTAATTGTATGATGCATTAAGCCCTTTGTTGAGACCCTTCCTTATTGGAGTGGTTAGAATGATGAGTTGTAAGATGTGACCCTTGTGGTTGGATAGTAGTGGTTGTGTTCTGGGTCGGGAAGAGTTAATTAGAAGTTGTTTAGAGCTTCCATCCTTGAGTGGTTAAGAAAGAGGGTCTGGTTGTCAGTTTTCCAGTTTGTTACCTGTATGAGAGAGTGGACACTAAGTCTGGGTGTCGTTTAGGACCCAATCCTATGTATGTGTTCTTGGAACTAACCTCGAGGTAGAGTACCCCTATTGGCGGCCATGAAAGGTTACAGAGTGAATGTGGTGTTAAATTTTGTGTTTTACATTCGTAATCTTGTGTATTTTATCAAGGACCAACATCTTATTTTATGATTGGATTGAAGAAGCTCTGAGGATATTTTATTTATTTATAATTCTTGCAAGAATTTTTCAAACTTTGCAATGTGGCTACTTAGCCACTTTTATTGATTTCCAATATTTCTTAGACTTTATTTGATTGATGACTTGGAGCTCATGATGTTGTTGGCTACTTGGCTAAATGTTACGTGTTTTCCTTCTTGCATGTTGTTGAGTTGGTTCTATGCTTCATGTATGGTGACAATTTTCATATGGGGGTACACCCTGGTGTCTTGAAGGTCCTTTTAGGTGCTTAAAGTCATGCCTTGGTGATGGATGCATGGAACCTTGAGTGTGTCTAAGATCTTAGAGTGACCCTTTTTGTTGCTTGACCTTGCTAGAAAGAAAGTTTGTTGTGTAGTGTGGCCTAGAGGGTAGTCTGACAGTGGTAGTGGTGATTCTATTTCAATCTGGTAAGAGCTTGACCCTTGTCAGAGTAGAAGTGGTTATTTAGGGGTTTTTAGATTTTTTTAGGATTGGATTGCCTCTTTGGTTGACTATAAATGTTACTGAAAAAGTGTTGTTTCATCAATGGCATGTTAAATTGTATCTTGGGTTCCTAGTTGTATTATAAAAAGTTTTGACTCGTGGAATGTATGCATTTTAGTAATTATGGATAGATTTAAGCCTTTCAGGCAGTGTGTTTATTTAATTATACTTGTTTTACTCTCTTGACTTATAAATAAGTTTACCTTTATCTTAAATTTCCTTTACTATGAATAACATTCTATGACCTATTAATCCTTGGGTTACTTGGAAACATTTATGGATACTTTGGGTCTTTTGGACCTTTCTCTTAGAGATGTTAGTTGGGTAGATCTTAATAGTTAATCTCGATGGTGCTTATATGGTACTTATTTTTTTAAAGAAAAAAAACTGTAACTCTTAGTTGTTAAGTTCACGATTTGGTAAATTATTTGGTTGCTCCATTGCATTGGATGCCTTTTAGTGTGGATGTGGTTCCTTGGAGTAAAGCTGCATTGCCATTTGGTTGCTTGGTTGGTGTTAACTTGTGGAGACCCACTAAGAATGTTTAATGATGCTATAAATTATTTTGTGAATTTTTGAAATCTTGGTGTGAGTCATGTTGGTTCATTGTTTCCTAGTTCTTACAGAAAAAATTAATAATGTGTTTTCTATATTGAATGTCTCTTGTCCCTTTAGAATAAAAATGTGGTGTGTTGATTTGTATCTCGCTTCCCATAAAAGTAATTTTTGATGTGTTTGAACCTTCCTTCTCATCAAAAGTTGATTGATATGACAACTCAACCAAAACACCATAAAACTATAATTAAGGAGATTTGACCTTGGAACTTAACAAATAAACTGGAACATAGAAAAGGGAAGTGATCCTTGTTATACCCTTGGTAGATTAATAGAAGAAATAAAAACCATGTAGAAGAATAGAAGGGAAATCTTGTTCATCCACCTTCCTTACAAGTAAACTAAATGCTCTCTGCCTATACAAAATGGTGAGACATCATGCCCACCTTAGTAGTGCTCTTTATAACGTAAATTGATGATGTCATAATAGAAAGAAGTTTGTAACTAAGGAAGCATGAAAGGAATGCTCTTATCAAGAAAAGCTATAAATTTTGACTTAATGAGTTGATTTATAAAATGGGTAAAATTTATGTGTATTGAGTGTAATATATAGTTGAATTTATAGTTCTGTCACCTACCTAGGATTGTGAAACACCCGGTGGATAATAATGTGTTCTAGTTGCTTATTACTTCTTTTCCATAGATTTATGTGCCTTTCTTGTGGGAGTTTTGGGTCATCACACCCTTATCGCTCCATAGCTCGAAGGGTGTGAGTTGTGGCCCTTTTTGGATTGAAACTTATTGTAGTTTGAGAAGCAACCTCCTTGCATGTTATCTTGTCCTTGAGACCTAAGTATTGTAATTTTAAGGAAACATATGTTAAGAATATAAAATAACTTTAGGAAGTCTTCTTTTCCTCATATTTTCTTGGGTCACCTTGTTGTTGTAGGCCTTTTTCCCATTAGGATGGAAAGTGCAAGATGATGTTATTCACCCTTGGATTTGATTGGACCCCGTGTTACTTTCTCTTCTCCCTAGCAACCTTGATTGGTCCTTGGTGTTCCTTGTGCTCTTTTATGGTTATTCTGAGCTTGAGTAGGAAATAAGATAAATAAATCTCATTGTGATATAAGGTATGGTACTTGTATTGTTATGTTAGTTGTTAGGGGAGATATAAATGTGTATGTATATATTTTTATTTTGCTAAACGGTTGACTTCTTTAGTTTGGTTGTTTGGTGTGTTCGATTCTTAAAACAAAAGTGTAAAAATCAGACTATCGGAAAACCTTGTGGTCTTGACTTCGCTTGCATTACCATGAAAAGATAATTGTGCCCTCTTGAGTTATAGAAGTGCTTTCCTTGATTATTCCTTGATTGTAAATATCTACCGATTTAGGTGTCCTTGTTGATCCACCTCATCCTTTGTGATCCTCAAATTATGGACCTTGAGTGGACTTTTTCCTCGTACAAGTTTGGCCATGGTTGATTTTGCTAGCCTTGTCTAAACAAAAAACTATGAAAGCATAATGTAACCCTAGTGGAAACCTCAATTTTTGCTAATGTGGTATTTGTATCAGTGGGAAACTGTGTGGTAATCTCAAGTTTATGGAAATTTTCCCTGTAATTCCCTTACTTGGTGGTTACTCTTGATGATCTTTTGGAACTCTTCTTGTTATATTGTTATGTGTTGTATCTTGTTTGATAGCGTAAAGTTACTCCTTAAATTATTATGTTCATAGCCTTACATGCAAAAAGTTTAGAATTCACCCCTTGAAATCTCCCTTCTTCTTGTTAAATTATATTAGACCAAACTGGAGTTCTATAGACCCACACTTGTTAAAGCAAACAATCCCATAATGGGAGTGATCCTTTTTCATTATAGTTATTCCTATCTCTCTTTCCTATGACTTCCAGGAGGAAGTCGAGTCTAAGGGAAGGGGATGTAGTGTCCACTTCCCTTTGACACCTTTTATTATTGATCATGATAATGTATACTATATGACATAAATTTTAATAGTTTTGATTTAGTATGGTGTTAGATGTCAGATCCTGGATTATTGTTGAATCTAATTATATATAATGCATGGTGATTATTAGAGACACTCACATGTGGATGATGATATACTATTGACATGGATGTTTAGTGGAAGTTATTCGGACATGTGATTTTGGAGATTATGAATAAACCTAGAAAAGGAAAATTATTTGATGATGACATAGTTGTCGATATAAATTGTAAATGATTTCGTTGATTGCCTTGATGACTGTTGTGATTCATATGTATAGATGATTTCATGATTATATTATATATTCATTTTGGACATTCTGATATGGCCATGAGGCCAAAGGAGGTATTTGTGTTTTGCAGGTTTAAAAATATCACAACAAAACATCGGGGATTAGAGACCAACCAAAATGGAATTCTGGGTGAATTCAACATGGTCACCATGGCAACTTGTTTTATTGTGTTGTGTGTTGTTTGTTAGAGATTCCCATGGGGGGAAATCATCTTTATATGTGACCATGGGTTTGTGTATTTTATTAATGTGTTTCTTTTATTTATTGTTGTATGTATTTTATTAGTAATGTGTTCCTTCTTTTATTTAATTAAAATTGTGTTAGATTTATGTGAGAATCATTTGATTAAAATTTAAATAAATTAAATTGGGATATGGGAAAGTAATTATAAGAGTTGTTGGCTGTTTGTATTTAATTTGTAAGAGATGTGTAAGAGCTTGTGTAAGTCAGTTTTGGAGTATGAAATACTCCACCTCCATGAAAATTCGAATTTGTCCTTGGGAGCTATTTTTGAGGCTTAAGGGGACAAGTAAAACTTGTCCCATGCCTCTAAATTTATGTTACCAACCATACTTATGGTTGGGGAAGTGATTGGTGACTTTTATAATGCATTTTATTCATCTTGTGCATGTTTTTAATTACACTTTCTTACATTTCATTTATTTTGCTGTCCCTTGAGGTGTGGGCTCTTTTGTGTGTGCAAGTAACTTGTCATTTTTCACCCACCTCTTTATTGTGCTTGGGAGAATGAAATCTTGTCTTTTGTGTTTGAAATTGAGGATGTTTGAGGTGGCATCCTACATGGATCCACATCATCCTCTTCCTTCCCTCTTCTATATAATTCCAACTCTCTTCTTGTTTTGGGGTTGTTGAAACATTTGGTATGCAAGCTTGGGGCACATTTTTCTTATGATTGGAGCTCTTACTTTGGAGAAGCTTTGGAAAAGATGGTTGCTTGGTTGTTGAATGATTTTTACAAACTCCCTTGGGGTGCATTTTTTCTGTTTGGAGCTCTTGTGGATTGTGGAGGAATTTGGAGATAACTTCTTACTTGAGATTGTTGTTTTGGACTGTGTTCTTGGCTTTGAGAGCTTGCTTGTTGGAAACAAAAGCTACCATGGAAAGGTAGGCATTTATTTCTTTCTTATTGCTATTATTTTCTTATTGTGTTGTGTGTATGGTGCATGCATTGTTTTATTTGTTGGTTGGTTGGGTAGACTACCTTAGGAATGGTGTAGGAGAAGGCTATGGGGAATTATTGTGGGGGGGCATAAGGGAAATGCCATGGGCATCAAAATTTTGTGGAGGGAGTTTTGGGTTTGGGATCCACCATGGAAAAGAAATAGCTTGCATTTCTTACTTGTGGGGGCATAAGGGAAAATTGTGGGGGCATAAGGAGGGGTTGGGAGGCATAAGGTTTATGGGATATGATATGTTATATTGGTGGTATGATTATAGGTGGATGCCCAATTCCCAATTGGGAGGCATAAGTAGCTTCCCCCATAGTCCTTGCTCCTTTGGCTTGCAAGATCAAGCCTGAGTTCTACTTTGAAATGTTGTTGAATGCAGTTGTGAACTTGTTGTTTGCTTTTGGTGTTGCATTGTGTTTTAAAAAGGAAATGTGTATGTGAAAGAATGTTGTGTTGTGGAAGCTAGTTGTTTCCATGGTTGAATTGCATCTTTTATTGTATCTTGGTTGGGGCTCGGGGGCCAATGATGAAGGAAGGCTTCTCCTTTCATTGGATGTCTTGGTTGGGTGGAGAGTGTTGCCTTTCCCCCTCTTTTGTTGTGATCAACTTGGAGAAAAGAGAAAATGAGCATGCTGTTGTTTTGAGCAAGAGGAATATACAGTTTGACAGTCCCTTCTTGTGAGAAAGTTTATTGAAATCCTTTCCCACTTTGAAGTGGATGATTTGTATAATTATTGTAAATGAGAAGATACTTGTATTGATGATGAAAGACTGAAATTGAAGTGAGAAATGTAAAGAGTTATATCCCATTCTCTGTTTTGAAAAGGAATGTGAAAGAATGTTACATGTATTGTATATTGTATTTTGAAGTTAAAAGAAAGGAATAAGTTGTAAAGTTGTTGTTAGAAATCAATAAAGGAATACTCTACTTTCTCAAACTCACATTGTTGCTTTGGAATTGAATTACTATTGTAAATGTAATCTCTGTTTAATTGCAAGAAGAGGAAACACGTAGGTGGGAACTATATTGTATTGTTTCTCTTTAAAATATATTAAATTTGAAATCAGAACTTGTAATTTAACATGGAAATAAATTTTTTAGAATCAACTGAATGTGATGGATTTTTTTGGGAAGTAAATACCTTAACTATATGATAAAATTGATAAATAGATCCTTTAAAAATTTGATCACTGCAAAGTGTGAATTCTAAAAATGGTAAATTTAAACAAAATGTACAGTTTGGACCTACACATTTAAATCAACTTGGAAACCTTAAAATTTACCATGATATATTAGCAATGAACTCAATTGACAAAGAAGATTCAAGAGAATAACTTGAACCATTGCAAAATTGAGCTTAATCTCTTCCTCAACCATTTCCTGTCATTTGTTGGACAAATACAATTTTGAATCAATGGAACAAATTAACTTCCCTAAAGCACTTTAAACTCTCCCTAGACCAATTCTCCATGCCTGTTTGGCATGTTGAGTGAAGGAGGAGATCCAATTTGATCAAATTGAAAAGTTGGAAATTTTAGTTTGCCATTTATAAGTCTGCGTATAATCGTTTTTTCAAAATTAACCCTTAAAAACTTATCAAAATGTAAAATTTATGTTTTCTATGCAAAGAGGGCATTGAGAGATTTCCAAAAAGTCCTCATTTTCCCAAAACTGAGATTCCTAGAAAAAGTTATGGCACTTTGAAGTTTCTATGCCTTGGCGGGAAAATTTGGGAAAATTTCCTCAAGGGTCTCGCAAGCCAAAGATTTCCCGTCATTTTGCCTTAGAATAGTTTTGGGAAAAATTGTGACTTGAAAAATTTCAATTTTTCCTCTGCATAGATCACAGCCTAATCGAATGTTCCACGTTTCCTCTTGGGGCTACGGCGGAGGCACAACTTCCCTTTTTGCCCTTAGCCTTTTGAAAATTTTGGGGAAAAATTTTCATCTTAGCCCCGCCTCGGCCCACAATGATGAGAACGTGCCACGTGGCACCTAGAGGTGGTAGTGGGTGGGACAACCCCTTTATTTTTCTTTGGTTTTCTTGGCCTTGGGAAATTTTAGACAAACTTCCCTAAGGTCCCGCATCCCCCCTCACCTTAGGGTTTTCTCTTCGTGGATGCGCGCGACAGACTCGCACGTGCCCTTTTTCCCTTTTTCCTTTTAGCGAGGTTTGCCACATCTCCCACCACTATGTGACCTTCCGTCTCTCTTATCCCCACAGATAACTATGGAGCGTCATGTGTCCTTGACAGACCCGCAGTGTGTGGGCACTTGATGACTTTTCCTTCTCCGTCGGGCGCAACGCGCTAAATCCTTCTGCCGCTCCACCCCTTCCCTATTTCCCTGGCGTCGTCACTTTGGCTGCTACGTGTCCCTGGAGGACCCACGGAGGCACAAGATTTTTCTTGACTTTGCATGCACGTAATGGAAAATTTTCTAAAGCCACCACGTGACCCGTTTACCCACCAAAGGGGATTTCACCCCTTCTTGACACGTGTCCCCTTGGGGAAAATCTAACCTAAAATCTCCACCCGCTCATATCTTGAGTTTTGTAAGGAGTTAAGGGGACTTTTTTATATCACCGAAAGGTGAGAAAATTTCCTATCCAATGGGAATGGTTTAGGGAAATTTTGGAAGTATTAAGTATGAGAAAATTTTAGTTGAAACTATGAGCCTGTTAGAGAGTTGGGTAAGGGGCAAATTACTCCCTGAACCTAACTGAAACTTCTAACCCTAAAATTTGAACTATGTGACCTTGATAATTGTTAATAAATGGAAAGTATGTCCTAGTGAAATATAATTTTTCCGAACCTATCAAAGGACAACTCGCATGCATGACAACTTGGGGTAGACACTCTCAATCAAGTTCTGGGAGTGGGTAAGTGAGACCTTACTCTGTTGATTTTAAATATGTATTCCTTTCCTCACTGTAATTAAACCCTGCTCTTGTCTTTGATCTAGTGGAAATTAAATACCTTGGGTATTTAATTATTTTTGGGTCCCTTAACCCTAAAATTTCAATCAGGGAATATTTAGCTAAAATGTCAATGTAATCAGAAATTAAATTAATCCCTAGAGAGATTTGAGCTAGGGTGGACTGATTGCACTTGTTGCTCTATAATGTGAAATTAGTAATTATTATAATGGGAAAAGTGATCTATTGAATTTATTTGTCTTTGAGACTTTGGTCGTTAACTCCTTATATATATAAAAAAATTATTCCATAATTTTCTAACTAAACCTAGGTTGTTCATGGTTCTCAAGTGGGTTGTTTTAATCGGGCATCACAACATCATTCACCTAAACATAATAAATAAAATGACAATATAACTTACACACTCCAAAATGACCCATACTCCAAAAGGACTGAATTTAAAACATGTAAGAGAAGTGCAATTAAAACTTACAATTAGTCATTTCAAAATGCATTAAAAAGGCCTAAATTTAACCTCCAAACCATAGGTATGGTTGGTGAATAATTTTAAGAGGTGTGGGACAAGTTTAACTTGTCCCACAAGCCTCCAAATATAGCCTCCAAGGACAAATTCGAATTCTCAAGAGGATGAAGTGTTTCACACTCCAAAATCTATCTTACATTCTCTTACATATCCCTTACACATACTTACACATTTCTTACACACTCTTACAATATTTCATTTAAGATCAACAACTTCATTAATTACATTCTTATGACATATTGATTTATTTATTTTAACACATGCTTATCCACAACATTAACACAACATATAATAACTAATGAAAAGGGTAACACATCACAAAATAAACACATGCAAACATTAATAAAGAAACCACACTAATAAATACACAACCCCATGGTCACATACAAAGGTGATTCCCCCCATGGGAATCCCTAACATAAAACAACACACACACACACACAAAACAATTGCCATGGTGACCTTGTTGAATTCACCCAGAATTCCAATATGGTTAGTCTCCAGTCCCCCGACATTGTTGTGATATTTTAACCTGCAAAACACAAATACCTCCTTCAGCCTTGTGGCCATATAAGAACATCTAAAATGATATAAATATACTAACAAAACCATCTATTCATATGAATCACAACAACATCAAGAAATCAACATTATCATTTCCGCTTTAATTAATTAACTATATCATCATCAATTAATTCTCATTAGTTCTATTCACAATATCCAATATCACATGTCTGAACAATCATCCATCACATTTCCATGTCAAACAGTATATCATCATCCTCATATAAAAATGTCTCTAATGATCATCATGCATAACTAAATCATCTATCCATCCATCTATCCATCCTACTAAAACAAAACATAATAGTGTCCATAATAACATCAAAAATATCAAGATCAGTATCTAAAAGTGTCAAAGGGAAGTGTGTACTACAATAGAAGGCTGAGAAAAGATTCTTCTATTGCTCTTTGTCAACACATTTCAAAAATCTTCCATCCACTCCTCGTTTGAACAAAGCATTCTCCCACAACACGTATTGTGCTGATCTTAGCTTGATAGCCCTCTTCTCCTTAGTAGTTAAGTGAGATGGACATTCACCATAGGTGAGGAAGTGAGCAATGTCAGCATACCATTCATCTATTGAGCTGAGAAATAGAACAATAGGAACATCAACCTCATCCTTAGGCAATTCATGACTAGCTCCTTCAGCAATGAGTTCACATAGGCCTTTACCCCGAACTAGTTTAGTTGGTCTGATGTCAATATCATATTCCTGAACCTTTGCTACCTAGTTTCCTCTCTTAGTTCCAAATTCTTGTTGTGTAAGAATAGACTTGATGGTTGTATCAGGCACAAGCACCACAGAGTGAGAGTTAAGGATGTAGAATCGAAACTGCTTAACAACTTTAACCACTGCAAAAGCATGTTTCTCCATCATAGTGTACTTCAACTCATGATTTTTAAGAATATAACTCATGAATGTAATTAGGAGCTCATGATCTTCGAATCTTCCCCGGGTCAACACGGTGGCTGTGGTATTTTCTCATGGATAGTAATAGATAATAAAACCTCTATTGAAATCTGGACATGCTAAGATAGGAGTCTTAGCAATAGATTTTTTAATGACTTCGAATGCCTCTTTCCCCTTAAAGGACCAACCAAACGTCTATTTTCCTTTCATCATCTAGGAAATATTCAAAGTTAGCTCTACAAAATTAGGGATGAATCTTCTTAGGAAGTTGATCTTACCAAAGAAAGAATGCACTCCCTTTTTACTTGTAGGAAGAGGAATCTACTGAATAGCTTGAACTCATTCAGGATCAATCTTGATTCCTTCTTTGAGACAACATGTCCCAAAAATTTTCCTTCTGTGACACAAAAGATAGATTTCTTGGGGTTTAGGGAAACTCCATGTTCTCTACATTTCAAGAGAACTATTTCTAGATGCTGAAAGTGATCTGCTCTGGTTTTGGAAAATATAGTTAGGTCATCTAGATACACGACAATACATTTTCCTTTTAGACTTCCAAAATCCAAATCCATAGCTCTCTGAAAGGTGGCACTAGCATTAATGAGACCAAAGGGCATCCTCTTGTAAGAAAAAGTACCCCAAGGAGTGGTAAAGGCAGTCTTGTGCTGATCTGTAGTATTAACTTCCACTTGATTATACCCTGAGAAACCATCAAGCATGGACAACATTTCAGACCCTGTGATAGCTTGCAATACTTGGTCCATCATGGGTAGGGGATAGTTTTCCTTTAAAGAATCCTGATTCAGATTCCTGAAGTCAACACAGATTTGAATCTCACCATTTTTCTTCCTAATAGGTACAATATTTGCAATCCATGTTGAATGATGAATGGGGAAGATAATTTTGGCTTTCAACAACTTTTGTATCTCTTGAAAAATGGTGTCAACAATCTTTGGATTGTACTGCCTTTGCTTTTGTTTGAAAGGTTTAATCCCAAGTTTGAGAGGAATGAAATGCTACATTTATTTTGGTTGAAAAGCTTTCAGATCATCATAAGAATAAGCAAGGAAATCAACATACTTATTTAAAATATTTACTACCTTCTTATTTTCCTCTTGTGTGCAACATTTCCCAATGTTCACCATTTTGGGGTCAACAGAGCTCCCAATGTTAACCTTTTCATATTCAATAGATTATTGGGCTCCTTTAGAAGCTTTAGACTTAACATACCTGTCATGTTTATCAAACAATTCCTCCAGACTCACCAGCCCTTTAGGAATCTTGTTACCTTTTAGTTTGATGCACCCATCTTGATCCGTCTCCTCTTTGACACCTTCCTCATTAGAAGATACACTCTCTCAAGGAAAATTGTCACTTCCTTTGAAATAAAATTGTTCAAAGTTATCCCTGAGCTCCAGGAAAGAGAGAAAATGTTGGTCATCATTGAAAACTTGCCAGTTGCTTGCATTATCCGGTACACTTGGTCTATGGATCATTTCAATGGTGAATTTATCCTAAGAGAAATCAGGATGAGGTATAAGCAAAGACCCTAAAATGGCTAGGGAATCAGCCCTAGTGTTCTTTTCCCTGGGCACTGCTTTGATGGAGAAGGCATCAAGAAATTCAATAGAATCCCAAACTAGATTCCTATAATGCTTCAATCTTCTATTCTTTACTTGAAAATGTCTCTGACTTGTTTAACAACTAGTTCTGCATCTCCACGAGCCAAAAGATTCTTCACACCTTTCTCTTTTGCCATGTTAGTCCAAGGATGAGAGCTTCATATTCTAGTTGTATTATTGGTATTCTCAAACTATAGTTTGAATGAGAAAGGATGAATCTTTCCTTCTAGAGATATCAATACCACACTAGCCCCAGAACCACCTGAGGAGCAACTTCCATCAAATTCCAAATTCCAAATGCCATTAGGATCATGAAGTACTTCTTTGGGACATTCTATTTCATCCTGAGACATAATCATATAGTTTTCATGCCCAATATCTTCATAAAGTATTTGTGCTTTGGGATCATCTATCTTTTACACAATATACTCATATTGCTTCTCAAGTAATAACTTCTTCATCTTCCCATTGACTAGTATAAGGGCATGTGACCAATCCATTTGAATTTCTCCTCCCACGTCCTTACAGAAGTTCCTACTCAACAACATGTCGTATGAAGGAGGGATATCAGCTACCAGAATAGTAGCTAAAACCTTTTTCTCAAGTAAGGTAGCAAAAGCTACCTGTGCATCTTTAATTCTTCCAACCAAGGGCACCTCCCTACTCTCCATAGAATAACAAGAACCAATAGTGCATGTGAGGGTAAGACCTAGAGCATGAGCCACTTTGGTAGGCATTACATTATCCGATGCTCCTGAGTCTATGACATAATTGCTAAGTCTATGGCTTGCTATAAGGAGGGTCACATAAAATGGTTTGATTTTCTCATTAGGTGAGGTGACTGCAGCCACAAGGTTTGGTTGGGGTGTGGAAGATGGAGTAGGAAAAATACCTTTAGAAGTATTAGATGAAGTTTTGGAATGGGAATTGACAAAGTGGACCATTTTGGCAAAGGCTTTTGGATGGGTTTGATAATACTCAGCCTCTAAATTTGGATTTTGTCTTCTTAAGATGGTCGATGATATCAAAAGATCTAGAGGTGGATGGGGAATCATCACTAGGAATCTTAGGCTTATCAGGTTTTGAGGCTGGAGAAAAGAATTTTTAGAAGCAGGAGTAGAAGAAGAAGAATTAGTAAAACTAACCTTTTGCACGGATGCAGTGGGAACAGGAGATCCTCTTCTTGCCACTAATGGTATAGTTGTGGGATATTCTTTGGATTTTTTAGTAGGCTGCATCACTTTCTCTTTCTTATTGGTCTGCTCTCGGGTCATAACAACATATGAATCACTATTCATCTCTGCCACTACTTCATCATAATCATCCTCTTCATCAATGCCCTCAGTAGTAAGGAAATTAACTTGAGATCCATCAAGTTCTTCTATCTCCTCCTCAGCCTCTTCACCAGATTCTTTGAATTCTTCATTAACCTCTTCATCAGGTTCTTCAACCTCACAAGTTGCATTGATAGGGACCTTGATGGGTGGTCCCTTGATTGCCAACCTTGTCTGAGAAGAAGGAAAATGGTTTTTAGGTTGAAAGTTCCTTCTTGGAACGTCTTGATAAGGAGCATGTTGAGCCAATTGTTTCTTGATGGCAATGAGGTCATTGGCAAGCTTTTGTACTAAAGGATTTGCATTAGCTCTAGAATTTGAGGGAGAGGAAGAAGAAGCTTTAGATTTGGAAGAATCTCTTTTCAACTTGCCAGACATGATCAAGTCATCTTCAACACTAATAACTAATCTCTGGTCCTCATCCAATGTTGCAAGGTTGGCTCTCCTCAATGCATAGCTTACTTTAGAAATTGAGAATTTAAGAAAAACATTTTTGAATTTGATCCATGGGCCAGGTGTCTTGTGGGATCTTGTTAATAAGCTTATTGAACTTAGCCACAAATTCTCTCATGGGCTCTTGTGGTTCTTTCTTGATTTGAGAAATATGGGCTAGCAAAGCATGCACATCTTCTAGGTTTGAAACGGTTCTCAAATCTTGTTCTCATCGTGGTCCAATTGGTAATGGCCCCAATAGGAAGATGATAGAACCAATCTGCCACATTATCTTGCAAATTCTCTACAAAAATCCTCACCGAGACATCTTCATGCTCAACTCGAGGAATCCACATGCAACTATGAAGGCTGTAATATGTTCATCAGGATGCACCTTGCCATCACCTCTGAACTTGGGAATTTCTTCTTGTTACCCCTGGGTAACTCATGCAAAGGTTGAGGGAGGGCAAGAGGCCCAACATGGTGGCCCCAAGGTAATGGAACTACCATTCTTGGAAAAAATACTTGAAGAGGAACTGAAACACCAATAAGAATCAAAGCACAAAGATTAGCGTTGAGTTACTCTTGAGGGACACCACCCAAAGGGTTCTGTGTCAATAGGGGGTGTGCTTGTAGAACAATCTCTTCTATTTCTCCTTGTTGAAGGAAGAGGAAAGCCTTGCTACTCCAAGAGGTGAAACTAAGAGTCTTTAATTCCAAGAGCCCTCCTACCATGGGTAAACCTTAGATTCACCAGATCAAAAAATGATCAAGAATTTGTTGTTTAAAAATTGAAATTCATGGAAAATTAATCCCAAATGAGTCGCCAAAAACTATTGGTTGTCAAATTAGGACTTTAATGAAAGCAATAGTCAGGGGATAGAAAGTCCCTCCTCTTTAATGGGAGAGGTTCCCTTATTGAAAGAAAAAAACTATTCACAAATGTACAATGTTTAATTTCAAAGAGGAACTATGATATCATGAAAGTGTTTTAAATGATAGATTATCAATACAAAAGGACAAAATAACTAAGGAATGGGAAAAGGTAGAATAACATTCTCAGAAATATAGATAGCAAAATAATTCCTTATAAATGCTGAACTAGGATAATATAGAACATAATCATTCACATTAAAACCATAAGATGTTATTTCACAGACACAAAGTTCCAGAGATGACATCCATAAGAATACAAAGCTTCTTAATGCAAAATAGATTAATGATTCAATAATTTTAAATAGATAAGAAGGAATGAATGAGCACAGATAGAAACAAAAAGGGAAATCTTCTTGTATTGATAGCTTTTGACTCTTTTACACTTTCAAAAATAATCAGAGTTCCAACCCCTTAGAATGGCATGGAGAGCTCATTATATAGCTTACAAATTGGTTACATTTGGTAACCATTTCTTTTAACTAAAAGATTAATTAAGGAAATGCATAATAAAATATCCTTAATTAATTTACAAGGATCTCAACACTAAAAATAGAAGAAGAGAAAGAGGAGCTAGAAGAAGAGACATCTGATTATGGCTGAGGAGGGCCCACTGATTTGAGAATCCGATGCCTAAAATTTTTCAACGCTTCTGCTATTTCCATGCCTCTTGGAATTGTTGTGTTGGCAGTGGCATGAGTCCAAGTGCCTAGACATTTCTCCATATCTTTATCGAATTCAGGTATGCTCTAGGTATTCTTTATTGGCCTCGGAAATGGCAGATTGAAGAGAGCAAATGTCCTTTATCTTCTCTTTGGTAATTGACTCCTCTTTGAACAAGTCATCCTTGACAAATGTTCTAAACTGAGCTTTGATTTCTTGAAGAGAGAAGGGAATGCCTGAAATTTCATCCTGAAGTTGGCAGTGGATATCTTTAAAGGTAGATGAAACAAAAGTTTTAAAAGACTCTCCTTTCTACCATATGTTCTTTAATTCTCCTAGTGCTTCTTCTAAAACCTTTATCTTCCACTCAACACTGAAAATCCATGCCCTTGATAAGTTATTCTTGGCATCATCAAAAACATTGTTGACCAACAAGATCTTCTCATCGGTTTGGCCCATTAGACGGAGATCTATAATGCAACTACTCCAAACCTTTAGTTCTTTGTCCATAATTTTGATTGAGGCAGAGAGTTTCTGCTACAAGTTGACCACCTTTTCATTGGTTTTGAAGGCCTCCACAATGAAGTTTAAACCTGCTATATTTGTAGCATCAACCATGGCTTCCATAGCCCTTCCATAAGTGGAATACCTATGTATGTCCTTGATGCTATGAACTTCATCCTGATTGAGAATCATGGGGGTGGAAGAGTAGCTAGTGGGGCAGGATCCAAAACCTTATCCTTGGCCAACAATGACTTGATAAATTTGGAAAGAAATTGGTTATATTCTTCTAATCTGTTTCTATGGTTTGCTTGCCCTTCTCCCCTCATTCAATAACTTTACATTATTTCTTGAAGGTTATGAACCTCAATTTTAGGACTGGATTCTCCCATTGGGATTCTATAAAGCTCTAAATGAGAGACTAAAAGATCATGCTCTGCCTTATCAACCTTGGGATTTGCAACTTCTCTAGAACTGCTGGCCCTGAGCATCAATTACTAACCTTGAAGTGGTCTTGGCTCTCTTTCTTGGGGAGGAGGAGGAAGTACCCAACAGAGCTGCCACAACATCAAAATCTGGCCCTATTAGATGAGAAGAAGATTTTATCTTCTTGCTATCAACCAAGGGCTGCACCTAGGCAAAGGTAGAAGAAGAAGAGGAAGGAACAAGAGGCCCAAGAGCAAGTGAACTCATGACACTTAAAGTATTAACCATTGTTGCCTCCAGTAAAGAAGTGAATGGAGCATCAGGAGCTTCCTTTGCAGAGGAGTTTTTAACTAGGAGGTTCAAGATTTGACACCTCCTTTCTCTTTCAACAAAGTGCTTTCAAGAGAACTCGTAGGATCTCGGCACTTCACCATCATCACTTTCACTAAGAAAATAATGTTCTCTAGTCCTCGAACGTGATTTAGAATGCTCAAGAAGAGATTATTCCCAATTATTTCTTACTTAATGTCTTTAATATTCTATTGATACACTTGAGTAGAAGGGAGTAGATGATTCAAGATCTTTTATTGAGGAAGAAGGAGGGGTTTGATCATATACCTTGGTACTAGTTGTATGTTCTTCCTTCCTTCCCTGGTGTGGAAGTATCTCTGGAAGAAGATCTACCATGATTCTTCTTGAGCTCATGAACTTTCCTGTCAAACCAAACCTTAGTTATTACAAGAACAGGGGCAATAATCTCACCAAATCATATCTCTCTTTCTTGTACCAATCTAGGTTTTCTAAACGAGTTTGTTTGATTGATCTTTTATATTCAAAGGATTGTAAGTCCTCATCATCATCCTTACGCCCTTCAGAACTTGGTAGATATTGAGATATGTAATTTTTACGAGAGAGAGTCTACCATAGTGCCTCCTTCTGGCTTCAAAATCATTAGCACAATCAGCCTAGTAATCCTCAGTGTCTGGTTTATGATGATAAATTATCTTGAGGTTCTGATCAATAAACTTATTCAGATCAAAACAAGTCTTGGGTCTGAAGAAATGGATAGTGAGAGGAGAAATAACCCTTTCTATGTTTTGGGCATCCAGAGCTATTTTCAGTATGTATAATTTCCCAAGGAGATAGGGAAATGAAGACCAGTGATCTTCTTGTCTCTACGCAGGTTTTGTGTAGTTTATCAAGCTATTTGCATACTTCAACCAGAGCCATTTTATCATTACAAAACATGGGGAGCTTGAGGGGTGTACTTTCATAGCCAACCAACCTGATGTATGAGAACCTTCTGAATTAGATGAAGAAAGCCCCATACTTATCTATTAGAGTCATAGCTTCATCAAAAAATATCCTAGCAGTGTCACCCTCCAAGAGTCTTACAATATACATGGTGAAAGCATCATTGACCCTTCTGAAATTGTGATTGCTAGCTTCAAGGGTAAACTAAGGGCGATGATGTGTAGATAGGTTCATCCTTCTTGCCTTATATGTAAGTGAAACCAAACCACTCTCGGGATGCAAATAGGGTATACATGAGATAAGAAGTCATATAAAACTTCTTATTCTCTACTGAACACTTGACAATTGCTCAGTCAAATTCATACATACAATTTCGGCCCAGTTTATGTTCTACTTACCCTCACAGATGATGTTTATAAAGGGGCACATCTAGAAATGAAATTCATTAGTGGAGGGAAATCCCATGATACAGAAAGCAAAATGATAAAATCAGACATCTCCTCATTGAAATCAACCTTGAATAATGCTTTAGAGTGTCGGGACACTCCCTTCTTAGGGTTCTTTAACCATGATTTTTCTATTCATGCCTTGTATTTTTCACTTGTCTTGGTCAAATAGGGTTTGAGCTTGAGCACGAGTGAGAACGATGGAGTATTTAGTCTCAGAATGCGTAGGGCAGCAACAATGGTGGTAACATCTAGTTTAGCAATTAATTCCCCATGCACATTAGTAAGTTCCTTGGTATCTGAGTTAAAATGGGCTCCATAGGCAAGCACAGTGTCAACACACTGCACAGAGATGGGAAAACCAGCCGTGTACGTAATTCCACTATCACTAATCATTTGGGCCATGGGAGCAGGGTTGGTGCATGTTAGTCTACCCCAAAAATCTCCAAAATCTAAGTGCCAAACCTCACTATCCCCAATATCAGGTACAGAGGTCTCGAGAGGTGACAAATGCTCCTACCCTTGAAACTTGATCTTCATTTTTGCAACGCACAGAGGAATGACCTTCCAAGTTCAAATTCACAATAAAAATGCAAAGGGATACATGGAAATGAACAAATGACTTCAATTACAAGGATTTAGGAAAGAAAAAAGCAAAAACAATGTGAAAAATGCATAGGTAGTAGTCCCTTTAAATAGCCGTTTAGGAGAGAAGGTCATTAATGAGCATTAAATACACCTTTCACCAACTCAAAAAGATGAGATGCGGGAAAAGTGGAAAAAACTAGCCTAGACGGTCCTTGGGACATCGGGGACATGAAGACGCGATCCGGTGACATGGGAATGTGCACCAAATGAGCATGGGTGGTTCAGGACTCGAGATGTGAGGGATGTGAAGAGATGATTCAGCAATGCAAGCAATGTGGGAATCAACGAATAGAAATCTTGAACACATTTGGGACATATGAGACAAAAGTACGTAAAGAACCCAATGCGGGTGATCGGGAAAAGGAAGTCCGAGTGAACTTGGGACAAATGGGCCAAAAAGTTCTGATAAAGCCAAAAGACAAGGATTTGTGGGGAAATCGGCCGATCGGTGAACAGAAGGCCCAGAGGTACTTGGGACATGAGGGAAAAAAATGTCTGACAGACCCACAAATCACCAAAATGACTCCAATAAATGCAAATTTTCACCATCTCTTCAAGTTTTCACTTTATTAGAACATTACTAAAGGGTGCCAACTCAAAATTTTCAAAATTCTAACTTTCAAAAGAGGGGAAATTTTGAGAGGAAACCAAGTTCTTATGTCTATGTGTTAATTTAGGATTAATAAATGGTGCAATAAGGTTTTATTAGACTTATTCTCCCCTAAACTTGACCTACTTAACCTACCTAGACCTTAACTCAACATGGTTAGTTTTCTCAAGGGTTAGTGAGGAGAGTTAGAACCCTAACTAACTCATCTTCTACATATCTTGTATGAAGGCATTTAAATAAGGAGGTTAGGAGTAAGAAAGTAGGGAGGATTCTCTGGTTTGGAAGCCTTGAAGGCTCTTAGCCTTGTATTTTCATGGATAATATAATGAATCTTCTTTACATCTGATAAAATTGTATGATCATGTAATTAAGATATTTGGATTAAATTTTTGTGAAATGGCTAATGAATCTCCATTGGATATGTGATAAAAATGTCTCTTCAGGTGTAAAATGTAGATATAGGTCTTTGAAGGTGATGATGATATGAAAACGTCCATGTATAATTGAGAAACTATATGTTGAGGTAAAGTTTTTTCATCTTTGAATGAATGCTTCATTTTCTCAACAAATGAAGGCTTAGGGTGTTCTAAGGTTAATGGTGAATAAAAGAGAGGATTGTACTAATAGAGGTCTTATGAAATTGTTTGTTTGTGGTGAGTATTAACTCATTCAAAACTATATGAAATAGTAAGACACATGTTGGAGGGTAGAGGATTGGTAAAAGTGCATAAATCATCTTTGCAAAGGTTTTTGTGTGAAGAAAAAATAAGTTGTTAGGAGAGTAACCCGTGGTAAAAACCTTATAAAAAGTGATTAGAGGGTTAAAAGGGGAAATTGTTCTCAAAAACTTGTGATAACTCATTCTCGGGTTAAAATCCTATCTAGGGTTTAAGATTTATGAAAAGTTTCCTAATTTAAAAAACTTCATGTGGAAAATCTACAAAATGGTGCAAAGTATCTCATGGATGTGGCATATATATAGGAAAAATCTTAGTGGGATTTGAGTAAGGTAAGCATGCTAAATTCTCACTAGTTTAGCCTAATTCTAAGCATACCCTATTCTATAACAAGTAAAATAAGATAAAGGACAATAGAGAACATTAATATACCAAAATATAACATTGCGAGGTGAGTTTGGTGGTATTTCATATATTTTAATACTTGTATATTAAGATTTAGGCTTAAAATTGAATAACTCAAAAGAATCAATTGATTGTGTATAGGTTAAGGAACTCAAAAGGAAACTAGTTGATGTTGAAGACATGTTCCTCACTTGAGGTAATATTTGATATCATAATGGTTAGTGAGGATTAGAAGGATGAATGATTACCTACAAAAATATATTTGGGGATAAACAATGTAACATGCATGCACAAAGTGTGGGGGTATAAGATTGAGACCATCTTAGGAGAACAATGAAAATGAAATCACAAGGTTAACTAGTTGTCAAAGATGTATAACATGAAAAATAATGGGTGATTCAATAGGCTTAGTGAAACCTTAGTAGATGCTAAGAGTTTTAAGAACATATTCTAGCAGGAAAAGAGTGAAAACACAAAGAAGGGATGGTTAAAGGTTTATGGAGGAAACATTCTTGAGAAGAACACAAAGGTTCAAGTAAGTATATTTTTGGTAAAGGATTAAAAGGGAGTTTTAACGTTGTAAAGGAATTGAATAATTTTTTTAGTGGAATATAAGTGGAGATAAGGTGAGGAAACAATGGGAAAGAGAAACCCTAGGTTTTAGCTTGAAACCCTAGGAGTAGACTTAAGAAAAAGAAAAGTGGAGATGGGGAGATTGTGGTTGGAGTTAGCTCATAAAATTCACCTGAATGAAAGAATGTGTAAATGTGTATCCAAATTGTATTTTAATTTTTCATGAAGGTTCATAGTTTTCTCAAAACACATAGATATGCAGGAAAGTAGGGCAAATTGTGAAACCTAGGCAAAAATAGTAAAAGAAGTATACAAGAGAATGGGTAAGGAGTTTCTTGATGAAACTTTGTAGTCTTGTTGATGGGATAAATGGGTATCATAAAATTTTACTAGTGAATATTGGAGAAAGTTATTTTGTCTTTTATGCTAAAAAGTGTAGTTTTAGAGGGCTAGATGGAAGTAGTGAGGTTTAGAGTGACTTGGAGTAAGAATGAAGAGTTGGTACTTTTTCAAACATTTTACATGATTGTTTGGTGAAATAGAACATGTGTAAAGTTTTTCCAAGATTTTAATCAGTTGTATATAGATTTTGATGATGAAATGCAAGTTTTGGCAATTGAGAAAAAATGAAAAATTGTATGGATTTTGAATGTTGTTTTCAAGTAATTATTCTAACAAAGTGTGAATGGTTGTTGAATGTCATAAGCCTCTACATCATTACACCTTATCAAACAATATACCTTGTCCTTATAATACATTTGATATCCCAAGAGATAAATTTCCCTCACAAATAAATCTTGCATAATTTGAGAAACCTCTTTGTTAAGGTTAGTAGGAGAAGAGTCCATAGTGACACTTAAGACATATTGATGAGATCTCTTCCACCTTAGTACAACCATTTTGACTACATGTAACTTGTGTTCGGCTTCATATAAGGGAGCATCTACATATCGAACACATCCAAATATCAAAAGGGAGGTTTACATTTAATGTTATATTCATGTTTTGTGTAATTTAGTTAGCTTTCTCTTTTATGCTCAATCATGATGTATTTGTTTAAATGAACTTAGTTAAGGACTTGGTGTTATGTCCATCCAATTAGATTAGTTACTGATTAAAATGAATACATATGGCACACATAGTGGGACACCCCTTTGTCTCATGAAAATTTCTTTGTTTTTCTTAGTTTAACTTCATTTACCATTTTACATGCAAGTTCTTTCAATTTATTGAAATTTCTATATTTTTGTGCATACTTATTTGTAGGTATAAGGGAGGTGAAGTGCTATCAAAATTGAATCTTGACGGGAAAAATTCAAAATTTTTACTATTTTTTTTTCCATGTTTTTACATTTTTGTGCAGGTATAGGTTAAGTATATTTCCATTACTGTAAATGTATCTCCATGGTCATACATTTGCTATTATGTTAGTAGATGTGTTACTGTCATCTTGTTTATGCTATCCATGATATTATCTATGCTACCTTGAATATGTCTATGCTACTATCATCTTAGTTGTGTTTCCGTGAATATGTATGCATCTCCATGCTAGAAGTTGTGCTAATGTGACTATAATTGTGTTTCTATGATTATACATGTGTCTCTATGCTAGAAATGATGTTACTATGACTATAATCGCACCGCCATGAAGATGCATGCAGCTCCATAACATTTACTTATGTTTATGTTGTTTTACATTTTGTTTCTTCAAACTTACTTTTACATCTAACACATTGCGTTTGTGTCACTATGACTACATTCATGTTAATATTATTTCTATAACATGGTTTGTAAATAGACATGTATTTGTGAAACTAGACATGCTCTAACATCACTACATAGGTGTGTTTCAATTTATACAATGTTCACTTGCATAACATATGTGTATGTTATCATTATAATAGGTGCGCCAACATTCTATTTTTAGTTTCACTTTGTTTTCTCAATTTTCCTGCATCTTCATTTCCAATTTAGTATTGTTTCATATGCATTTATAACTTTGATCTATAATTACAAACAAAACAATGATAACATTTTAAGTTTTTATTCATATCCTTTCATTTTTTCTCCGATCAAACACTATATATGCTCTTCTCTTGTTATCTTGAGTGATCTTGATGATTATAAATGACTAGGTTTGTTTTCTTCCAACATCGTGGTTGTAGGAAATTACTAATCAATTTTGTGCAATATTACAACGTTTGAAAACTTTACCACACTCAATAAAAACCACTAATACCTTGCATACAAGTTTCCTTGGTTAAAGATAGTTAATTTTTTTCTAAATTCAATAAAAATAAAAACAATTTTTGTAGGCTTGAATAAGGGTAAATAATCATCCGTTTAAATATGGGAATTACTTAGGCATAAGCCCTAAAACTCATTATGAGGAGTACCATAGGAACCCCAAAGTAGTTGGCACATTGAGAGGACCATCCAATGAAATGGGTAGTGCCCCATCTTGATTGAGTAGTATCACCCAAGGAAAACCAAACTTTTTCTATGGTAACATCCCCATTTTGATTGATTGAGGAGTATAATCCATAACTAGAAATGTTTTAGTGCATGCACTCACATTCAAAGAAGAATTGGTGAGAGAATACCCCAAATCCCTAGGAAGCTTAACAAAATAGGGCCAATTAATCCTAGATTATTTATATACACCCAAAAATTTACAAAGCAAATATTTTTCAAGTTAAAACCTTGTTTTAGTGATAAAACAAGGTAAAACTATGTGCAAGTTACACCATGTATTTTTCATCACAAATCATACTTATCTCCTAATTTTGGATTTATTTATGAAAGAGAACAACCCAAAACTTTTCCAAAATTACATCAACCATTTTGACACTCACATTTGAAACTTATTTTCCAAAAACTTGATTGATTGTTAAAATTGCATTGTTATGTTGTCTAATTTTTCCTAGTTTCCTTAGACACATTTACAACATCCAAAACTAGGAAAGAAGCCATTTACAACCATTACACTACTGAAATTTCATAGATTTGTTTGATGATCATCATCACACATAAAAACTTGGAAAATATTCACTTTGCAACCATTACGATGCCCACTTTTCTTAGAATCCTTATGACATTCACACAAACATTCAAAATATTTTGTAAAATGTTTTGTTTACAATCATTACGCTATACAAATCAACTTAGATAGCCTCTATACAACACACATTCCATCATGACACCTATAAAAAAATTATGACATAGAAGCCACAGGTCTAACCCTTTCCAAATCCCTTAGAATCATCCTCTTTGATGAGGAGTGGAAAATTGTTGATCATAGTGGGGGCAAGGAATAAATACCCCTGTAACATCTTTGAAACTGATCCTGCACACATAGATAACTATATCTTTCAAAAAAAAAAAAAAAAGATCAAGTCTTATTGCACGTAGTAAATGTAGGGGCTAAATTACCCTTTGATTTCGATCCAACCTTCCTCACTAGCATGATTTGAGTAGAAGCACGAAAAATAACCCTCATGTTAGAACTATTGAAGATATATTACACCATGAACATGCCTCTATATCAGCACAACCTAAAGGTAGAAATGAAGAAACAAAAGCATCGAAAAACTAAAACTCACATTCATACACCTTTCATTACAATAAATCATGAAGCTAGAGTAAAGTGTCAATAACCCCAACCTAAACCAAAAAACAAATATGTTTCCATGTAGTAATAACTTCAAGATCTTAGTCACCAATTGGTGAATTTGGCTTCCCATGTTAATAGGGATACACATAGAGTTGCTCACACAAAAAAACCTAAGGTGACGTATGCTACACACTATACTAAAAATCATGGAGCGAAGCCTCCAAATCTAATCATACACATATACCCACCACTCCATCACACGACCAAATATTTGACCAATAATGGTAGTCTATGAAAGATGCACTTGTTGGCCTACAAGAAAACAATACTGGGCACAATAAAAATTATTAGTTTGAAGAATTGTGTCCCTACCCCTTTGATTATAATATGTTGCATGTACTCCTTTCCACCCATTGGGCCCTAGAATATTGGCTAAGTACAAGAAGGTGCGTGGGCGAGTGGGACCTATTTGAAGAAGGGCACATAGGTTGAAGGCATGCATGGTAGGGTTTATTAGAAAACATGACATATGTGCACAGACAAGATGTGGTTTTGGGACTTATCCATATTCAGAGTTCCAGACAACACACGAGGAAAGTGTGACCTATCTAACATGCAGAGTGGATAAGGTGCCAACCTAACAATTGTAGGATCAAGAATGGAATATTCCATGCATGTGATGGAAGGTTCCAGAAGGACATCATTGCAAAAAGTGGAGATCTTGGATCAAAGGAGGCATGCTCCATTAGAGGGCCACTTGGACACTTGGAAACCAATTTGTTACCTCATAAGGCATGGCGGTGAAGGAAAAAATCTATATATAGAGATGCGTGGGTAGTAGAAAAGGAGGTGTGGCAGAGTAGCAGAGGTGGTGGAAGAGAGGTGAAGCTCTAAAAAATATCATGGAGGATTCTATGGGTTGGGATTAGAGGAAATATAGGAGTGATGGAATATTTAGAGGGATGGGCTTGTGTTTATCCTTATAATGTGAAGGACGTAGTATAGTTTCTGATGCATGAACTTTCTGCATTATTATATGGGTTTGTTACGACCTCAGTGAATGTAATGTGGTTATTGAACTCATTAATATGAATATAAGGTTTTGTTCTAAAGCATATATGTGTTCATGAGCATAATTCTAATGCATTTCCCTTGTGTTATGAATCATTTCTATATGTTGTTTGATACTCCTCTTTCACTATCTGAATGGATGCATTAATATGATAACTCATCCTAGGTTTTTAGAATGAATGCATGATTCTTTTCCATTCTTTTGCACTTAAGTATCTATCATAGATGATATATTCTCACAAAACTCACATAAAGGAGGGGCTCAACGCCGTGCGCACATTGGGTGAGCACCCAACACCCACTTGGTGATAGGCCAATGCGCATGGGATTATAATGTTATTCTAAGGGTATAAAAATGACTACATCTTGGTTCCATTATTAGGACCTCTTTTTGAATTTGTTATGAGAAATGGTATACACCTTGGTCCCTGTGATGTGTGATGATAGAACATCTGACCTTGGAAAGTGTTGAAATATGGTTCAAGAGAATGGAGGATGAGTTTTCTCAAAGATTCAACACTAGACTTGAGTTCAATGCATGTACATGGGTAGAAGAGAAGCTATACCATGAGTTGTATGAGACATTCTTTTGTTGTTTTCCAGTAGAACTATATGATTGGATTTCAGCATATGCATCCATATCATGCGTATGGGCCTAAGATGATTACCAGAGACTACATGATGCAGATCTGACTTAGATGCATGCTATTGATCATTGGTGGAAAGGAGTGTTGACTAGTTATACCCTAGAATATGCCATTTCTACGTATTCTTGCCCAAAATTTGTTGAGTTTGAGTTTTTGAGGGATCCCAGAGGATCATTTTTGTGTGTTATCCCTTTGGCTATGAAGATATTGATCATTACCTTAAGTTTAGAGTTATTCCCATGACCGACTAAAAATCTATGAATGCTAGGAAAGGAATTTAGGGTGGAGGAAGATGGTGGACATTGTGGCTCGAGAAGGAAGGGGAGGAGAGATGACTCAAGTATAGCAAAGCTTGGGAAAGGGAGATGGTTAGAAAATGTGAGGTTACAAGTGTGATGGATATATGGAGGTAGATGTTGTAGGAAGGAGTTGATGTTCACATAGAGGAAAAGGAACCTAAGAAGTATGTGCTACCCCATCTTGGAAAGTGCATGAGAGAATCCCCTTCAACTTCTAATGAGAGTTCATTTCATGAAGAAAGGAAATCTGTTGTTGTGCATCCGAACCAACATGATGACTAACCCTTGGCACTTAGTTTTTTAGATTAAGGGAGAAGTATTGTTAACCAAGTTGGTATCAGTGGGAGTAACTAATATGTGCCCAAGAGATATAATTTCTCATTCAAAACATCCATGGCTACAGAAACCATTCCAGTATTTGGAGGAATTTTGGGACAAGGTAAAAATATGCAAGGTTTGGGTATCACGTCTACGAGTGGCGTGAGACACACAAATCATGGTGGGACAATATCACAAACCATCGACGTGTAGTTTAGTGGGACATTGGGAACACTAGGCATAACCACTTCAGGCCATTTACTAGTTATAAGAGGTGGATCTGGTGGTGTAGGAGTTGGAGGACTCGATGGACCTAACAGATATAGAAGATCTGGTGGGTCAAGAGGAACAAGACCTAGTGGAGGAGGAAACACTGGAGGAAACCAAGGATCTAGATCAGGAGGACAAGGACCGCAACCACCTCCACACATATTTTTTTGATGCATTTGCACTTACCAGACTATAGGGATATTGAAGATGATGCATAGCATATGCATAAGTGTGAATTACTATGAAGCAAAAAATGGATCACCACCCCAGAGTAGAAGGAAATTTAGTTCTCAACAATGTTATAAGGGCACACATATGTTTGGTACCAATAATATGACCCCCATTAGACAATGGTAGACTACACTACATTGAAGAATGCCTTCCTAGCATAATTCCATATCCCTAATTTTGAGTAGAAGAGCATCAACGCCCTGAAGGAGATCCAACGAGGAATGACAAAGAGTGTGTGGGAGTATGAAAAATGTTTAAAAACCCTCTTGTCAAAACTATCCTATGAAATTCACCCTTCTAAACATGCTCAATGGTTTTTGGAGGATTGATAACACCATTTAGAAGGGCATTGTCACACAAGACTTTCACAGACCCGCGTGAGGCATTAGAAGCTTCCCTACGTGGTAAGGCTATTAGGAGTATTGATATCGGTGTTATTCCTTTTCTAGAGGCTCAAATTTCTGCAATGGCCAAGATGTTGGCTAATCTATCTATAAAATCAGCGCATGAGGTTCGTAGTGGGATATTGTGTACAAACTATGAAGTGGAAGGGCATGTAAAGGATAGTTTCCCTTAGAAGTCTGTATGCACCGTGTCAGTGGACTGTGATATTTTCCATGGGGATCATGATGTAAGAAGGTGCCCTATACTACAACACACAATCCACAAGAATGTGTCTTGCTATTGCAAGATCTATACCTCTACAACCCATGATACCAAGGATTACATATGATTGATCAAATCCATGATGCTATTGATCTTGGTGTATGCCAGACTAGTCTTAAAAGTAGTTCCAAGGATGATGATCATTGATATGAAAGGAAAATAGATGGAGGAGATGTGGAAGTATTTTTCATGGAGGATTTCATGGTCGTAGTATGCATGACAAAGGACAAAGTGAATTCATGTGAGGAACTTATTATAAATGTGGATGTACAACGCATTACAAGTGTGAGTGTCTTGATTTGTTGTAATGCTCGTGGTGTGGGAAAAAACATAAGTGTGAAGAGTGTTAAGAGCTTTATGAGCATATGAACCAACATCACTAAAAATAAAAAGGTGTTGGGATGGTAAGCATCAAGAAGGATGATTCACAGTGGATGCCAAGAGTGGTGTGAGTAAGGACTAGAACCTGTATTGGTGACGACATGAGTAGAGGCCGCATGTGCCAAGGAGAGATTAATAGATAAAGGAAACTGGTTTCAAGAGAGGAAGTGGTACATGGAAATTATCTAGACCTTGATTACTAGAAGGAGGTGTATTAAGAAAATATGGACGTGATTTGGAATTTGTAAGGGGATATCCAATGTCTAAGGGAGAAATCAAAGCGAGTTAAATCAAAGGAAGAATGCCGAGGCTCCAAAGGAGGACCTAGATGAGGTTAAGGAAGTATGTAGGATGTTAAGGAAAGAGAATATTATTCCCTTGCTAGGAGAATGGATGAGGGAGAAGGTACCACACGCGGAGCAGAGCACGAAAGGTAGGTTTTACATGCAAACCTTCCTCCTCACAACCTTGAATATGATAAGAAGATTACTTTGAATGCAGTCATTGATGGGTGGATTTTGAGTAATATCCTCATTGACATGGGAGTGGAGGTCAATGTTCTCACCTTGGATGCCTGACATCAAATGGGAAGACCCGCATTACAACCATATTTGAATGTGTTGTATATGGCAAACAAGACAAAGGAAATGCCCATTGGGGTCTTGAAAGATGTAGTTATCACCATTCAAGGGGCAATTTCACTTTGATATTTCAAAGTCTTGGTGCTCACCAAGGTAGAAAAAAATTCTAGCATTTCTTGGGTGCCCATGGTGTTATAATAATAATTATGACCTACTTTTTAACAAGGGGTATATTAGTTTCGAGAACAAGGAAGAAAGGGTGACTATACATTTAACAGATGGGAAGTTAGATCCCTATACTAAGCCCTTAGGAGAGGAAGTCCTTGACAAAATATATGTGCACTCCATCGAGTTCCTAAGATAATTCATCCCACGAGGGATACATTCAGGTTTGAAGATGCTCATTCCTTGAGTGATACCACTAGCATGACATGTGACAATTGGGTGCATGAGACTTATTATTTGATTGGGTGACAGCTTGAGAGGATCTGTAACAAGGGTAATAAAGGCACATTTTTGTCAAGCACCTAGGAGGAAAGAATTTTCAAGTTATTCTAGAGGGGCATACTATGAAGTATTCTTGAAAGAAATGGAGGCCCAGTGGAAGAATGAGGATGAGAGAAGGGGAATGCTTAGTTACACACTAGTGGGATACACATTGGGAGAGCCTCTTATAATGGCGTGAGGTAAGATTCACATTCTATGTAAGGTTCTCTAGGAGCAACGTGCCCACTATGATCTAATACTACCATGGTAAATAGATCGCCTCATTTCATATCCAAGTGTGTGAGAAGGCTTGGATTGGAAGCGCAAAAGCATTACCACCTTTATTATGGGTGCATAAGCTATATTCCACCTTACAAGGTTGTACACACATGGTATATTCATTTAGAGATGTGTCATCAAACATGTAATTGACAGGAGCTGAAGCTGATCTCATTTAAGCTTTCAAGTATAGGAGTACAAATCCATCAAAGAATAAGGCATTGCCAAGAATCAAGCACCTTATGATGGGAGATAGTGATATGGTAGAATACATGCTACTAGAGTTGTCGGGTGAGCCTTATTTGGAGATGTACCTCAATGAATAATAATAATAAGTAAATCTTGAATGTGTGTGCATGAAAAATAAAAAGGAAAAATGGTCTATGTAGTAGATGGTAAAGAAATGGAAACTTTGGATGTTAACCATTCTGAAGGTACGCGTGAAGTCATAGATAGTGTTGATGAGTGAGAATGCACCTACCATGAGCCCTTGAAAATAAATAAGGTTAACATTGGGACATAGACAAAACCAAAGGAAGCTATCATTGGGGACTACCGGTCGAAAAGGAAGTTTCAAAGGTCATTTAACCTGTTATGTGAATTCTAGGATTTGTTCCTTGTGGGTACCATAAACTCAAAGGCATCCACCATTCCTTGGGGAGATGAAGATCAAGTTTAAGGAAGGTGCATACCTTATCCGGAGGAGGCCTTATCAGATGAATCCAAATTTGTGCATATGGGTCAAGGAGGAAATAAACAAGATGATAACATCTGGTATCATTGAGGCTGTGGAGGAATCAGAATGGATAAGCCCAATGGTCATCAATATCAAGAAGGATGGAAGAATAAGGATCTATGTTGACTACATGGATCTGAATGTAGTATGTGTGATCAATCCTTTCCCAACCCCCTTTACTGAAGAAATTTTGGAGGGATTAGCCGAGCGCGAGGTCTACTCTTTCACGGATGGGTTATCAGTGTATCACCAAGTCAGTTTCAAAGGAAGACCAGAGAAAGAAAAATTTAACCACTGAATGGGGAAATTTTTCATACATGGTTATGCCTTTTAGATTGAAGAATGCCCTTGCTGTGTTCTCGCACATTTGTGGTACAAGAAATTTAGGACTTCATCCATAAATTTCTTCAAGAATACCTATATGACTAGAGTGTATATGGATTAGTAAAAGACCATTGCAACAATTTGAGGTTGATGTTTGAATGATGTCAGCAATTGAGGATATCCTTCAACATTAAGAAGTGTGTATTTGCTACTCCATTTAGAACCCTATTAGGACATATTATATGTAAATAAGTTTTACTAGTGGATCCCACCAAAGTTATAGTTATTGTGGGATTAGGGGATCCTACTAGTCAAAGCGTAGTGTGTGGATTCCTTGGGCATATAGGGTACTACAAGAAATTCATCAAGGGGTATGCCAAGATTAATGTGACCTTGGAGGAATTGCTAAAACATAAGAGTGCCTTTCATTGGGGAGAGGCACAACAGAGGGAATTTGACACTTTGAAGGATAGGTTTGTCACTATGCCCATACTATGTTTTCCTTCTTGGGATAATCCTTTCCATGTGCATGTTGATGCCTTAGGGAAAACCATGGGAGAAGTATTGGCACAACCTGGTGAGGGGATTTTGATCACCCATTTTGTTTTTCTAGTATAAATTTGACACCGAGAGAAAAATTACACAACTATTGAACAAAAGGCATTGTCTATGATCTATGTGTTGCACAAGTTCAGACAATACCTATTGGAAAAACCATTTATACAGACCATATGACATTGAAGTACTTAGTTAAGAAGCCTATTTTTCAAGGGTACATATGCCATTGGGTCCTATTATTCCAAGAATTTGAGTTCATGGTGGTTGTAAAATGAGGAAAATGTAATTCATAACCTGACCACTTATCAAGGATTAACTCAGGGTAGGACGTGTAAAGCATTGAGGATACCATACCGAAAGTGTAACTTTTTAGGTTGCAGCACACACCCTTAGACTTGGAAGACATTACATTATTATTAAAAATAGGTGTGGTGCCATAAGGGATGAAGGCTGTAGAGAGGAAAATGTTAACAATATGTTTCACACCCTACATGTTGATTAGTGGGGACCTATATAAGTTAGGATGTGATGAGGTTTTGTGATGATGTGTATCACAACATGAATGCGTGGCAATTATGGAGGAAGAACATGGTGGGATTACAGGAGGACACTATATAGGAAATGCTATCGCATGAAAGAGTCTACTTATAGGGATTTGGTGGGAAACCATCTACCAGGATTGTATTAAGTTTTACAAGGCCTGTGACCATTATAAGTGCCTTGGAAAACTTGGAAAGAGGAATGAAATTACCTTGTGACTAATACAATAGCTTGATCTTGAACCATTTGGAAAATGGGCAATCAACTTTAATGGGGCCAATTTTTCTAGCCATGTGAAGGAATGGTTCATAATATATCATTAATTACACTAATTACTTGATAATATGGGTAGAGGTAATGCCTATGAAGGATTGACCGCAACAACAACTACTAGATTTTTATGGGAGAACATAATTAGTAGGTATGGTTGTCCTTTAAGCTTAACTAGTGATAGGGGTACCACTTTCTCAATGAAATGGTCAAGATTCTATTAGCATAATTTATGGTGGCCCATCACAAGACTACCCCTTATCACCCTCAAGAGAATGGATCTACTGAGGCATTTAACAAAATACTAATTCACATGTTGACTAAGATCTATGAAATCGGAAGACAAGATTGAGATAAAAAGTATCACCATCCTATGGGCATACATGATAACCTATAAGAGGTTAAACAAGGCCATACTGTTTCAATTGGTGTTTGGCATGGAGGATGTTTTACTAGTGGAATTCATGTTACCATCATCTGCGTAGAGCTCACGCAGGAGGATTGAATGATTAAAAAGTGCTTTGGAATAGAGGATTGATAAGTTGATTTAGTTAGACGAGATGCGATCACTTGCTAGATGGAGTCAAAAGATAGAAAAAGTAAGACAAAAGGCATGACATGATCATCACATCAAGAACAAACAATTTGAGGTTGGGAAGATGGTTATGTTGTATGATTCCAAGTATCTATGCCATCCTGGGAAGTTGAAATTCCATTGGTTGGGACCTTACATTATCTCATAAATTTTTTGATTCGTGCACTTGCTAGTTACAAGGGCTATATGGGATGAGATTACTAGGTCATTTCAATGGGAGTAGGCTGAAGCTCTACTATAAATAAGTATTCTTGGTGTTTTATAAATAAGGTAGTATTGCCAGTTAGCTTAGAATTTACCTTTATTACTTTTTATTTTCTTATGTTTCCCTTTCCGTTGCTTGTTCCTTTCTTTTTGTTCCATTTTGTGCCTTGTGTGTTGGTAACACATTATTTTCCAAATTTTGTATACGCAGAGGACCACACATCTATTTTAGTGTGGGGTGGAGTAATGCAAAGCAAAGTATAATCAAGTAGAAAAAGTTGAGTGGTCCAAAGAGAAGGAGGCGAGATCAAGAAAGTGCATGGGGAAACAATGGATAATGAATTATGGTGTTAAGAAGGGTGTAAGAAATACCACATATAAAGGATGAAGAGCACAGGAACAACATGAGGTAGGCGAGTGCAAAAATCAGGTAAAGGAAAGAACAAGTGCTTTTGACACTATAGACGCATGTGTAAGAGTCTTCGTAAGATTGGATTTTACGTGCCGGAAGGTTGTAGAAGTTTTTCATGCAAGATTGGGTGCATGGGTAAGGGAACTTAAGGTCGGCTTAGTGGAAAAATCATTTAATGTTAAGTATGTTGGTAGATGGTATAGAATTTATTGCTGGAGGGGAGAAAAAACTATAAATATGAGGTCAGGTAAGTCATTATTCTACCTTGCTATTACGAAGTTGAAGCACTCTTATGAACTAGGGCATCTAGAGGTATTTGTGTGAAGGAAGAAGAATCCTATAAATTTAAGTGTGTAACCAAAATAGATCTGTAGACCAGGTGGAAGGAGTACACAAATGTGAGAAAAGGTTGTTTGAAGTGCGTCATATTGTGGTAGGATTTCTCCTAGTTAGGGTTTGGTAGCTAGGGCACGAAGATAAAAGGATTTTTTCCATGAGTTGAGTTTCAAGATTGAGCAAAGTAGTAGAGCAGAGAAGGAGTTTTAAAATTTAAATTGACAGAAAGAATGACACTAAAGAAGGTGACTATTTCACCAAAGAAACAAAAGGGTAAGGGAAAAGGAAAACAAACCACTACCATCGTGATCTCTAATAACAAGAGGACACCAAATGGAATGCCAATTTATAGTGATGAGGTGAAAGCCAAGTTGTAAAAGGTAGGGTGATTTATAATCGTATGAGTTGCCTTATTTTGGTAAGCCTGAGTGACTATATCAATGGTTGATGTTGCATGTGCATGAAGACCATTTCTACTTTGTAGGTCATAAGATGCACATAACACCATAATTGATATCCAAAATTATTGGCCTAAATTATGAAGGAGAATCCATAGATGACATCTAAGTGACAAGGAAGCCATCAAGGAAACAATAGCATCTTATGACTATAAAAAGGTTCATGATACTTTGACATCGTAGAAATTCTAGACCCTATCATGAGGATGGCCACACACTTAGTCATCAATATTAATGATCAAGAAAGATGGACACAAGTGAACAAGGCATGGTTGAATGTGTGCCAAAAAATATTAGAAGGGACCATCTATAACTTATCCACCTTTATTGTGGATGAAATCATAAGCAACACGTAGGAAGGAGAGAAGATACTATTTAGCAACATCCTCCTCACCATCATCTTCTTGGAGATTGGAGTACCAGATGGGACATATTTTTTTTTGGGAGTATCTAGAAGAGAAATCCTCACCCGTAAAAAGGTTCGAGAAGTACACTTGTGAAAGCATGACGGTCGCTCACAAGGCACGCCTAGAAAGTGGTACAAATAAATGCGTGATGCATTCAGGGTAGAGTGGAGGATCCTAGAGAAGTTTCTCATGCTCGTGGATGGAGAGGAAAAGTTTGTAGTTTACCAACATTTCTACATTGGTAGGTTTACTTTGACAAATGGGACTAAGAGCCCATGGTGCAAGCTAACCTTCTCCTTCACCGCACAATATTTCTAAGCGAGGGTCAACTGGTTCAAGGAGGAAAAAGTATAAGGTTTGACCTTAGTGAGGTAGACCAAGACCACCGCAAGCTGCACCGAAAGATCTTTTACCCTAAGAATCATGTGTATGTGGAGAAGTATGTCTCCCATGAAGTACAAATGATGAAACTAATAACGTTGCCGATCACCTAAGGGCTGCAATAAGGGTTTACATAAGGCCTAAGTTTGAGAAAGATGCCTATCTGGAGAGTGATGTCTCCATTCCAGAATACCCCATAGGTTAGAAAAATGCCATGCCAAAGAAGAGGGAAAGAGAAGAGGTACAAGAGAAGAAAGCACCAAGTGTGCAGACCACACAATCGGTGGGTGCACCTGGAAGTAGTCACGAATCCTAGCACTTATGTGCACATAAATAAGTCCCCAGTCAAGGAAAAGACCCCATAAGAAGAGGTGTTGGAGCATGAAGAGCCCTCACACATGAAGAATCAGAAAATAATATGTCACTTGTTAAGGAGAAGGAGAAGGAAGAATCTCCTATATTGGAATCACCAGTTAGGAAGAAGCAGAAGAGGCAAACTTAGAGGAGATAGAAAGCTTAGATGCCTACATTGGTAAAAGGATGATGATGAGCCTGAAGGAGGTGAAGACCATATGGTGTATGATATACATGACTCGAGAGGAGGAGGAAGGTGAAGATAAGTATAACAAGGAAGATGAAGAGGAGAAGAATGACGAGGAGGAAGTAGAGGATCAAGGCAAGGGGGTGAGTGAAGAGGTAAGCACCAAGAATCGGGAACCCCAAGCCTCACCAAGGAACAAGTGGAAAAATCTATGGAGAGAGAAGTGGCAGGCATCATTAAGGATTTGGTGGAGCAAGAGTTGGAGTGAAGCACAGATGAAATTTTGAAGGAGATGGAAGAAGAAAGTGTTGGGAAATAATATGGCAGCATGTGTGGAAATCCCAACTTAGCAATAAGCTTCCCAAAAGCTGCACAAATAGGTGGGAAAGGTGTAGTGGTGGAACAAGAGTAAGGAATGAGATACATAAATGATCCAAGAAAAGTGCTATGCATGCGCTTCCAAAGCATCGTACCAATAGAGTAACTCATGTCTATGTCTTTGTTTGATGAAGAAGGCACATATGACAAGCGCCCAGCCATCAGACCAGGAGGCGCACAAACAATATAAAAGGAGCCCGAACCAAGAAGATGCTATCTTGGGCATTCAAGTCCCACGTGGATGAGATTGAGTTTGAAGTAAGTCAGAGAGTTCTGATGAAGGTGCCAAAAAAAAAAGGAATAAATCCCTTGGTGAACTCTCATCAATTATTGGATGAGCAGGTCTAAAATGTTCTCAACAAAGTTTCAGTTAAGATTGAGGCCAAACTATTTAGAAGGAATGATAGACTGAGATTCCTGGAGGAGGAATTGGAGAAGGAGAAGAAGGAGATCACTGAGAAGAGCAAGGACTTGAAGCAAGAAGAGCTTATCGTGTCCAGCTTCATGCATGAACTAAAAGATGATAAAGTAAGGGTGTGTGAGCTACACAAGAAGATTGAGATGATTATAGGTACTATTGTTTTAAAGCATAACCTAGTGCCACTTGAACAAAAATATGAATTAACCTTGCAGTGTCTGGAGGATTTGACATGCATCCTCATGATGGAAAGGTGACCACTTGCCTTAGAGTCTACAGAAGAAGCATTGGCATGCCAAGAGAATGAAGAGAAGTTGAAGGTTATCGAGATTATTTCTTGATATACTAAACTCCTTGTAGAGGTAAAGGCCACTACACAAGTCACAGAAGCTACATATGACAACTATGCTTTGATAGAGATAGAGTGGAAAGCATCCTGGTCACAACTCATGAAATAGAACTTAAGGAGTTTTAAGAAAAGAAAAAGGGGAACATGGAAGAAAGAGATAAAATCCTAGCCAAGGTAGAAAGGAATTAGTAAGCTATCAAGACCTAATAAGGCTTGATCAAAATCAGCTAAAGGAGTTATACCCTAGATCACCCACATGATGGATGCACTTAAGGACTTGGTAAAACAATTAGAAAGTATTGTTGAAACAATGAGCCCCAGGGAAGAATTAAGTTTTGAGGAGGTGAGTTCCTTAGTCGAGACATCTTCGAAGCATAGAATGAGGTTGATTCTGGGAAAAGCTTGAGGAAAAAAAAATAGGAAGGATTTCCTCTCTTCCTTCAAAAATAAGCATTTGTTCTCCTTCACTCTCCCCATTCTTTCATTATTTCTCCCAATTCTTCATTCCTTCATTATTTCTCCCCTATTCAGAGCCCGCCATTCTTTATTCTTTAAAGAGAAGTGTTTACAAGGATAGAGAACAAGTAATAGTGTGGGGTGATTTTGGGCCCCATAATATTGGCTAAGTACAAGAATGTGCATGAGCATGTGAGGTCTATTTGAAGAAGGACACATAGGTTGAAGGCACACAGGGTAGGGTTCTAGCAGGGTTTAACATAACACATGGCATGTGCACGTATGACAAGATGAGGTTTTGGGACTTATCCATATTTAGAGTTCCAGACAACACATGAGGAAAGCATGACCCATCTAGCATGTGGAGTGGATAAGGTGCCAACCTGATAAATGTAGGATCAAGAATGGAATATTCCATGCATGCAATGGAAGGTTCCAAAGGACATCATTGTAAAGAGTGGAGATCTCGGATCAAAGGAGGTATGCTCCATTGGAGGACCACTTGGACACTTGGCAACTGATTTGTTACCTCAGAAGGCATGGCGGTGAAGGTAAAAATATATATATAGAGATGCACAGGTAGTAGAAAAGAAGGTTTGGTAGAGTAGCAGAGGTGGTAGAAGAGAGGAAAAGCTCTACAGAAATATCATGGAGGATTATATGGGTTGGGATTAGAGGAAATATAGGAGTGATGACATATTTAAAAGGATTGATATGTTTTTATTCTCGTAATATGAAGGACGTAGTATAGTTTCTGATGCATGACCTTTCTCTGCATTATTATATGGGTCTATTATGACCTCAGTGAATGTAATGTGGTTACTGAACTCATTAATATGAATAGAAGGTTTTGTTCTAAAGCATATATGTGTTCATGAGCATAAGTCTAATGCATTTCCCTTGTGTTATGAATCATTTCTATATGTTGTTTGATACTCCTCTTTTGCTATTTGAATGGATGCATTAATATGATAAATCATCCTAGGTTCTCAGAATGAATGCATGATTATTTTCCATTATTTTGCACTTAAGTATCTATCATAGATGATATATTCTCAAAAACTCACATAAAGGAGGGGCTCAAGCACTTGTGTGTGCCTCGGTGATGAGTGCCCACGATGCCTTGTTCTAAGGTGATAGGATGACACACAAAAATTGACTTTCCTAAATTTGATTAGGGGAAAAGGTAATCCTCATGATCACATTACTTCTTTATGTTCTAAGGGTATAAAAATGACTACACAAAAATTGTGAGTATCACTGTGTCAAAGGTCATGACACAAATCAATGTATGAAATTGAAAAACTTCATTCAAGATATCCTAGATCAAGGAGATATCAAACTTGACATGTAAGAACCTCCCAAATCATCCAATGATCATTTGAGAAATTCATAGGGGCATCTATAAATAATCCTTAACAAAACAAATCAAAAAACATAAAAAGAATCATATGAGGAATCAATTCTCTCCAAGCAAAACCCCGCCTTTAAAACTCACACTAGGTTGTTTCTAAAACTTCTCCACTCACATGATTCCATTTGATTCTATTATTTCCAACCACAACACCTTTTTGCGGATGGTATGTTCATCCTATCACTGACCACATCAACACCATCAAAATCAAACTCCAAGAGTGTTCCATTACAACGAAACACACTTTCCTTGTTGTCTTGATGCAGGGGCATCATTACTTCAGGCTAGTTAGGTTTCCAAGAGGTAACATTTTTGGTTTACTTAGACCTAGAATGGTGTATTTGAGTCAATTTTAGTGCTTTATGCTTTAGAGGCTCAAATAGTTGAGTTGGTATTTTCCCTCCATTTTTGGCTTATTTAAAATTTGAATATTTCCAAATCCATTTTTAGTTTTTTCATAGTATGTAGGGGTATATCAAGTGGTCTTAGCATGTAAGTAAGTATTGAACATGTAATTTAGGGCATTTTAAGACTTTGAGAGCTCCCAAAATACAAGGTTGATCACATTAGTCCCAATTTGCCATTTAGACCTTTTTCTTATGAAGTCTAAAAATGTGAATTGGTCATCTAACATAGAAAAAAGTTATGCATAAACCATTTGAGAAAAGGTATAAATGAAGCTTTGTAACTATTTCATATTCATTGATCAATCACATGAATTCAAGTTCGGAGCTCCAAAAAGTGGTTTGATAGGTTTTGAGAATTTTGTGTAAGCATCTTTGTTTCAATCCTTTTTGCATACAATCGGAGACTGAAATAGATAAGGGTGTAGGAGGTTTACCTATTTTTGGGTTAAAGGTGGAATGCGCACGTGTAGACTTCCAATCTCATTCGATCATGTGAACTCATTTTTGGCTAGGAAGGACTACCTTGTAATAAGAAAGCAAGACCACAAGAGAGAGTTAAACAATATATGTAGTGGACTGCCTAGCGTATGCTAGATCCGAAAGTGTGATACTCCCTAGAGGGCTGTCAATCCACTATTTTATAAATCAATATTAAATGACAAAAGCATGTAAATAAAATGAATCTAGTGCTAGCATTCTGATTTGGGTGCCTCAGTCGTTATCAGTGTCAATTCAATTAAATACTAAACTATGCAGGTAAAAAGGTATTTGGGTCAGGTTCTAGGTAGGTTAGGTGGTCTACAGGTCATAGACAAGGTTTGGTTGGGGTTGGGTAGGGTATTCTAGGTTATTTGGGTGAAGAGGTAGGTTGTTGGTCTACTTTGTGTTAGTAGACACGAGACCAACACCGGTTGAGTCCAGATCAATGCCGGTTAAGGTTGACTAGTATCGGTCACTGTAGAAGTGACAAAGGTCTAGGTAGGTGGTGTTTGGGTCCCACTTTCTTTGAGAACAGAGGTTTAGGGGAATATGGGTGATTTTGGGTGTGTTTAGGTGGATGGTAGGTTCAGGGTGAGAGCTTAGGGGTCTTTTAGAGGTGGTTTTGGGTATTTTAGGTAGAAGGTGGGGAGTTGAAAGATGGCCGGGGGACCGACCGATGCATGGTCAGATCAAACCGACCGTGGTTAGGGTTAACCGGTGATGGTCACTAGTATTTGGTCGAGTTTGGTAGTGGGGATTCGGGTAGTCTTTGTGAGTGGTCGAGGGTCGCTAGGAGTAGATTGGGGTGAAAATGGGTCCTGGGTGTAGGTGTGGTTGAATAGGTGAGGTGGGAGGAGTATGAGGGAGGTTTTGTTCTTGGAGGAGGAAAATAGAGAGACAAGAACACAAACAAGGGTGAGAGATATAGAGATCCACTTACCCAGAGTTTGATGCATGTATGTTGGTGAGAATTTTTTTGGGTGGAAAAACTTGTGGATTTCTTGCCAACACTATGGGAATCTAAGTCCCTCTACTTAACCAATGTAGCTACCATATGTGCATGTGTGTGAAAGTGTGGATTTATATGGTGGTATTTTGACCAGGGATCTAATAGGGACATTCCAATGACCATGCAAAAAAGCTAGCAATATATTTCTAGGGATGTATTCATATATAGAGTGAGAAAGGGGAGTGAGAAAAGAGGTAGGAGAACTAATGCTGTAGGTAGAAAATCAGATTCTTGCACACACACTAGTTAGAAACTTCAACACATGCATTTATGAGAAGAAACAACTCTGTAAATAACAACAAGACCAAATAGAATTTATTGATCACAAAGTATCAAGAAACCCCTTAGTCAAAGAAATATGGAAACTCCTTCTTCTTGTATTGATTGCTCAAACCAAAGTTGTACATAGTGGAGAAATAGAGGAAATTTGAGAATGAGGGAATGGAAGAATTTGGCTATCTCCTTTGTTCTCTCAAGGTACAATATACTCTTGAGTTTACAAGATCAATCACCAACCCTTTGAAATGGGAATGGATTTACAATTTATAGAATATAATATGACTCTTCATCTTCCTCATGACCTTTTGAATACCTTAATATGACTTAAGATTGTTCATATTCCACTTCAAATATTTAAGTCCCTTTTATAATAGCAAGGCGACTTAATTTACATTATGTTTCTAAAGTCACTTTTAAGTGACTTAAAGGCATATCAAAAAGTGTAAACCCCAATGAAGAATTAGAACATTTGAAAGTGAGAGAAAGTTGGGGGAAGAGGAGAGAGAAATAGAGAGAGAAAAGAAGAAGAGGAGATGTCATTCCCGATGAAGTCTGTTGATCCTCATTGATGGAAAGCTCCAAATGCAGCAAAGTTCTGAATGTCCCATTGTGCCAAAAATGCCCTTTGAATGTGACTTACTATTTTTAGTAAATGGTCATTTCCACTATTTTCTACTCTGGATAATCATTCTAGCCTTTTGGAGATCTTCAAGTGCACACTGCTCTTTCCATAGCCGCTTTTGATGAAGACTTGCCAAAAATAGCAAGCATGTATAGGAAAACTTACTATTTTTAGAAAGTGTGTTTAGTGCTCGATTTATTATCATTACGATCACACCCTCCAAATTTCACATAGTTTTTCCCACTAGAATACTTGAAATAAATTTTGAAATTTTGACCTGGCAGTGGCTTCGGGCATAGAGTTGTCATGGTGGCCATTAATGGAGCTTGAAATTTGTAGGTCTGGTTTTTGTCTTTTTCATAATGAAAACAACTCCATTGTGATAGGTTTTTCATTTGGAGCTTGTGTGCAAGTTTTTAGCTCATTTCCATTGCTGAATGATGGGAAATCCGATGAATGTGAACCGGTGCACAAAGGGAGGATTTTGTTAGAGAAAATGATTCTAGGCACCATTTGACCTCTTGTTTGTTGGATCTTGATCACCTTGAAAAATGAGGAATTCTGCAAAATATAGCATCTTGATCTGACTTGTATCTTGCAAGATATGAGGATTTTTTGATCGGGTGACTTCATGGTTATCTGGCAAAAAATCTCCATTTTTCTCTTCATTCTTCGTCATTTCACTCCATTTTTCTCTAAGGCCTGAATATTTCTATGAATTCATGGTTTTGAGATTTTATGTGGCCATGAAGGAGCTGGTTCGGAGCAACAATGGTGGACCGGGTGTCTGGACAATCATGCATGGAGCCATGGCAAGGTATGAAGTTGTGAAGGAGAAATGAGGGGGAAGAAATGGCTAAGTGTCGATTTAAAATTTAAAAAATGCACATGGAGGGGCTGGGAAAATTTTTATTTTCCTAATGTCCTTGACCTTAGGGGATGTGAGGGACATCAATTTCCACGGTGGTCAAGGTGATGCCATGTGTCCTCGATCCGACGGCAGGGGATTTGCTTGAAAAATGCACCTGGGGGCTGAAAGTCGGTCACGTGGGTGTCTAGAAGACTCCTCCTAGGGGCTGGGAGCATTTTTACATGTATGATGTCCCCCACCTTAGGTACATAAGGGACATAAGTTTCCACGGTGGTTCTGGAGGTGACACGTGGCACCCGATCCAACGACAGGGAATGAATGCTCCAAAAATGCACCTAGGGGCTAAAAGGAGGTCACATGGGTGTCTAGAAGACTCCCTATGGGGATGGGAGAATTTTACAAGGTATGATGTCCCCCAACTTAGGTGCATAAGGGAAATCAAATTCCATGGTGGTCTTGGAGTTGACACGTGGCACCCGATCCAACGGCAGGGAATGCATGCTCCAAATAAGCACCCGGGGTTGAACTGTCAAGTCTGGAGGTCATATGAGGGTCTCAGAGGTCACATGAGGGCTGGATGAATTTTCCAAGGGCTGGTGTACCTGACCTAAGGGACGTCGAGGGACATGAAATCCCACTAGGCTCCTAGTGTTGACACGTGTCCTCTTGGAAAAATGACTAAGTTCTGAACTACCTTTTAGAGGGTAACTTGGAACAAAGATAACTTGAGCTCCTGGTGGAATTTATTGGTGAAATTTTATATGATCCTAACTAGAAATAGAATTTTGAATCAAATGATGGGGGTATAATGTCTTGATTCGACCATATGATCCATGAAAGATTGGAGTTTTGATTTGGGACTCCAGTTGTGCCTAAGAAAAACTACCTTTCCATCATATGTGCCAAGGTGTTGTGAAAAATATTATTTCACCATAATTTAGGCCTTGGAATCCTCTTTCTAAATATGTTCTATTTTACTTCTAAATCCATCCGTAGCTCTCGAGTTTTCTTTTGAAGCCCAACAACTGGCATTTTAGGCTTGTGAACCCTATTTCCACTCAGATTGTTCCAAGTATTTCAGAACTCCCCAAAGCCTTCCAAAATAATTTCCATGATGTTTTAAGGTCTTTAGTTCATCTCCATGTTGAATTTTTCCCTTCGTTCCACTCTAGGGGTTGAATCTAGTCCTGGGAAGGCCAGTGATAACCCTTCCCTATACTGCCATGAGATAGTGTCTTTTTTAGAACTCCCTAAAATCACCTAGGGGGAATGAGTATACTTTCTTGAATCACTCAAGGGACCAATTTTACATCAAATAGGGGGGAACAGACTAATGGATTTTGATTGGGGTGCATGGGAATGATAAAACATGAAAATTTTGACATCGGGGTATAGTTGTCGTGTTCGAAATTCTCAATTTCCTTGTTGCACATTTGCATGAAAACAATGTAGAAGTGTGATAGATGTAGGTGAATGATGGTAGGTTGGTTGGAGATCCATTTCTTGAGCTTATTCTAGTTCAGGTTCCTTTAATAGATGCTCTCACAAAGATTCTTGTGAATGCCTCCAACTACTAGTCTCAGCTAGGAACTCTGATGGCCTTGTTGCTTCAACTATTTGCTAGTGTCCAATGTCTAGTTCTAGACAAAAATTATGAACCAATAAAAATCCACCAATCGAATGAATGCATAAAAATGAACCAATCCTTTGGAAAGAGTCAGGACTGGGTATTTTAGGTGACGGTGCTTTAGGTCCCATCCGACCGACATCGATCAGAATGTAACCGACACTAGTTATGTCGGAAGGATTTGTTTTTGAAAATTGGGGAATATGCCTTCCCCACTTGATTTTGAGTGGTGGAGCACATGCATCCTCCACCCTTAGAATGGGTAATAGGACAAAAGGGTCCTATGAGTGGAGTGGCCACTATTAGGGTTTTCTAGAAGGGTATGGGCAAGGTATGGGCAAGGTATGGGAAAGGTGGGGAGTGGAATGGTGAGGTGGAGGGGCAAGTGGGATAATGGAATGATGAGGTGTTTGGGTGAGGTGGCCGGTCTAGTGGCATGGTGAGGTGGCTTGATGAGTGGATAAAGGGGGAATTTAATTAATTGATGTTAATTAAATCCTTGGGTGTGTGAATGAGGGTCATTGTGATGTGTGAAAGGGGTTGTGAGTGACCAAATTAGGGTTGAATCAATCGCCCATGTAGAATGTGGTTATTGGGTTATTTTGGAGGAAAGTGATGAAAGGTGACATGTTTTTGGTGTCTACATTTTCCCCCTTTTGTTGGACAACATGTAGTGGTAGGTGACGTGACAAAAATGAAGGTTGGTTTTTTCCCCATGTGATTAGGGTGAGTGTAACATCCTCATTTTAATACATTAGAACAAGATAAATATATATTTTGTTTTCTAGTTCTAAATACATAATTTAGAACACATAGATCATGACAATCATTCTTATAACAGATAACCATATGTAGCTGTAATGATTCGGTGTACCGCTGATCTATTCATTCCATGACTCGGTAATCTACCGATCTATTCATGTGTATCTTAGAGTTGGTGTTTTCATCAGAACACTTCACTCTTGTGGTTCTCCTCCCTAATCCGGGATTCTGAGTGCTCTATCCAAGGAACCTATCTAAATAATTGTTACCATTATTCATCGGCATCACATCCCTGAGACTAGGTGACATAGGACAACGCAATCAGCAGCTTGTGATACTTTGGCCAAAGATTTGAAACATGTTCATGTCTCTTATTCCTTGACGGCATACTCATCAATCCGAATATGTCCTTCACCCCACTCTGATGTTATATAGAACATCTTATACCGACTTCTGTCAGTCCCCTTGACCCAAGTTTTCACTCTGTTATGGGTTAATATCATAACTCACGTTATAAGGATGCCCTTGAAGGCTAGGGGTAAGCTGACATACTGGATCAACCACTGTTAACCCCGTGTGTCAAGGTACCCTAAGTCTCAAAGGGCTGCCTCATAACATGTCTATGGTCCTAACCAGTCCCGAAGGAAAATCTTGATCAAGTTTCGAGTGTAAATCTTAACGATCAATGCAGAAGGGTGTTTCCATATGTCACCTGCATTGTTGTATCCTCGAGAAGATCCTAATCTTCTCGAAGGTACAACCCTACAGTTGACATGTGTCAACATCCTACGATACAGCCTCGAAAAATGTACATACCTCCAAGAAGTTACTTAAGTTGAGTTAAATTAGGATTACAGGCCCTCCTAACTGGGTAGCCTTTCCCCAACCCAGGGTCCCACACCTTTGAGTTGCCTTACGTAATTAAGTTCAGTTTCACAGAGAGAAGTTTAATAAGATTGAGATCGCACCAAGGTGCCAAATGGGCTCCTAATAACCTTGTTTCCTCATAATAGGGCAACAGCCCTAAGTTCTCCCATAAGGAAGATAACTAAACCCGTAAGGGTTCATATCAACCCCGAAGACTGAAATATATCAGACTTATTACCATTAAGACATGATGATTTAAAGCCATCAATTACATTGCTTTGACTTAGATCATTGTTAGGGAGTAATAGAATACTCTTCCTGTTTTAGCTACATATCAGGGCATAGTTTAACCTCAACTTCCCTAAAAATGCAGTGGTCTAATTTCCAATTTAGCCTTATTCATAATATATAAGAATTACTAGTCAAACATGAAGTATTCAGTCACATAATTTTTACAAGGCTTACTTAGGGATTCCATCTAGACCCCATGGCATATAATAATAAGAATGCACTCTCATTCATTCAGACGTGAGAAGATCAATTCAACAAATAAGAACACAACCACGTAAGTAACATTTCTCCATTTCATTTATTCTCAACCTATACAATTACAACTTATGCACTACGGCATATTTTAATACAATAAACATCAACAAAAGAGTAACTTTCTTCTTATAGTACAATTAGAGAGATCCTGTCATAATTCATCATAAAAACCAGATTAAGCAATCTGGGCATCATATCAGATCTGCATGCCTTTACCACTTACGATGACCATCTGCAAAATTTGCTAGCATGGGTCAGTTCAGTGAACTAAGCATGATAAGCACTAATTCTTAAAACAATTGCATTCCACCAATTGTTTCCATTAAACAACCTATTTAAATGAAATCAATTTCATCAAATCCATAATCATGAATCACACTAATTATCTTTCTACCATTTCAATATGACTTTCTAACCTAACTCATATTATAATTACTATTTCAACTTAAATATTTTCGGTTGATACATCATATACAAGAAAATAAGAAGAAACAATATGAATCTTAAGTACCTAGCCATCCGAAAGCCAAGAACAATATCAATCCTATATAAGTTACTCTAATCAAGAAATATTTTCAAGGTAGGCAAACCAAAGATTTGCATATAACAATTCAAGCAAGAACAGATTACTGCCTCAAGCAAGTTCAGCTAACGGATTTCCTCTAAACTTTTTCGTATCAATTCATAAACATTGATAAGTATACAAAACTTTTACTACAATGATACTTTTATACAAGTAAATAATAACTAAATTTCACAGTCAGGGTAATAATACTGATAAAGAGAAGGAAAGGAAACTTCTAGTTAAGATTCAACACTTACCACTCTTTTCACCTAAATTTTAACAGTCCATTCATCTTATACCCATACTGTAGAGTTCTTATAGAGATTCAAAAGAAGAGAACAATCATAATTTCCCAAAGAGAGAATACCTTCGTATTCCAAAATCCTATAACAACTTATCCTTCACAACTACGAGGAATAAACAGAGGAAGTCAGAACTCCATTTTAAACAAGTTCAGGACTGCACCAACTACCCAGGAGTAGTGTATATAAATATATATTCTTAAATTCAATTAGGGAAAAAGAGAAGGCAAGTAAATCAACACCTAAGTTCACCAATAGCTCCAATCAGGTAGAACTGCTTTAAAAGTTTCCCATAGATCCCTAGGGTCTTGCGATTGTACATTAAACAAAAGCCAAAGATTGTTACAAACGATATACCTATACGTTCAAATATCAAACCACAATCCTGATCCAAGTAAATAGTCTACACTTCACCCATGACTCGAATCATTTTTGACTAAGAGTTAGGGTAACTATTATCATTACTTACCAATAGATTAAAACTAATTATTTCCAACCATTACACTGGATAGTTTGTTGTTACGTTCAAAGATACCAAATCAAATAGCACTTCTAGTGTTAATAGATGAATTCTAATGATAGATTTCAAGGTCACTTCAGGTAACATCAAACACAGTCCATTCCTATCCAAATATAAAACCTAATTTCCATTCATGCAGATCTAGGATCACCCACAAATTGTTAGGGGACAGAGTTCATCAAAGTACATTTTCTCTTGATCATAACTGTGTTCCAATTATCCAAAAAAAAATCATAAAAACAACAGCTACACCAAATATTTCCCTACTTACAGAACCTATATTCATAGAAACATTTAGACCCCTTTCTAATGAAGGTACATGCTTAGAATTTAACCATATTTCCAACTCGTGCGCTGAACCAGTCGAGCTTTTATAGAAGGAACTAACAGTTTCACCACAAATCCAACTATATACTTTCCTGAAGCTGTCTAGTAATAGTAGAGCTCATACAACTAAGTAACAATCAAATAAACCAACCAAATTTGTCACAACAGTACATTCCATGGTATCTTCAAACATGAAATCATCAAGCACGATGTCTATCATGGTGCCAGTTTGGAAATTCAATACCTCAGTCAGACAAAGAGACATAAAACACTTCTACAGAAGTCAAAACCCATATTGTATTCACAAAGATGGAGAGAAGATAAAAGAAGTAGATTTTATCAGGGTCTACGTAAAACCAGGGATTCCCAAATCCACAAGAAAAGAAGAAAACCAATACATTGCTACCAGCCAGGCCGACTGTACAAAAATCATCTGAACAGAGTTGTTCTAATGAAAGCATTTAAAGGAAAGCAAGATTTTTAAAAGTTAGGGCCTATCATGCCTGATAGTGTCGCTAAAATTTAAAGAAGACCTCTGAATGTGCTCGCACCTTCTCTTCTTCTTCCACTGAAAGATTAAACAACAAAATATTGTTACCTCCATGCCTTATATATTTCCCCCGATAGAGAAGTAAGCTAGAAACTCTCAAAGTTGCCATGCAACGAAGAGTAGACAGTTGGTTCGAAGAACCAGTGCTCATGCAGAGCGAAAAATGGAATGCATGGAAAACAAAACAACCAAACAAAATTCCACTTGCATGCCTTCCCAAGCAATCTACGCTCGAGGACCAATGCTCATTAATTGCATTTACTTCCATTCTCCCACCTATTTTCCATTGCCACCGACTGCCAAAGTTGGTGATCGCCACAACAAAATAAACAAACATTCCCATCCTTAGAGATACTACCACGTAAGACTATATTAGTAGTTTTATCCTCTACCAAACCTGACATTCCATGTCCTTCAACCTTATCCCCTCTTAAATTCCATGGAAACCACCACCCATGACTCGCGACCCTCCTTAGGTCCCCTTTCTTAGCATTAGTTAAGATAGGTTAGTGACTTAGGTTAGATCATAGGATAAGACATTAGTCTCATTTCCATAGTGCTAGGTTTAGTTAACCCTTAGGAGTATCAAGCTCATAGTTTAGGACTAGGTTAGATTAACAAATCTTGTAACATTAGGTTATAGTTTAGGTTAAAACTATTAACCTTACTGACTCTAGTTTAGGTCCCCTAAATAGGACTAATCAGTGTTAGAGTTTAAACATGGTAAAACATTCCTGTATCAGATTCCACTTGGCATCAATAATTTAAGCTTTAGATATAAAACATATACATCTTACCTGGCTTACGGTCTAGGTCTCTCCTGATGTTACGATATCTGGAACCAAATTCTATTTACCATGATCAGCCTGAGTTAATCTCCGGAATTGATCATTCAAAGCTCAGCCAGACTTTGTAACTATCAAATAGTCAATAAAATTTGTTCATCCTGAATGAACTTAAAACATTCCTTGGATCAATGCAACTGATCCAAGGCTGAGTCATAAAGGTGGATAAATCCACAATTCATCCAGAGATCAGATTGAACTCAAGTGCAAGAATGAAAGAAACAAAAGAGTCCAAGCACATTCCGGTTCAGTCAAGATCTTAAGAGCAGAAAGGATATAATCCATATCAAGCATGACTTCCCTAAACCAAAGGAACATGTCCTAATATAGGAGAAATCATTTATCAACACTTGAATGCTCAGGAGAAAGTAACAACTGTTAAGGGTGTTACAGTGAGGAGGTAAAGGTGGGTGCCCCAACTAGGGGCATGAGTGATCCCCCTCAAATCAGACAACAATGAAGAATAGAGAGAGTCAGTGGGTGGTTTGATAAAGTACGGTGAGAGGTGTGAAAGAGATGAGGTGCGTGGGTATGGTGATGATGAAAGGTAAGGTAGGTGAGTAGGTAGAGCATTCAAATGTACACACACATTGTAAAATGTAATGAGGTACAAGGGTTTCTCAACATAATAAATTTACGTCAGCTAAGGTCGCAAGGGTCATCCAAACACGGGTTATTGAGGTCTGGTATCCAAGGTAAAGGATACGGTCCGGGAACTCAATGAGGTAAGATGCAAGAACACATAGGGTGGTTCTGGTACATCTAAAAGGTTAAGGTTTGTTTGGATAAGGGTCACGACCATAGGTAAGGTAAGGTCATCAGGTTAAGTAAAATAGGTACCATCATCACAAGATGTAACAAGTGAGGACATGAGAATAACCACTTAATCATCGGTTGGGGAGATGGGTGTGGGTAGATAGATGTGGGTAGGGTAGTGTCAATCAAGCATACGCACATGTAGAGATTGCAACATGGTACCATGGTGAAGAGATTTCGAACTCTACATCATCCAAGGTCAATTGGGTTATCCAAACATGGGTTATTGAGGTCCGGTATCCAGGGTAAAGGATACGGTCCGGGAACTCAACGAGGTAAGATGCAGGAATGTGTAGGGTGGTTCTAGTACATCTAAAAGGTCAAGGTTTTTTTGGGTAAAGGTCATGGCCATAGGCAAGGTAAGGTTGGTAGGCTAACAATGTGGTAACAACATCGCAAGGTAGAGTGAGTGCATAAGGTCGATGGTCACCCAAGGGGGGAGGTGTAGGTAAAAGGTGAGGTCAAGGGTTAGGGTGGGCTTTGGGTGAGGTGAAAAAGGTTGTGGGCAAGTTGATAGGGTGAAATTGGTGGCAATGTGGTGAGAAAGGGTAACTGAATTTTGTCAAGGGTAACGATGCCTGTATAGGTAAACTAACCATGGTAGGGTAGGGCACATGACCGATGTCGGTTAAGGAAAACCGACGCTGGTTAGGTCGAGGTTTTTATAAAAAGGAAAATTCCATGTTTTTCAGAATCATTTGTCCCGTAAAAATAGAAGAACAATACAAAAGAGAGAGAAGAAGGGGTGAAAAGTGTCTAAATGGAACAAAGCGCTTGTGTTGGCAAGCCAGCCATAGAGTGGGTGATTAGAAGTCGATAGATGGGTCCATAAGATCATTTTGAGTGATTCGGTTGATTGGAGGTGAGGAGGTTGATTAGGTGATGGCAGAGGTAGGAGAGGGATTAGGTGGACCACCGGTACTGCGTGGCCCGATGTACCACCACAATGTCAGCAATGTGATGAGGTAAGAGTCAAACCCATTTCATGTTTTGTGAGGTAGATTGGTGTAGAGGTCAGTTTTGAGAAAAATGGGTTTTGGGGGAAAATGAAATTTGAATTTTGGGAGGGTGAATCGGGTAAAATAGGAATAGGGAGAGAGGTGGGTGGGTGAATGAGGGGTGGGGGGAGTGTTGAGGGGATTTTAAGAGAAGAATGGGTGGGTAGAAGGGAGAGAAAGTGAGATTTTTGAAAGAGGAGGGGTTTGGGTGTCATGGTTTCCATCGTGATAGTGGTAGGCGTCAATCGGGGTTCACCAACGTTGGTGGGGTATAGCCGATATTGTTCATGAAACAGGTGACCAATGCTAGTTTAGGGGAGATCGGGGTCGGTTAGAGATAATCGGTACCGGTCCATGTTTTGGGGAAAAAGGGGCCAAAAGTGCCCTAGGTCGGGTGGGTGAGATAGGTAAGGGTAAAAGAAGGTGTTTTGGTGAAAAACATAACATGGGTGGGGGGTTGAAATAGGTATGGGTAAATGATAGTGGGTGAGGTTGGGGGTGGGTAGATAGAATATGTGATGCGAAGGTAAGTTGGGAGAAAAATAAGAGGTAGGGTGGTAGGTATAGTTGAGGTGTCGAGGGTGATTTTGGGTATGAGTAAGGTGTATTAATGTGATATTTGTGTTGGATGTAGGGGAGAGATCAACTACAGATGTGAGACAGGGTGTCGCCCCTACTCTTAATAGTTCGAAGGGCTACTACAATTGAGGAGTGGAGGCATGTTGTAGAGGTGGGCCTGATCAGGGTCGACGCTATTGGCATGCATTCAAACAATTGAGTTTGATGGTTGCACTCATCAATAGATGGGATTCGGTGACCAACACATTCCACTTTCCGATGGGGGAGATGAAAGTCACCCTTGAGGACATGTACATGATCCTGCCAGATTACCAATTTTGGGGACACAAGTATATTTGACATTCTCGAGAGGCAATTGAGGAGTTGATGCGACAATATTTGACGAGGAATAGCAGAGATGACTTTTCATAGTGCTAGCTTGAGTTATGGTGAGATGTACCTAGCCCATCCAGAGGAGATGAGGCTAGTAGTATTATTGATGGAGCATCTCTTTGCTTTGCATGATGGATGCGAGAGGGTGGGATATTCCCATGATCAATGATGGGTGTGTTAAATGATATAGTGATGGATAGGACCTACTTTGAGTGGGTATCGACATTCCCAGTGCGATTATACAGAGAGCTATGGGCATATGGGCGATTGCGTAGTTTCACTTATGCTACACATTTATTCTTCACTATTGGGCCTATGAGCACATTGTCTGTGTGCATCTAGTTGGTATGCCCCGAGAAGATGCATTTGAGCTGGGTTTTGTTTGGGTGGGGTATAGGTGATGGGTCTTTGGTGATTGGAGAGTGTTAATCGAGATAGGGCTACTCATGATGTAACATATTACAGGTGATTATTGGAGGGATTGTCTAGCGTGGACATTATTTGGAGACCATATGTGGGTTATCCCTCATATAGATAGATGGCCGATGAGTTAACCGACTGTTAACTACTCGAGATGGATAGAGGGGTGCCATGTAGGGGAGCACAAGATGATCCCAATAGATAAGGTCAAATGGCAATTTGAGATGCCACAGATATACCCCCACCCTTCCCACATTATAGGAGGGATGACGTGGAGAGGCCATTGCCTCTACCATAGCCGAAAGTGCTTATAGGGAAGGAGGAGCTGGTGATATACCAGTGGATTGATGATTTTAGAGTGATTGATAGGTACAGATAGTGGTGGGCAGCTCATTTATGAGAAGTACCACCCAGGCCAAGGCAACCGGATTTAACCACTATCACGGTGCAGAGAGACACCCTACAGGGGTAGGTGGTGACCCTGATTACCAAGTTGGGGATAGTACAGGGGTAGTTGGTAGGTTTAGAGGTAGAGGTGGCCATGTTTCATGCACAAGTGGTGGCGGTCATATGGCCTAGATGGCCCAGGGTGGAGATGGTGATGATGAGCAGGTGGCCGCCCTACAGGCGCAGGTTACAAGTTTGTAGGTCTAGTTAGCAACTACACAGGGTTAGATTGGGCACTACAAGCCCAAATATAGGCACATGGGTAGAGGACAATGGCACCATCACAAGCACAATGATAGGGTCGCAATTCACAAGTAGGGGTGGGACGGGGTCCTAAAGGGGGACAGTGCACGAGGTCGAGGCCAATGGGGCCACCACAGATAGTACCCGTATCTAGATTGTGGGATGCCCTAGGTCGGGAAAGATACTATCGGGATCAATTGATGGCAGTCGGGATAGATTTACTATCCTATAAAGAGTATAGGCACAACAGGCCTTGAGTGAGAGGACACTGGTCATGCAGCCACTACGTGGAGAGTACAGGGTCCATCGAGCTTCGAGACAAGATCGGGGTGAGGTCATCGGTTCATGGAGTCTAGTTCCAATCGATGTACCAATGCGGGACCCAACCATGACCCATGAAAAGGTGAGATGTTAGCGAGTCGTCGAGATAGGATCCGAGGGGAGGAGGAGACATGAGAGACTAAGCCGGAGGATGTTTGGTAGGATGATGCCTCGATGTATGTCCCTCGATTTTGATGGAGGTGTTTATTATTATTTTCTGACATATACTAGCCTATGTGCCAAAGAGAGTGAGGATGTATATGAGATTTTTTGTATTTTTAATCATATACCAGCCAGCGTGCCGAAGAAGGTGAGGTTGTATATGAGAGTTTTAAGAGATGGAGATTATTTGATATCAGTGTATATTGTATAGATACATAAATTTATATGATGCGATGGATGATTTGGTGATGATATATCTGTGTTGATAGAATTTTATTGTTATACATAGATGGATGAGTGATAGGTGTGTTAGGAATGGCTGAGTTAGGTCATAGGCATGGTGGAGTCAGGTTATAGGCATGGTGGAGTCAGGTCATAGGCATAGTGGAGTCAGGTTATAGGCATGGTGGAGTCAAGTCATAGACATGGTGGAGTCAGGTCATCGGCATGGTGGAGTCAAGCTATAGGCATGGTGGAGTTAGGTCATAGGCATGATTGAATGGATTTCCTAGTTGATATGATGAAAATGAAATCACGAGGTATGCATATGTTGTGTTTTAATTCATGGTATGTATGGTAACATGGATCATGTTGGTATGATTATAGGTAATGTATGATTGTGGTAAATGTGATGAAATGAATGTTGTAAACATGTATTAATTTCCACTTATTTGATGATAAATTGGAAACTAACTAGAATAGAATATGACAGAACATGTGTAGCCAATGTCAAGAGGTGATCAATTGTGGATGAGAAAAGGTGAAGAAGGTGATAGTGATGGTCAAGCTAACCTCCAAGGGCCCCATGCCCTTAGACTCACCGCCTACATAGCCCTAGTGAAAATGGACCTTAGACTGATGTAGTTCTCCTTTAAGCTAGGGAGGAACAAAATAGGTATAGAGAGGGGTTGGTCGGGTGGAGGTAGGTTGTGTGCATGGGTACTTAGGTTAGGGTCAAGGGCACAGTTTAGTAGGTACGAGTCATGGGTGTGGGTAGAGAGGAAGGGTCAATTCGATAGCTAAGGGTAGATAGGTACGATCGATGGGTATGGGTAGATAGGTAAGGGTCATGGGTATGGGTAGATAGGTAGGGTTGATGGGTATGGGTAGATGAGAAAGGTAAAAGGGTATGGTTGAAATGGGTAAGGGTCAATGGGTATGGGTAGATAGGTAAGTTCAACAAGTATGGGTAAACAGTGAATAGGTAATGTGTGTGGGTGATTAGGAAGGGTCAATGGGTATGGGTAAACAGGTAAATAGGTAATGTGTGTGGGTGATTAGGTCAAAGGTATAGGTAAATGGGTTGATATGTGATGTTTGTGGGTAAGGAGAGATGGGTAAGATGCTAGGTCAGAGGTATGGGTGTAGGTTGGTAAGGTGATGAAGATCAGATGTGGTGTGAAATAGAGATTGATAGGTTGAGGTAGGTGTGGGTGAGAGGCAGGTGGTGGTGAGCTGAAATCTTGGTTTTGGTTTGAAGGTCAATAGTTCAAAACGTAGGGAACTGTAACAGGGTTGATGATGTGTCTAAGTTAGCGAGGGCCATTGATGCACATACCAAAGGTAGAGGTGATGAACCTTAAGCCCCTAAAAGACCTTGTAGGTTAGATGGTTCCAAAGGTGAAGAAATGTGTAGGATCACGACAAATCGTATTTGTGGCAGTGTCTGTGGTAGGTAGGAAGAGTAGGTTAATGTAGAAAAATGGTGATATGGTGAAAGTTTGGAAACATTGAAGGGGAATAAAACACCTCTTGTATAAGATGGTCGATAACCCAGATAGGTGAGTCCATGGAAAAAGGGGTGTGTTATGTTTGTTGGATAGACTGATCAATGCGGGAAGTCTATGTGGGATGATTAGATAATCTCCTTGAGGTCTTCGTGAAGTTGATCGATGCGGGAAGCTTTGAAATGGGTCTAGTCCCTTTTTTTTGTACTAGGTAGAGTATGGCTAGTGTAGTATAGTTGTGCTTTGAGGGAGCGGATCCATTTATGGAAACTAGATACAAATGGCAGATGTCCTTTTGAGGGATTCATCTTTATGTTTGTAAGTTTGAATCAAGGAGGGTGATCCCATTTTGATTGGTGAATATGCTTTGAATAATTAAGCCATGGACAAGGCTATAGAGGAATATGAACATCATAGGTCAAAAGGTGGAGGGAAGGTGGAGGTAAAGGTGGATGTTTGTGAGGTAGATGAGGAATGGTATATGACCATGGGATTCCATCTATGAGGGGATGAAAAGTATCCATGAGAATCATGCCATGAGTAGAGCCGTGGTACTCATATTGAAGACGAGGTTGAAAAAGTGATGAAGAGTCACATGATTCTTTTTTTAATCGTAGGCATGTGAGGTGATGATAAGAGAAGTGGGTGCTCACGGGACGAGCTGGTAATAGTTAATGGGTGATAAAGCACTTGGTTCAATAGTAGAATGGTTGAAGATGCAAGATGTTAAGGGGCTCAGGTTCGGGTTTACCATCGAGTGAAGATAAACGATAAGCACCTGATCCATAGGTATGGGTAATGATATAGGGTCCAAGCCAATTAGGAGAAAATTTACCCTATAGATGTTTCTCAGCTTTGGTGACATGTTGATTTTCCTTCAAGACAAGATCTCCAACTTGGAAGGTTCGGGGTGGACACGCTTGTCATAAGTAATGCGTTGATGCATTTTTGGTATATTTGGAGGTGATCTAAAGCATGTAGACATCATTCATCTAACAAATCTAGTTGTGCCAAATGATCTTGGTGAAAGTCATCATTGGTGAGCATGTCTTTGAGTGATATGTAGAGATGGGATCTGAATTCGAGAGGCAAGACAGCCTTAGTACCATAGACCAGAGAGAAAGGTGTAGCAACAGTCGATGTATGAATACTAGTGCGGTATGCCCATAGGGAAAAAGGAATGTGCGTATGCCAATCCTTCTCAAGTATCATTGACCACTTTCATGAGGATTTTGTTTAGGGTTTTGTTGGTTGATTTGTCTTTGTAGTGCCCACTTCCCATTGAAACCTTTTGATGCTTATGCTGATACTATGGATTTCATTATAGACATCACTACATTTTGATTTAGTATGCTGCTAGACATTGGATTATGGATTATTGTGGATTTTCATTTGATTATGATGCATGATAATTATTAGAGACACCTGACATGTGGATGATGATATATTATTGGACATGATTATTTTATGGATGTTGTCGATATGTGATTTTTGGATATTGTGATTTGATTTGGAAAATGAATATTATATGATGTAGATATATTTGTTGATTAAAAATGCAAATGATGTAATAAGTATCGTTATCCAATTTCACCCCGAGGGTTAAATTGATAACATACATCAAGATTCTCAAACCCCGGAAAATTGATTGATCCAGGGTAAAAATCATGTTTCTAGGGTCCCTTCGCAATTTTTCTAACTCTCCCCGGGTTGAAAAGAACAAGCTCTGAGAAAATGTGAGAAAGTTGCGAAAAATAAGCTTGGGCCGAGAAAAAAAATTGTGAAAATCCGCTAAGTCCTAGTCCAAATGATAGTCGGAAATTAGGGAAGAAAAGGTGTGGATCGACCTGAAAAGCCTACAGCGGCCCAAACAACAAAGGGACATCTGCAAATGACAAATGGACGTGAAATGCTCGAATCAGCCAAAGAAAGAAAATTTGTTCGAGTCCTTTATCGAGCAAGCGGGACAAGAGTACGCGAAGGACCCGAACCGAACCAGTTTGCCGGGCAGGAAGAATCAAAGCCAATCGGGACACGGCTACGTGTCAGAAATCTGAGATACATCCCGGGACATCCAAGAAAAAAGACGCGGTGGATGTGAAAATCCGGCAGGCCCGTGGACAAATCACAAAGCATGACACGTGTCGCCAAGGAAAAAGGTCCAAAAATTCAAAGGGCGAGTTTTCGAGCAGCGATCCGAACCAATGAAATAGTGCCATGTGTCCAAGTTTAAGGCACCCACAAGAAAAGCCCACGAAAATGTGGAGAGAGAAAATTGCTCAAATCCGAGCTCAGAGCCACGTGTCGTCCGGATGGCGGAGCGCTGGGAAAAGGAATTTAAAAATCCATTTTCACTGTTTGTGCCCTAAATCGTCGAGATCATCATATCTTTCGATCCAGAGCTCGGATTTGCACGTTCTTTATATCAACGAAAAGATGTTGAAGTTCTCTACATGATTCTCAAGTTAATCTTGCATTTTGTGCGCTTTAGAGGAGAAAATTAAGAAAACATCTCTCGATGCATGGTGATAGATAGAAGTAATGCTTCAACTACCAACTTTAATGCGCGAGATGCTCGCCGCTCTGTTAGATAGCAATCGTTTTTCCGAATCCACCGCTTCGCCATAATGAGATGATTTTAAATGCTACCAAGAAGTGGTTGGGGCAGATTCTGGATTTCCTCTCTTTCCCCTCTCATTTCTTCATATATATTGTAAAGAGGAGCTTTTAAAAGTTGGACATTCTTGTCTTGCATCCTCCCTTCTTCCCTTACTCGCAAGAGAAATTGTGGAGCTTTCAAACCTCCCATATGGGTTGTAATGCCGTATTTTTGCCTCTTGCCACCGTAATGTACTCGTATCCACTCTTGAGCAATAATATATGTGTTGTGATTGACTCTCGACCCTCTCATGTATTCATTGCTGTCATTTTGATCTCTTATTGTAGTTTGGTTACTCAGTGCATGGTTTTGTATTGCATCTATGTGGTCTGTGTTAAATTTGCAAAACGAGTGTCTAACATTCCTCGGTGCATCACCTTTGTAGTTTAGGTTTTATTCTATTCATTTTCTTACCCTGTCTCCTTGGCAAGTTAGATTAGGTTTTAGCAAACCCTCTACATTTTTTGTGTGCATCTGAATAGAGGAATAGGAACTAGCCTTCTCTGGAGAATCTTTTCTCATCTTTACAACTCCCACACTTGGAGAAAGGATTCCATGTTGTGCAATCACACTGGATGCCTGAACATCAACCTAGAATCCGATCTACATCCGTGGGGTGTTGTGAGTCTCAACAACAACAGCTTTTGGCACACCCGGTGGGACCTAGAGGTCTCATTTTTATTGCAACAAAGTTGATATGCATCTGCTGCAGTTTTCTTGCTTATAAGAGCTATTATTTGCATATCTGGCGACTCCACTAGGGAAGAATCAACTGGTTTCAGCAGTGCAGGCCTGAAAACTCATGAGAAGAATCACCACAAGGTCAAGAGTTGGAGAAGAAGAAGCACTGTTTGAATACCTGTAGTTATCTCCAAGAAGAAGGCAAAGAGGAAGAAGGATTCAAAGGTCTCCATCTCCACCAAACAGAACACTCTCAACTCCTCCACCTGACAGGCCTTTCATTCAGTATACAAGGGTTTTAAGACCGATTAGAATGGCTCAGAACAATCCCTACGTCAACTTCACAGGCAACAGCCCACTTGCTCTCAATGCACAACATCCAGTTCCTATTGCAGCCTTGAAGAACATTCCCTACTTCACCGGAGAAAATTAGACTACTCCAGGTGATCATGTTAAAGATATTGCTAACCTTTGTGCAATCCATGAAATCAATGAAATGCAAGTGGTCATCAAATTACGGCATCTTCATTCAAGGGTAAAGCATTGCAATGGTTTAGGAGCCTTAGAGCTGGTTCTATCACAAACCGGAATCAGCCGTGTATATTGCACTTCATGACCAATTTGGAGAGAAGGAGACAACTTGTCTCTAGAGAGCTCCCAATTAGTAGGCCGGCCGATTTCAACTTCAGATTTCAAAGGTTTTGGGATAGAATTCCGGTGGTAGTCGAGCCGACAAATAAGGTGCTTTTCTATATTACCTCAAAGCTTTGAATTCTGATATTTCTATGTTAATTCAGTCCATGGGAGGCATAACAATCCCTATGGCTTATAGCATTTCCATTAGAGCCGAAAACTATCTTATTCAAGCTGGTAAACTGGCTCCTAGGCCTCCCATGCACTCGTATCCAAACTTAGAAAATCCAAGCACTAGTCAAGCACCCACTTTGGCTCCTGTTCCCACCCCTAGAAACCAAAGTTCAAGTGAAACTTCTACTTCATCCTCTAGTGCTTCAAATGAACTCCAGGAGGTCATGAAACAATTGCAAAACCTAGGCAATGAGCTGGTTACTCTCAAGAGGCAGCAAGCCCAAGGTTTCAGACCTTCTTATCAACCCCAAGCTCAGCCTAATAGGCAGCCATACCAACCACAAAGACCACCTAATCCAGCTGCAAATATGAATCAAACAAGGCCTCCTGCCAATAGACCATTCCAGCCCTATAATCCAAATGCCATATCTGCCTCTAAGGCATTAGTGCCAACACAAAACAACATTGCTCAGGAATATGATTGGTGCTTTCCATGCAACGAGCCTCATAACCAATCCATGTGTTTCAATGGTGCTCTCAATCAAGCACTAATGGTGACAACTACTGGTGTGGAGGGTGAGGGCAGTCAAGGAAACAACCAACAACCGTAAAAACATTCCAACAAAGAATCAGCCCCAAATGACACCACATTGGTGAACTCGGCAAGTGGAAGATTTCGTGGCATGAATCAGAAGTTCTCAAGGTGTTGCAGCCAACACAAGGTCAAAGAGGAGAAATTTGGGTGAAGAACAACCATTAGCCCCAAACCCAATCCACAAAATTCCACGGCTCCACAAATGATTGGTAAGAAAAGTCCAGCTTCAAGTGCACAAGGACAGCCAAGAACATCCCTAGGCCAACTCAAATACCACTTGCTGCTTTGCCCCACGTGCAAGGGGTGAATGTGCAAACCAAGGGACAACAAAAGGATACTTCATCCCCATTCAAGTATCATTGAATGATGAAGAAGACTAACGTCAATATATCAATGTGGGAATCCCTATCCATCCTGTGCCAAAGAGATCTCACTGCTGCGCCATGAAGGACTGGTCAACTTCAATCAAGCAAGTTCGGATGCAAGACAAAGTGCTTACAAATGCTGCCCACTGAAGGAAGTCATGAGCACAACAAGGAAATTTTTGAAGCCCCCTCCTTTCTATGTTTCATTAATCATTGGGGATAAACTAGTACACAATTGCATGATTGATTCCGGGGCAAGTAGCTCAGTGATGCCCAAGCAAATAGCTGATCAACTAGGGCTCCAGTATGAAACAACATCCAAAGGGGTAGTGCAGCTAGATGGGACAACAATAGCAACAGTTGGAGTGATTAGAAATTTGAGTCTTACCTTGCATGCATGTCCAAATGTTGTTGTTTTACAAGATGTATCAGTCATAGATTTTCCACCACTCTTTGCCCTTTGTTTATCAAGGGATTTCATAGCCAAAATTGGAGGCTACTTATCTGCTAAATGGTCACACATGTTGTTCAGAACTAGATATGGCACTAAGGTCACAATCAGATCCGAGCCAATTGCAAACTTTCATATTGAGCCTCATACTCCAAGCCAAATCAATGCCAACTGTTCAGCATTTGATCAAGAAGATTATCCAAACACAGATGAGGCTGACACTAAGGTTGGAAGCATCCCGGACCTAACTCTTGATGAATGGGCAAACAAGATACATGCTTTTGATCCCTATCAAGAAGTAGAAGAATCTGAGCTGGGAGTCTATTGTATACACGAAGAAAATCAACCTATTCCTAGCGTCACTAAGCCAAGTCATAAAGACAAGAATGAAGTATGGCAATTATTCTTTGATGGGTCAAGGAGTAGACAAGGTGCAGGAGGAGGAGCTATGCTCATTTCACCGCAAGGTATAAAGTATTACTCAGCCTTCCATTTTCAGTTTTCTTGCTCAAACAACACAGCTGAGTATGAAGCCTTAATTCATGGACTGCACTGGGCAATGAAGAAAGGCATCAATAACTTGCAGGTGTTCGGGGATAGCGAGCTAATCATCAACCAGGTTAGAGGACAACATGCTACGAAGAACGACTTGCTGAGGAGCTACAAGAATAGGGTATGGGACCTCATTGAGGATTTCAAGCTTTCAACATTGTGTCCATACCTAGGAAGAAAAATGAAGCCGCGGATAGGCTCGCAGCAGTTGGAGCAATGTTTGATGTGGTTGACAACATCAAAAGGGAAAAAACACAGCCACATATCCATGTGATTGTGAGGCCAGCAGTTCCAGATAATAACACCAGCTGGCAGGTGTTTGAAAATGATCAACAGATCGTCAATTTCTTACAAGAAGAAGCTGAATTCTCACTAGGAATCAGAAAGACTAGAGCAGCAGATGGGGATCAAGTAGTGCAAATTTATGACAAACAAGCTTCCCAAGGGTTTGGTAATGTTGAGTCTATCTTCAACCCTAACGACTAGTTCCGTAAGGAAAAGGCTAACATATAGGTCAAGAGAGAAGATTCGAGCCAATTCAGGTTAGGAAGGCAAAACACTTAAAATTGGTAAAGTGGCCACCGAGCAGAGAAATCAGATTTCATCCACTTTTCCAAGAATTTCCAAATGTCTTCGCTTGGAGCTATGAAGACTTGAGAGGATTCAACCCGATTTGGCACAACATACCATAGAATTGGATCCAGATGCTAAGCCCATCAGTGCAGTAAGCAGACCCGTTAACCCTCACATTGAGCCTCTAATGAAGAAAGAGCTAAATAAGCTAATAGAGGCAAGCATTATATTCCCGATCAAGCACTCAAGCTGGGTTGCTAACTTGGTTCCGGTCAGGAAGAAGAGCAGAGAAATCAAGTTGTGTGTGGACTTCCGAGACCTCAATAGGGCATCTCTCAAAGATTATTACCCGCTTCCTTCAATGGAACAAATATTGCAAGTAGTATCCGGTTCGTGAGAGATTCTCTCTCCTAGATGGCTACTCGGGGTATAATCGGTGATGGTGAAAGAAGAAGACCAATTCAAGATAGCCTTCACAACTAAATGGGGCACATATGCTTACAAGAAGATGCCATTTGGTCTATCCAATGCTGGTGCTACCTTTCAAAGGGCAATGGACATGGCATTCAAAGGCTTGATCAACAAGATAGTGCTGATATATCTTGATGACATCACCGTATTCTCAAAAATGCAAAGTGGATCATCTCTTTCACCTCGCAAGTGTTTCGAGAGGTGTAGAAAGTTCGAGTATCTTTGAACCCCAAGAAGTGCATCTTTCTTGCACATGAAGGAAAGATCCTTGGCCATGTTGTCTCGAAAGAGGGACTGACAATTGATCCAGAGAGGGTTGAAGCCATAAGAGCACTACCATCGCTAAGTCATAAGAAGGCTCTTCAAAGCTTCTTGGGAGGATCAATTTTTCTGCAGTTTATCCCAGATTTGCAGCCCTTGTTAAGCCCATCACCAAAATGTTAAAGAAGAGCATGGGTTTTAAGTGGAAAGAGAAGGCAAGGAGAGTTTTGAAGAAATCAAAGAAGCTATCTCTCAGCACCAACTCTCATCAACCTAGACTTCTCCAAGGATTTCATCCTCTATGCGTTTGGAGGTGATGACACTATTTCTGCCATTTTAGTACAACAGAACAAAGATAATGATGAGCAGCCGATTGCCTTTTTCAGCCAGAGCCTAGATGACTGCGAGGTGAGGTACTCGTTTATTGAAAAGCATGTACTTGTAGTAATCAGAAGCTTGAAGAAATTCAAGCATCTAGTCTCAAACAACAAGGTCCAGTTGCTGGTCTCACATGCTGGAGTTAAGGACTTCCTCCTCAACAAGGATTTGAATGAGAAAAGGGTAGGTTGGATCACCCGTGTCATGGAATATGACATTGATATTAAGATCACCAAGCTGGTAAGAGGGAAAGGACTATGTGAGCAGCTGGTTTTGGGGAAGCAAAAGGAAGTATGCAACGAAGAAGAGGCTGTTTTGATAGTCCAAGACAGCCATGAGCCAAGTGGCAATCAAGAAGAAGACAATGCTTCCCCCACTCCTTGCTGGACCCAAGATATTATGCACTTCCTAGGCACAGGCCTATGCCCTCTGGAGATGAACAAGACCCAAAGGAGACACTTCAGGTTGCAGGCTGTTCCGTATGCCATTGCTGATGGAGTTTTGTTCAAAAAAGATGTGAATGGAGTGCTGCTGAGATGCATTAGCACAGGTCAGATTCAAAGGGTGTTGGAAGAGTTTCATGATGGACCAGCTGGTGGTCATTTTGCACCAAGAGTGATAGCTCTAAAAATCATGAAGGCTGGTTATTATTGGCCTAAAATCTTCAGTGATTACTATGCATGGATCAAGAGGTGTAAGAATTGTGCATTCTTCACAGAAAAGAGAAATTTTCTGACCTTCCATTACATCCAATCTCGGTTGACCAGCCATTCATGCAATGGGTCCTGACTTCATTAGGATTCATTAACCCCAATTCAAGCCAAGGGCATAAATGGATTTTGACCCACCAACTACTTCACCAAATGGACAGAAGTAGTAGCACTCAAAGAGGCAAATGAGTCTAGCATCTTAGACTTTTATGAGGGAATAACAACCAGATTTGGTGTACCTGCTACAATAATCTCTGATAATGCATTGGCATTCATTGGATCTAAGGTGACTGAGTGGGCTGTCAAGAATGGTATTTACCTAAGCACTTCATCGAACTATTACCCTCAGGGTAATGGCCAAGCCGAGTCTACAAACAAGAACTTGTTGAGGATCATTAGGAGAACTCTTGATGAGAATCAGAGGTCTTGGCATACCAAGCTGAAATCAGCCTTATGGGCTGATAGGATCACTCCCAAAAGATCCACAGGTAACTCTCCATTCAGGCTTGTCTATGGAAGAGAGGCAATCTTGCCCATGTCACTTGAGTTGCCAACATTGGAACTCATGAAGCAGCTGGAGTTACTTGAATTTGAGCCCATGGAGGTGAGGTATGTAGAGTTGATGGAGCTGCAAGAGATCAGAAATCAAGCATCCCAAGTAATGGAAAAGGATCAAGCTTTGATCAAGAAGACCTTTGATAGGAAGGCCAAAGATAGATCTTTTCAAGTTGGAGATCTAGTGTTGAAATGGGATGTGGACAGAGAAAAACCGGGAAGGCATTCAAAATTTGATGCCATTTGGAGTGGCCCATACATGGTCACAAAGTGCAAGAACAACAATGCTTTCCAATTAGCCTCATTGGATGGTGAAGAACTGCAGATTCCAGTCAATGGAATCTATCTCAAGCGTTGCTTCTAGAGGGAGGTTCACTACCTCTGTAAATATTAGATTAGATTTTCCTTCCTCCAAGTGCTTGTGCACATTGTTTTGCTGTAGGTTAGTTTTGTTTTCCCTAAGTGCTTTGGCACAACTTGCTGTTCATGGAGATGTTTTGCAGTCTATTGCTTTCATCAGGTGGCATTCCATCTTCCTCCTTGCACATTCTGAGTCAGTTGAGGTTCTAAATAGAATATTTGATGACTCCATGCCCAATGGACTGCTTCAGGCAACTGGTCCTTTCATCTAGCAGGCAGATGACCCCGCTGAGTCGCCAAATTGTTATCCAATTTCACCCCCGTGGTTGAATTGATAACATACATCAGGATTCTCAAATCCCAGGAAAATTGATTGATCTAGGGAAAAATCATGTTTCTAGGGTCCCTTCAGAATTTTTTCTAACTCTCCTGTCCAGGTTGAAAAGAACAAGCTCTGAGAAAATGCGAGAAAGTTGCAGAAAATAAGCTTGGGCCAGAAAAAATTGTGAAAATCGGCTAAGTCCTAGTCCAAATGACAGTCGGGACATTTGGGGCGAAAAGTGCGGATCGGCCGAAAATCCTACAAAGCGCCCAAACAACAAAGGGACATCGGGACAAATGGACGCAGAAATGCCCGAATTGGTCGAAGAAAAAAAATTTGTCCGAGTCCTTTATCGGGAGCAAGTGGGACAAGAGTACACGAAGGACTGAAGGCCGAAAGCCGGTTCGGCACCGGTAGACGGGAAATTTTCATTACACCGGACATCCGGGACAAAAAGATGTGGTGGACGTGAAAATCTAGCAGGCCCGTGGACAAATCACAACATGACACGTGTCGCCAAGGAAAAAGGTCCAAAAAGTCAAAGGGGCGAAGCTTTTCGAGCACCGATCCAAACCAATGAAATAGTGCCACGTGTCCAAGTTTAAGGGGCCCACAAGAAAAGCCCACGAAAAGGTGGAGAGAGAAAATTACTCAAATGAACCAGAGCTTGCCACATGTCATCCGATGGCGAGAAAGCGCGGGAAAAGGAATTTAAAAATCCGTTTTTGCTGCTTTTGTGCCCTAAATCATCGTATCATCATATCTTTCGATCCAGAGCTCGGATTTGCACGTTCTTTATATCAACGGAAAGATGTTGAAGTTATCTACATGATTCTGGGGTCAATATTGCATTTTGGTGTAGTTTAGAGGGAGAAAATTAAGAAAATGTCTCTGACGCATGGTGATAGATAGAAGTAATGCTTCAACTACCAACTTTAATGCAGCAGACAGCTCGCCGCTCTTATTAGACAACCCGCCGTTTTGCCAGAATCCGCCGCTTCTACCATAATGAGATGATTTTAAATGCTACCAAGAAGTGGTTGGGGTAGATTCTGGATTTCCTCTCTCTCCCCTCTCATTTCTTCATATATATTGTAAAGAGGAGCTTTTTAACAGGTCGGACATTCTTGTTTTGCATCCTCCCTTCTTCCCTCGCCTGCAAGAGAAATTGTGGAGCTTTCAAACCTCCCATATGGGTTGTAATGCCAGTCTTTTTTGCCTCTTGGCCACTGCAATGTACTGTATCGACTCTTGAGCAATAATATATGTGTTGTGATTGACTCTCGACCCTCTCATGTATTCATTGCTGTCATTTTGATCTCTTATTGCAGTTTGGTTACCTGTGCATGGTTTTTGTATTGCATCTATGTGGTCTATGTTAAATTTGCAAAACGAGTGTCTAACATTCCTTGGTGCATCACCTTTGTAGTTTAGGTTTTATTCTATGCATTTTCTTACCCTATCTCCTTGGCAAGTTAGATTAGGTTTTAGCAAAGCCTATGCATTTTTGTGTGCATCCGAATGAGGAATAGGAACCACCTTCTCTAGAGAATATTTTCTCATCTTTACAACTCCCACGCTTGGAGAAAGGATTCCATGTTGTGCAATCACACCGATGCCCGAACATCAACCTAGAAGCCCGATCTTCATCCGAAGTGCTTTGTGAGTCTGCAACAGCATGACTTTGATGTTGTTGTGATTCATTGTGTAGTTGATTTTTGAGATTTTTGTATCATATTGGATGTTCCGATATGGCCACGACATTGAAGGATATATTTGCATTTTACAGGTTAAAAATATCACAACAAAACATCGGGGGATTAGAGACCAACCAAAATGGAATTCTAGGTGAATTCAACACGGTCACCATGGCAACTCGTTTTATTGTGTTGTGTGTTGTTTTGTTAGAGATTCCCATGGGGGGAATCATCTTTATATGTGACCATGGGTTGTGTATTTTATTTTTATGGTTAATGTTTATTTATTGTTGTATGTATTTTATTTGTAATGTGTTCTCTTCTTTTAATTAATTAATTGTGATGGATTAATGTGAGAGATCATATGTTTAAAGTTTAATTAAATCAAATTGGGATATGGAAAGTAATTATTAGAGTTGTTGGCTGTTTATAATTAATTTGTAAGGGATGTGTAAGAGGTGTAAGAGTTTGTGTAGGTCAGATTTTAGAGTAAGAAATACTCTACCTCCATGGAAATTCGAATTTTACCTTCGGGGCTGTTTTTGGAAGCTTGTGAAAAAATAAAATTTGTCCCATGCCTCTAAATTTATGTTATCAGCCATACTTATGGTTGAGGATGTGATTTGTGACTTTATAATGCATTTTTTTAATTCTTTTTGTGCATGTTTTAATTGCACCTTCTTACATTTTAAATTAATGGCTATCCCTTGAGGTGTCTTTGTTTTTGAGTGTGCAAGTAACTTGTCATTCTTCACACACCTCTTTATTGAACCTTGGAGTTTGAATTTTGTATTTTGTGTTTGAATGTGAGGATGTATGATGTGGCATCCTACATAGATCTACATCATCCTCTTCTTTTCCCTTTTATATATTTGAAACTCTCTTCTTGTTTTGGGTTGTTGAATCATTTTGTATTCTTCCTTGGGGCGCATTTTCTTGGGAAAGCTCTTGCTTTTGAAGGAAGTTTTGGAGATGTGTTATTTTCTTGGAAAGCTTGCTGTTTGGAGCTGTGTTTTTGTCTTGGAAATCTTGTAATTGGGAAGAAAAATAACCATGGAAAGGTAGGGACTTAACTTTCTTTTTTTATCGTTATGTTATTTCTTGTTGTGTGGTGTGGAAAATGCATGTTTTTGGTTGTTATTTTGTTGGCTGGTTGGGTAGACTGCCTTAGGGAAGGTGTAGGAGAAGGCTATGGGGAATTCTTGTGGGGGCATAAGGGAATGCCATTGGAATCAAAATTTTGTGGAGGGAGTTTGGGTTTGGGATCCACCATGGAAAAGAAATAACTTGCATTTGTTACCTTATGGGGGGCGTAAGGAAATATTTGGGGGCATAAGGAGAGAATCTATGGGGGCATAAGGAGGGATTATGTGAGGGGGCATAAGGAAATGTGTGTGATGAATTACTTGGAAGTTTGTATTTTGTGGATGCCCAATTCCCAATTGGGAGGCATAAGTAGCTTCCCCCATAGGTCTTGCTCCTTTGGATTGTAAAATCAAGCTTGAATTCTATTTTGATATGCTTTAAATATAGTTGTGAACTGCTGTTTGCTTTTGGTGTTGCATTGTGTTTTAAAAGTAATGTGTATGTGAAAGAATACCAAGCGTGTGTGGAAGCCAATTGTTGCCATGGTTGAATTGAACCTTCTATTATATCTTGGTTGGGGCTCGGGGCTAGTGATAAAGGAATGCTTCTCCTTTCATTGGATGTCTTGGTTGGGTGGAGAGCGTTGCCTTTCCCCCTCTTTGTTGTGATCATTTGGAGAAGAAGAAATGGAGCATGTTGCTATTTTGGAGCCAAAGAAATGTACAGTTTGACAGTTCCTTCTTGTTAGCAAGTTTATTGTATTCCTTCCCACTTTAAAGTGGATGAATTGTATAATTTTTGTAATGAGAAGTTGCTTGTATTGACAAGGAAAGTTTGAAAGTGAAATGTGAAATGCAAAGAGTTATATTCCCTTCTCTGTTTGAAAAGGAATGTGAAAGAGTGTTGTAAAATTTATAAACTGTATTTGAAACCAAATGGAAAAGAGAAGTTGTAAAGTTGTAATTATTTTTAAACCAATAAAGGAATGCACTATCTTTCTCAAACTTGCATGGTTGTATTGGAATTGAATTATTATTGTGAATGGAATCTCTGTTTAATTGCAAGAAGAAGAAACACATAGGTGGGAACTATACAATATTGTTTCTCCTTTGAAATGTATATTAGAATTGAAATCAGAACTGCAATTTAACTTGGAAATGAATGGTTGATTTAATCAAGAAAATGTATTAGACTAGTTTAGAAACTATATACCCATTTAAATGAAAAAAATTGAGATACAGATTTAGAAGAAAAAGATCACTGTTATAAACTTTACACTGGAATTTCATTTAAATAAAAATGTATAGTTCAGACTGTACTCTATAATCAACTTAAAAATGTTATAAATTAACATGCTAAGACATTAATGAACCCAAATGGACAAAGAAAACTCAAGAAAACAACTTAACCATTGCCAATTCGATTACAATCCCTCTAACAATCATTTTTCTGTCATTAGTTGGAAAAATGAAAAATTGAATCAATTGGACAAATCAACTCTTCGAAAACACTCTAAACCCTCCCTAGATTAATTCTAAATGTCTTTCTGACATGTTAAGTGAAGGAGGAGATCTAATTTAACCAATTTGAGTTGTTGTAAACTCGCCAGTTCACTAATTAAAATCCTGCGACTAGTTTCTCAAAATTGACCAATTAAACTTCATCAAATTCAAAATTGATGACTCTTGTGTAAAGAGGGAATCAAGAGCTTTCCAAAAAGTCCTTTTTTCCAAAATATGAGCTTCCTATCAAACATAATGGCCATTTTATGTTTTACTTCAATTTGGCATTCAAAACAAAAAAATAAAATTAAATCTAACCATTAAAAATTTAATTTTCAACTTTGGAAAAATTTCCACAACAAGTCCATGGCCCTGCCATCCCTCAACCAATCAGATCTACCACGTGGCACCTCGGAGGCGGACCAAAGTTTTAAACTTATTTTTTTGAAAATTTTTCCTTGGGAAAATTTTCCCATTTTTCCCCGTATCCCCGTCGGGCCGCAGCCAATCACATGCTTTGGCATGTGGCACGGTAGAGGCGTGGTTCCCTTTTTGAACTTGACCTTTTGAAAATTTTGGGGAAATTTTTCATTTTGGCCCCATTGCCGCAGCCAATGAGAGGGTGCCACATGGCACCTTGGGGTGGCAAAGGGGGGAGGAGAGACCCTTTGTTATTTTGGTTTCAGCCTTTGGAAAATTTCTAAAATTCTCCCTGCAGCCCAAAATCCACCTCCTCCTTGGATCCTCTTCTTCCACGGCCACGTGGACCCATGCATCCTTTCATTCCCTTTTTCCTCCTCGGGTGCAATGCGCTAATTCCTCCCACCACTTCGTCCCCTCCCTGTCTTCCCCGACGTTGTCTCCACGGTCACCACGTGTCCCTGGAGGACCCGTAGAGGCATGGAATGTTTTGTGACTTAGAGCCCATGCAATGCTAAAAATTTCCTAAGCCACCCCGCAACTTGCCACCCTGTTCAAAGTGCTTTCCCCACTTCTTGACACGTGTCTGCCTAGGGGAAAATTTGACCTAAGAACTTTGCCCACTCATATCTTGAGTTCTATAAGGAGTTAGGAGGACTTCTTTATATCATCGGAAAGGTGAGATAATTTTTATCCATTGGGAATAGTTAGGGAAATTTTGGAAGTGTTAAGTAAGAGAAAAATCTAGTTGAAACTATGAGCCTCGTTAGAGAATGGGTATGGGGTAGATTTTTCCCTAAACTAACTAGAACATTTAACCCTAAAATTTGAACCTTGTGAACTTGATATTAGTTAATAAAGAAAAATTATGCTTTGGTAAATGAGTTTTGTTCAAACTTGCTAGTGGAAAACTATTGTCTTACAACTTGGTTGTGTTCACTCTAACTTCAAAGCAAAAAAATTATCCCCTAACTTTTCTAGCTAACCCTAGGTTGTTTCTTGGGTCTCAAGTGGTTGTTTAAATGGGCATCATAGTTTAGTATCATAGTGGTGGTTCAAAGGCTTGGACCATTAGGCACACTAGAAAAAATGAGACATGAAAATCAAACCTAACACACTTTAAATATAGAAAGCAACTTAGCAATAATATGTATGTTTAGTAAACATGGAAGTTGTATAAACATAGACAAATTAACTAAATCTCACTTTGGTTTGTGTAGGAGGCTCGAGACAGAGTGAGAGGAACCTTCTACAGAGACTAAGAATCACCACCACCACCACCACCACAACTATCGATCAAGGTGTGGAAACCATTCTACCTCGTATTCTACGGCACTTTTAGGATGTCAATGCCGTGCAATGTGGAGGATTAGGTGGAGGACAGTAGCTAGTCATGAAAGAGCTCCTTCCATCGAGGGTCAAGTACCTCCTTGGCTTAGTGAGGAGCATAGAGGAGAGAAATCCCATGTGGTGTCGGTCGTAGTAGAGTCACCACCTGTGAGATAGGGTGAAAGAGTTCCAGAGCATGAGAGAGGTCTCGGAGCCCTAGGCTTAGGGACGAGCATGCCGAGAGACCTAGAGGCCGATGCACCATAGCAATGATCACATCGGGAGACCCTAAAGCTTCACCCTCACATTACTCAGGTGACATAGGTGGATTTCGTGTCGAGGCCCTGGATAGTGATCTTGAGTGGTTGCCTGAGGTTTGTCCTTGTTCTAGCAACACGAAAGCTTGTGTTGCGATCCATCTACTGAGGGATGGAGCAGGAGTATGGTGGAGGAAAGAGGAGAAGAAGCTCCATGTAGATTCGTAGATAGTGATCTCGGGAGCTGTTTGAGGAGTAGTCCAAAATGTGAGGTGTCTGAAGGATCGCGGTCACAAATGATCTTCCACAAAATTCCATGCACGACCTAAAATCTCATCCAAATATACTGTACACGCTTCTAGCTATATAGGTGGTCTTCACTAGAGAAAAGTGATCCACTTTTTTCAATTTATCAACCATGACCATAATGGCGTCATGGTGATATCTCTTGCTCGATATCCGATAATGAAATCCATGGAAATGGTGTCCCACTTCCACTCCGATATGGCATGAGGATAAAGAAGGCCTACTAGATGTTGATGCTCCAGCCTTAACCCTCTAACACTCCAAACACCCCGACACAAACTAAGCCACGTCTTGAAAAAGTCCTCTCCAATGATACAACTATCGCAAAGTGGCATGCATCTTATTCACCCACGGGATGGGCTAAATAAGTTACACGATGAGCCTCTACAAGATGTCCCGCCTTAAGTCTCCATCTCTAGGAATATATATCTAGCCTCTATGTCTAAGAAGACCATCTTCCTCTAAGGTGAAACCATCAAACTTGCCCTCAAGGGGTATTTGTGACTTGATCTCTAATCATACGCAATGTAGAAGCCGCCAAGAGGAAGTTGCTAAAGGATCCTACTCGCAAATATGTGCTCACTGTAGTGGCCATAGCCACATGTCTCCATCTACTAAGAGCATATGCTACCACATTCTCCTTCCCCTTCACATGCTCTATCTCCATGTCATACTCACAAAGTAACTCCATCCAATACATTGAGCATTGAGATCAAGGGCCGCATGTGAAGAGGTGGTGAAGACTCAAATGATCAGTCCTAAGTGTGAATCTCCATCCAAGAAGAAAATGTATCCATCTAACCAAGGCATGCATAATTTCCACAAGCTCAAGATCATGGGTCAGATAATTAAGCTCGTGATCTTTGAGTTTGTGAGACTCAAAAGCTACTACTCTGCCATCGTACATCAACACACCTCCAAGTCCTGCTAACGAAGCATCTGTGTAAACAAATAACTCACCCTATGGATTTGGAACTGAAATAATGGGTGTTGTAGTGAGGCACTCCTTCAGTTTCATGAAGGCCTACTCACATCTTTCGACCAAACAAAATTCTTCCCTTTCCTCCCAAGGGAAGTGATGGGGTGTAACTGAGAGAAGTCCTAAACAAATCTCCGTAGTATCCTCGCTTAATCCCATGAAGCTACGCACCTCGGTCACTTTAGTAGGTGCTGGCTAATCCATAATGGATATAATCTTAGAAGGATCGACAAGATACCTTCTCCGAAATAATATGGCCTAAATATTGCACCTATGTCTAAAAGAAAGCACACTTCTCCAGTTCATGTAAAGTTTCTAGTGACGAAGACATCAAGAACCTCAGTGAAGGTGCCTTGTGCTCCTCATGTGAAAGTGAGTATATCAAAATTTCATCAAGGAAGATGAGCATGAAGCGATCTAAAAAGGTCCTAAATACCCCATTCATCAAACTCATTAACACTATTGGTGAATTCGTTAAACCAAAAGGCACCACTATGAACTCATAGTGCCCATATCTCATACAAAAGGTGGTCTTATGAATTCCCCTCCAAAATCCTCAACCGGTGGTAGCCTAACTTAAGATCAATCTTAGAGAAAATTGTGGCTCCTTCATTTGATCAAACAAGTCATCAATGTGAGGAAGAGGATAATGATTATTAATCGTTACCTTGTTCAACTCGGTAGTAATCAATACACATCCGTAAGGATCCATCCTTCTTCTTCATGAAGATCGCCAATGCATCCCAAGGGGATACACTACGTGATAAGGCCCTTCTAAAAGGCCCTCAAGCTGCAACTTGAGCTCACAGCTCAGGGTAGTCATTCGATAGCATGCTCGTGAGATAGGCTCTGCTCCAGGAACTAGGTCTATATGAAAATTAATCTCATGTGGGGTGGTAACCCCGATAAGCTCCCCTGGAAAGACATCATAAAAATTTCTCAAGATGGGATGATCATCTAACGATGGTCCACTAGATCTATCCTCTCCGATCTATCACTAACCTGTAATGAAGATACATCGATAACCCCGTTGCACACACCGCTTAAACTACATAGCAGAGATGGTGCGAATAGAAATGGGTCTCCTAACCCCGAGATCACCGACTCAACTCCCAAATTATCTACACAAGCTATAGTCTTGTGATAATAATCTATCCTAGCCCTATGTGCGAGATAACCAATTCATACCTAAGATGACTCCATATGAGCCCAAAGGAAGGATACAAAGATTTGAGGTGGTGGTGAAAGGTCCCAAATCCACTACACACTCCTTAGCTACATATTCCATAGAGATATTGGCTCCGAAGCCATATTACATCCCAAATAATACCCCACCTAACTCGCCACTAGCCTACATCGCTCTACTAATGATGTTGTAATGAAATAATCAAGAACCGAGTCAAATAGTACAGAGGTAGGGAATACCACCAATGCTACTCCGTAGTCTCAATGATTATGCTCGATGCTCTATCTGGTGGTTCTCAACCACCGCATAAATCATGTGGTTGCATCCCATGTCATCAACAATCAGCTCAAATATGTGCCTTACCCTTGTTGTTAGGTTACGTGGGGAAATCTCTCCAAAAGTGTCCAAGAACTCTGCACCCAAAACATCCTCTCTGATCCTCCCCAATGAGTAACACCTCAGTAGGTGCCTCTAGAATCCCGTGTGGTGTGATCTTGATGATCTAGTTGTGGTCTTCTATGGCCTTTGTTTCAAGCTCCGGTTGAATGAGCTCTAGGTCTACCCCCGTGTCCTAATGGGACCCTAGGTGGAGGACCCATACTCCGACCTCTCCGTGCATAAACTCTCCGTGAAGGTCTATGAGGTGGGTGAGACTATTGTTTCTACCGTGGCCTAAAGGATGACCGTGTTGTACACAGCCACCATGAGGAAGAGGTACGGAACCTCTTGATCTACCATCCTACATCTCATTGTATATGGGTCCGTACTCGGTCTCTGGAGCCTCGATGGGTCTTACCCCGAGTCTCCTCTCGTAATGTAGGCCTTCTCAACAGCCTCAGCTAATGTCTATGGATAGTATATCCACACTTCACCTTCGATATCTAAATTCAAGTCCTAGATGAACCTATGAATCTACACCTGCTCATCCTACATATACTCTACATATTGAAGTAGATCTAGAAATCTACTCTCATACTCTGCTACTAAAAGAGAAGCCTATCAAAGGTCATAGAACTCATTGATAGATCAAGAGGATGTTTTGGGTGCAGAGTTACTTGACACACTTTTGGAGAGATTTCCCACAACCCTAACAACAAGGGTAAGGCACATATTTCGAGCTGATTGTTGATGACATGGGATGCAACCACATGATTTATGCAAAGGGTTTAGAACCACCGATAGAGCATCGAGCATAATCATTGAGAATGCAGGTATCATTGGTGGTATTCCTACCTCCGTACTATTTGATTCTCGGTTCTTCCGATTATTTCATTACAACATCATTAGTAGAGCGATGTAGGCTAGTGGCAGTTAGGTAGGGTATTATTTGGGATGTAATATGGCTTCTGGAGCCAATATCTCTATGGAATATGTAGCTAAGGAGTGTGTAGTGGATTTGGGACCTTTCACCACCACCTCAAATCTTCGTATCCTTCCTTTGGGCTCATATGGAGTCATCTTAGGTATGGATTGGTTATCTCGCACATAGAGGGCTAGGATAGATTATTATCACAAGACTATAGCTTGTGTAGATGATTTGGGAGTTGAGTCGATGATCTCAGGGGTTAGGAGACCCATTTCTATTCGCACCATCTCTGCTATGTAGTTTAAACGGTGTGTGCAATGGGGTTATCGATGTATATCTTACGCTTAGTGATAGATCGAGGATAGATCTAGTGGACCATCGTTAGATGATCATCCCATCTTGAGAAATTTTTATGATGTCTTTCCAGTGGGAAACTATCGGGTTACCACCCCACATGAGATTAATTTTCATATAGACCTAGTTTCCTGAGCAGAGCCTATCTCACGAGCATGCTATCAAATGACCACCCAGAGCTCGTGAGCTCAAGTTGCAGCTTGAGGGCATTTTAGAGAAGGGCCTTATCTGTCATAGTGTATCCCCTTGGAATGCATCGACGATCTTCATGAAGAAGAAGGATGGATCCTTACGGCCAGTATTGATTACTACCAATGAACAAGGTAACGATTAATAATCATTATCCTCTTCCTCACATTGATGACTTGTTTGATCAAATGAAGGGAGCCACAATTTTCTCTAAGATTGATCTTAAGTTAGGCTACCACTAGCTTGAGGATTTTGGAGGGGGACATTCATAAGACCACCTTCTGATGAGATATGGGCACTATGAGTTCATAGTGGTGCTTTTGGTTTAACGAATTCACCAATAGTGTTAATGAGTTTGATGAATGGGGTATTTAGGACCTTTTTAGATCGCTTCATGCTCATCTTCCTTGATGAAATTTTGATATACTCACTTTCACATGAGGAGCACAAGGGGCACCTTCGCCAGTTCTTCGATGTGTCTTCGTCACTAGAAACTTTACATGAACTTGGAGAAGTGTGCTTTCTTTTAGACATAGGTGCAATATTTAGGCCATATTATTTCTGGAGAAGGTATCACTGTCGATCCTTCTAAGATTATATCCATTATGGATTAGCCAGACCCACTAAAGTGACTGAGGTGCGTAGCTTCATGGGATTAGCAGGATACTACCAGAGATTTGTTTAGGACTTCTCTCGGATTACGCACCCCATCACTTCCCTTCAGAGGAAAGGGAAGAATTTTTTTGGTCAGAAAGATGTGAGTAGGCCTTCATGAAACTAAAGGAGTGCCTCACTACAACACCCATTATTTCAGTTCCAAATCCATAGGGTGAGTTATTTGTTTACACAGATGCTTCATTAGCAGGACTTGGAGGTGTGTTGATGTAGGATGGCAGAGTAGTAGCTTTTGAGTCTCACAAACTCAAAGATCACGAGCTTAATTATCTGACCCATGATCTTGAGCTTGTGGAAATTATGCATGCCTTGGTTAGAAGGATAAATTTTCTTCTTGATGGAGATTCACACTTAGGACCGATCATTTGAGTCTTCACCACCTCTTCACAGTAGCCCAATCTCAATGCTCACATCAGAAGTATTGATGGAGTTGCTTTGTGAGTATGACATGGAGATAGAGCGTGTGAAGGGGAAGGAGAATGTGGTAGCACATGCTCTTAGCAGATGGAGACATGTGGCTATGGCCACTACAATGAGCATATATTTACAGAGTAGGATCCTTTAGCAGCCTTCCTCTCGATGCGGCTTCTACATTGCGATGATTAGAGATCAAGTCAAAATACCCCTTGAGGGCAAGTTTGATGGTTTCACCTTAGAGGTAGATGGTCTTCTTAGACATAGAGGCTGGATATATATTCCTAGAGATGGAGACTTAAGGTAGGACATCTTGTAGAGGCTCATCATGTAACTTATTTAGCCCATCCTAGGAAGTGAATAAGATGCATGCCACTTTGCGATAGTTGTATCATCGAGAGGACTTCGTCAAGACATGGCTTAGTTTGTGTCATGGTGTTTGGAGTGTTAGAGGGTTAAGGCTGAGCATCAACATCTAGTAGGCCTTCTTTATCCTCATGCCATATCGGAGTGGAAGTGGGACACCATTTCCATGGATTTCATTATCGGATATCGATAATGAATTAGACATATCACCATGACGCCATTATGGTCATGGTTGATAAATTGAAAAAAGTGGATCACTTTTCTCGAGTGAAGACCACCTATATAGCTAGAGCAAAGTGGCACGAGTATATTTGGATGAGATTTTTAGGTTGCATGGAATTTTGTGGAAGATCATTTGTGACCGCGATCCTTTGTACACCTCACATTTTGGACTACCATGCAAAGATGTCCTCGGATGAGGATTAAATTCAGCACAACATATAACCCTAAGACAGATGGATAGACCGAGTGAGTGAATCAGATTTAGAGGATATGCTCAGGATGTATGTGATGGATCAGCAGTCTAAGTGGGAGGAGTACTTATACTTAGTGGAGTTTGCCTACAATAATAGTTTTTAGAGTTCTATAGGCATGGCTCCTTTTCAGGATTTGTATGGTAGAGAGTGTAGGACACCTCTTAGCTGGGACATGTTAGAGGACAGAGTATCTCTTGGACCAGCTCTTTTGTAGGACATGGAGTAGTAGGTAGTGTTGATCAGGTAGAGATTGCAGGAGGCACAAGATAGGTAGAAGAAGTATGTAGATCAGCATAGGATTGACCAGTAGTTTTGATGTGGGCATGAAGGTGTTCCTTCATGTTAGGCCACATAAGATCCCTATCTCATTATGGAAAAGGTTTTAAGTTAGCTCCTACATTCATTGGTCCTTTTGAGATCTTGGAGTGTATCGGCCCTTTGGCCTATCATCTAGCATTGCCACCCATCTTGTCTCACGTACATGATGTTTTTCATGTTTCAGTTCTTAGGAGATATATTACAGATCCATCTCATGTGTTAGACTAGACATCATTACAGTGTAGGATCGTGATGGACAGTGATGGTGGATCCCATTCACATCCTAGATCATAGACCCTCGGCCTTCAAGGTAGAGAGATTGATCGGGGTTTGGGTACAGTGTGACAGATATGACGAGATTGCAGCCACAGGAGGATGCTTTACTTCATTACAAGTGTAGTTTCCACATTTTTCCAAAGTGACTTGCGGAGTAAGTCGAGTCTAAGGGGGGATGTAGTTCCCACTTCCCTTTAACACCTTTTATGCTTATGTTTGATACTATGGATTTCATTATAGACATCATTATAATTTGATTTAGTATCTTCACTAGACATTGGATTTTGATTTGATTATGATGCATGATGATTATTATAGACACACGACATGTGGATGATTATATATTATTGAAATGTATATTTTATGGATGTTGTTAGATATGTGATTTTTAGAAATTTTGATTTGATATGGAAAATGAATATTATATGATGCGATATATTTGTTGATTAAAATGTAAATGATGTAATAAGTGACTTTGATGTTGTTTTTTTATTATTATTATTGGCAAATAGTTTTTTGAAAGGGACTATACCCTTGAGTACAAAAGAAGGCCTGAGAGCTAGAATAGGAGTGAGAATCAGAGAGAATGGATCAAGATCCAAGTGTTACAATGAAGCTTGAAGTAGCCCAGAAATAGCTACTCAAACGAGACAAAACAACAAAATACAAAAAAACCAGTAAAGAGACCACAAAAAAACAGCAAAAAAAACAAGCGAGAGTAGAGTTAAGCAACCAATACTACTACTCCATTGGTCGACTTTCGATGGGTCTTGACTCTCTTCCGGGCGTGAAACATACCCAAAGTTGTGATGTGGCAAGGCATCGTTTATCAAGCTCCTCAATTCTTTTGCTTTTTTTTTCGTTGCCCAAAGTGTAGCTCACACCGAGGTTGGAAACACTTTTGGCATGACCCTCAATGAACTCCTCAATCTAAAGGCGGAAATGTTGTAATCATTTCTAGTTTTGGCCTTCCCTAAGCGGGAGTCTAAGGAGGTCACTTCTTATAGATGTCCTCAATCCGATTTATCATGTTCCCTCCCCTCCATGTTTTTCTTGCCCTTCTGTTTAGCCAGGTTCTTAACCTCATCCTTCAATAGTTTCATCTCAACTTCTAAGGCCTCCAACCTCTTAGAAGAGCTATCCATCTACACTTCCCTGGGACCGCGCTAATATTCGTGAAGGTCATGTGCATGATCGATCTCTAAAGGCTCTTCTCTATAGCAAGAGCCTCAAGGTTGAGCTTCTGGAGGCCCTGGTGATCGGTCTTTAGATGTAGAGGTGAGGTGGGTGGCGGGAGCAGCAGGGGGGAATGGATGGAGAAGCTTGAACAGCCACTGGGGGCATACAAAGAGGTGGCGGGGGCAACAGGAAAACAGAGGCTTCAAAAGGGGGAGTCGGGCTGGAGAGGAAGGAAGACCAGGGTATTCTAGAAGGCAACATTTATGAATCAACAAAATAAGTCCTTGATGTAAGGGAACCGCCTGGTGTGCTTCAAACTCCAAAATGGAATGTTGGGTGTTCAATCAGATAATGGGGAAAGAAAACTAATCGATTCCTACGAAGTGGTTTAGAAAGATAAGATGTTTAGCAGGACAATGACAAACCTACCTTCCATTGAGATGAATCAAATCATCATGCGATAACCTCATCATAGGGTTGAGGAATCGAGCTGACTTTGATGTTGTTTTGATTCATTGTTTAGTTGGTTTTTGTGATATTTGTATCATATTGGATGTTATGATATGGCCACGAGGCCGAAGGAGGTATTTACATTTTCAGTTGAAAATATCACAACAAAACATCGAGGATCGGAGACCAACCAAAATGAAATTCTAGGTGAATTCAACATGGTCACCATGGCAACTTGTTATATTGTGTTGTGTGTTTTTTTGTTAGAGATTCCCATGGGGGAACCATATTTATATGTGACCATGGGTTGTGTATTTTATTTTTATGGTTAATGTTTATTTATTGTTGTATGTATTTTATTTGTAATGTGTTCTCTTCTTTTAATTAATTAATTGTGATGGATTAATGTGAGAGATCATATGTTTAAAGTTTAATTAAATCAAATTGGGATATGGAAAGTAATTATTAGAGTTGTTGGCTGTTTATAATTAATTTGTAAGGGATGTGTAAGAGGTGTAAGAGTTTGTGTAGGTCAGATTTTAGAGTAAGAAATACTCTACCTCCATGGAAATTCGAATTTGACCTTGGGGGCTGTTTTTGGAAGCTTGTGGGACAAGTAAAACTTGTCCCATGCCTCTAAATTTATGTTACCAACCATACTTATGGTTGAGGATGTGATTTGTGACTTTTATAATGCATTTTTATTCTTTTTGTGCATGTTTTAATTGCACTTTCTTACATTTTAAATTAATGGTTGTCCCTTGAGGTGTGGGCTATTTTTGAGTGTGCAAGTAACTTGTCATTCTTCACCCACCTCTTTATTGAACCTTGGAGTTTGAAGTTTGTCTTTTGTGTTTGAATGTGAGGATGTATGATGTGGCATCCTACATGGATCCACATCATCCTCTTCTTTCCCCTTCTATATATTTGAAACTCTCTTCTTGTTTTGGGTTGTTGAATCATTTTGTATTCTTCCTTGGGGCACATTTTCTTGGGAGAGCTCTTGCTTTTGAAGGAAGTTTTGGAGCTGTGTTATTGTCTTGGAAAGCTTACTATTTGGAGCTGTGTTTTTGTCTTGGAAATCTTGTAATTGGGAAGAAAAATAACCATGGAAAGGTAGGGACTTAACTTTCTTTTTTATTGCTATTATTTCTTGCTTGTGTGGTGTGGAAAATGCATGTTTTTGGTTGTTATTTTGTTGGCTGGTTGGGTAGATTGCCTTAGGGAAGGTGTAGGAGAAGGCTATGGGGAATTATTTTGGGGGGAGGGGGCATAAGGTAATGCCATTGGCATCGAAAATTTTGTGGAGGAGTTTGGGTTTGGGCTCCACCATGGAAAAGAAATAGCTTGCATTTATTACCTTGTGGGGGGCATAAAGAAATTGTGGGGGCAATAAGGAGAGAATCTATGGGGGCATAAGGAGGGATTCTATGGGGGTATAAGGAGATGTGTGTGATGAATTACTTGGTGGTTTGTATTTGGTGGATGCCCAATTCCTAATTAGGAGGAATAAGTAGCTTCCCCCATAGGCCTTGCTCCTTTGGCTTGCAAGATCAAGCCTGAGTTCTATTTTGATATGTTTTAAATGTAGTTGTGAACTACTATTTTCTTTTGGTGTTGCATTGTGTTTTAAAAGTAATGTGTATGTGAAAGAATGCTATGTGTGGAAGCCAGTTGTTGCCATGGTTGAATTGCACCTTCTATTGTATCTTGGTTGGGGCTTGGGGCCAATGATGAAGGAAGGATTCTCCTTTCATTAGATGTCTTGGTTGGGTGGAGAGCGTTGCCTTTCCCCCTCTTTTTTGTGATCATTTGGAGAAGAATAAATGTTTCATGTTGCTATTTTGGAGCCATAGAAATGTACAGTTTGATAGTTCCTTCTTGTTAGCAAGTTTGTTGTATTCCTTCCCACTTTGAAGTGGATGATTTGTATATTTTTGTAATGAGAAGTTTCTTGTATTGACAAGGAAATTTTGAAAGTGAAATGTGAAATGTAAAGAGTTATATTCCCTTCTCTAGTTTGAAAAGGAATGTGAAAGAGTGTTGTAAAATTTATAAACTGTATTTGAAACCAAATGGAAAAGAGAAGTTGTAAATTGTAATTCTTTTTAAACAAATAAAGGAATGCACTACCTTTCTCAAACTTGCATGGTTGTATTGGAATTGAATTATTATTGTGAATGGAATCTCTATTTAATTGCAAGAAGAGGAAACACGTAGGTGGGAACTATATTGTATTGTTTCTCCTTTGAAATGTATATTAGAATTGAAATTAGAACTGCAATTTAACTTGAAATGAATGGTTGATTTAATCAAGAAAATGTATTAGACTAGTTTAGAAACTATATACACATTTAAATGAAAAAAAATTGAGATATAGATTTAGAAGAAAAAGATCATTGTTATAAACTTTACACTGGCATTTCATTTAAATAAAAATGTACAGTTCAGACTGTACTCTATAATCAATTTAATTTTTTATGACTTAACATGCTAAGACATTAATGATCAAAATAGACAAAGAAAACTCAAGAAACTCAAGAAAACAACTTAACCATTTCCAATTAGAATATAATCCCTCTAACAGTCATTTTTCTGTCATTAGTTGGAAAATGAAAACTTGAATCAATTAGACAAATCAACTCTTTGAAAACACTCTAAACTCTCCCTAGATTAATTCTACATGTCTGTCTGACATGTTGAGTGAAGGAGGAGATCTAATTTAACTAATTTGGGAAGTTGTAAACTGCCAGTTCACTAATTAAAATCCTGCATATTGGTTTCTCAAAATTGACCACTTAAACTTCATCAAATTCCAAAATGATGACTCTTGTGTAAAGAGGGCATCGAGTGATTTCCAAAAAGTCCTCATTTTCCCAAATCTGAGCTTCTTATCAAAAGTTATGGCCATTTGAAGTTTTACTTCAATTTGGCATTCAAAACAAAAAAATAAAATTAAATCTAACCGTTAAACATTTAATTTTTAACTTTGGAAAAATGTCCACAACAAGTCCATGGCCCTCGCCATCCCTTAACCAATTGGGATCCGCCACTGGCACCTCGGAGGGGCATACCAAAGTTTTAAACTTGTCTTTTCTAAAAATTTTCCTTAGAAATTTTTCCCATTTTCCTTAGGAAAATTTTCCCATTTTCCTCATATCCCCATCAAAGTCATAGCCCAATCACATGCTGACACATGGCATGATGGAGGCTCTGTTCCTTTCTAAACTTAAAATTTTGAAATATTTGGGGAAATTTTTTTATTTTCTCCCCACCGATAAGCAGCCTAATAGAGGGTGCCACATGGCACCTTGGGGGTAGCAGCGGGGGAGACCATTTGTTATTTTGTTTCAGCCTTTGGAAAATTTCTAAAATTCTCCTTGTGGTCCACAACTCCACCTCCCCTTGGATCCTCTTCTACCACAACCATGCGGAACCATGCATCATGTCCTTCCCTTTCTCCACCCTCGGGTGCAATGCGCTAATTTCTCTCGCCGGTTCATCCCCTCTATGTCTTCCCCGACGTTGTCTCCGCGGTCACCATGTGTCCCTGGAGGACCTGCAGAGGCATGAAATGTTTTGTGACTTAGAGCCCGTGCAATGGAAAAATTTCCTAAGCTGCCCCATGATCTCGCCAACCTATTTAAGTCACTTTCCCCACCTCTTGACACGTGTCCCCTAGGGGAAAATTTGACCTAAGAACTCCGCCCGCTCATATCTTGAGTTCTATAAGGAGTTATGAGGACTTCTTTATATCATCGGAAAGGTGAGAAAATTTCCTATCCATTGGGAATAGTTTAGGGAAATTTTGGAAGTTTTAAGTAAGAGAAAAATCTAGTTGAAACTCTGAGCCTGTTAGAGAGTGGGTATGGGGGTAGATTTCTCCCTGAAACTAACTAGAACATTTAACCCTAAAATTTGAACCTTGTGAACTTGATATTAGTTAATAAAGGAAAATTGTGTTTTGGTAAATGGGTTTTATTCCAACTCCGCCAAAGGGCAAATTGTTGTGTTGTAACTCGGTTGTGTTCACTCCAACTTCAAAGCAAAAAAATTATCCCCTAATTTTTTCTAGCTAACCCTAGGTTGTTTCTTGGGTCTCAAGTGGTTGTTAAATGAGAATCATAGTTTGGTATCGAGTTTTTGAACTATTTACCATTATCAATGATAAGGTGATGAGGAACACTAAAGTGACAGATAATGTGATGGTTGATGAACTCACAAATCTTCTCGGATTTGGTAGAGATGAGGGAATGGCTTCTACCCATTTGGTATAGTATTCCATAGCAGTTATGATCCATTGGTGGCATTGGGAAGAATGAGGGTTGATCTCACTGATGAGATCAAGGCCCCATTGAGAAAAGGGCCAGAGGTCTCGTGCGACCTGTAAGGCATGACCTGGGGTGTGATGAAGGTTTGAGTGTTGTTGACATTTCACACATCATTTGACGTACAACAATCATGGTTAAGGGTAGGCTAGTAATAGCCAAGGCATAAGATATGTTTAGCAACAACTAGGCCACTGATGTGACCCCCAAAAATGCCATCATGTATTTCTTTGATGGTATAGGGTATTTTGGAGCTAGTGAGGCATCGAAGAAGGATCCCATCAAGCCACACTTATAGAGGAGACCTCCCATGATGACATACTGAGAGACTTTTTGGAGGAAGGCATGTTGGCCATTGCAGGTAAGATCCAGAGGAAGGATGGAAAGGGAGAGGTAGTTAGAGTATTGTTGGTACCAGAGGTTTGATGGGTCGGTGGTAGGTTTCTCAATGAGATTGACCATGTGAGAGAGGTAGGAGGGTGATTGCAACCTTTGCACAACAACAAATATTTGTGAATTGGTAGGTGATGAGGGTATTTGTGAGGCAAGGCAAGCCATGGTATCCACGAACTTGTTCATAGAGCGGGGGATGGTTTGTAGGTTATAGTGGGTGAAGGTGGTTAACAAGAGGTCTACATGGTGTTTGTACCACTGTAATTCCTCATTGCGACATTGGTATAGTCCATTGACCTAATTTACTACCAATTGAGAATCACAAGATATTAATGGATTTAACATCTAGGGTTCAGGTGGTTTGGAGACCTAGTATGAGTGCTTCATATTCGACGATGTTATTGGTACACTCAAAGTCAAGTTTGAAAGAAAGTGGGATGGGTTCACTATCATGTGGAATGAGGATGATTCCAGCTCCACCCCCACATTGACACTTAGATCCATCAAAGAATAGGGTCATTTGATAGTGTAGAGGTTCCTCTAAGGTCCATCAAGGGAAAGGGTAGTGATGGATTCATCAAGGAATTCAAAGTTGCTAGGTTGGTGGTTAGAGAGTGGGGCATCAACTAGTTGATTGGTGATAGCCTGACCCTTGATTGATTTTTGGTGAAGAAAGGTGATATCCAGATCAGCGAGTAGCATGAGCCATCGTGAAATGTGTTGGTTTTGGAATGGTTTAGAGTACATGTAATGCAAGGGGTCAGTGTTGGTTATGACGAAGGTGGTGTGGTTAAGTAGGTAGTGGTGAAGTTTGGTGGCCACAAAGACTAAAGCAAGGCATAACTTTTCTATGTGTGTATACCTAGTCTCGTAATCCACAAGGGTATGACTTATGTAATAGACTACTTTCTCCCTATGTTGGTCATCTCGATGAGTGAGAATGTCACCAAGGAATGGTTAGTGGCAAAAATATAGAGGTAGAATGGTTGATCATCCTTAGGAGGGGTAAGCACAGGTGGCTGTAATAGGTACACTTTCAAGGCTTCAAAAGTGTTGTGACAGTCGCATTCTAGTGGAAGGTGATATCCTTTTTAAGGAGGTGGTGGAAAGGTTCACAACGATGTGATAGTTGAGAAATGAAGTGATGGATAGATTACAGTTTTCCCTACAAGCTATGAAGTTGGTGGAGGTTAGTGGGTGGAGGCATCTTAAGGATGGCCTTGATTTTGGTAGGGTCAACTTCAATGCCTCGTAAGGAAACAATGAAGCCCAAGAGTTTACCTGATAGGATGGTGAAGACACACTTCTTAGGTTGAAGGCGTATGCAATATTGGATGAGGTGGTCAAAGATGATTTTGAGAACAGGTAAATGTTCGGCGTGACTTTTGGATTTTCCCAAAAGGTCATCGACGTAGTCTTCCAAGATATGATGCATGATGTCATGGAAGATATAGGTCATGGCTCATTGGTAGGTGGTGCCTGCATTCTTCAGCCTAAAGGGCATGACATGATAGCAGAAGGTCCCCCAAGGGGTAATGAAGGTGGTTTTGTGTTGATCCTCGGGGGCAAGTAATATTTGATTATAACCCAAGAACCCATCCATGAGAGATAACATCTCATGTCTGGCGGTGAGGTCAACCAATTGGTCGATGTTGGGTAGAGGAAATTCATCTTTAGGACAAGCTAGGTTGAGGTCCTAGAAGTTGGTGCATATGCAGAGTCCCCCATTTCTTTGGTAATGGGAACGATGTTGGAAATCCATTGTGGGTAGTCGATTGGTAGGATGAAGGAGATAGAGAGGAGGCATTGGAGCTCTTCTTTGACGAGAAGGGCAATGTGTGGGTGCATTTTACGTAGCTTCTGTTTTATGGGTTTAGCATCAGGTAAGGTGATGATATTATGGACCACAATGTTGGGGTCAATACTGGGCATATCGGTGTATGACCAAGCAAAAGCATTGCTATGGTCACAAAGGAAAGAAGTGTAGGCTTCCTATTTAGAGAGTCCAAAGATTGGCCTATCTTTAGAATGCGGGGGTCATCTGATGTGTGGATGTTGATGTCAATGGTGGATTCGTTCAACATGTTTTGGGTTTCAGAAGGTAGTGTGCGGTGGAGATAGGAGTCCTCCACACCTAAGTAGGTGAGAATGGAGTCATCGTTATGACACTGTATAATGTTGATAGAAGGGGTATCATCATCGATCATATCAGGATAGAGGATGGGAAAAGAAGTAGGAGCCTCGCCATCTCGTTGAATGGTGAGCGGTCCTAAGGAAATGGTGTTTATGGAAAAAAAAGGTAGGAGGAATAGATTGGGTCTATAGATTTTACAGATGATGTAGGTGAACTAGGTGGAGGGGCTGTGAGGTTGAGGTGCCTCTGTAATGAGGTCAACATGGGATTGTTTAAGCATAGGCTCAACAAATCCCACCCCACTATGGTCCTTGTGCTTATGAGTAGTGCAAGGGATAACGATGTGATGACCTTGTTCATAAAGACTGAAGCCAAAACCCTTCCAAGCACAATGGTGTAGGAAGGTATGGGAAAAACACAGGTTGGTTAACAAGGGAAGGGTGGTGGTAAATGGTAGGGTTGGGGTAGGTGGTTTAGGTGTGTAAGTAGGAGTGTCAATACCTCCATAGGTCAGATTGGTGCGGAGGTGTGAGGGTCCATAGGTGAGAACTTTTCCAATGTGGGGGTCATAATGGGGATGTTGCTTGAAGGTTGCCATACTCTTGTGGGGTATGGAATGTGTCGACATTGTAGAGGTGATACTCCCCCAATGTCAAGCATTGAAAAACACCTTCCAATGGATTGGTATCTAGAATTTTAGTGGTGGGAATGAATGTCTTTATGGGGGTTGGAGATGAGGAGGTTACGGGTTGTGGTGTAGTGGATGATTCCACAAGATTTGTTATGGTGGTGATAAGAGGTGATGTAGGGGTCGAAGAAGAGAAGGTAGCAACAAAAGTAGAGTAAGAAATGGGGGTGGTGATAGGTATGAGGACATCATTGGGCTGGTATAACATGTTACATGTTTTGAATGGGGAAGGGTCGACTTGTATGGTGTAGTTATGTCCCTCATGTTCAAATTTGAGACAACGATGAAGGGTGGAGGGGACACATCCCATGGCATGAATCTAGGGTCGGCCAAGCAACATGTTGTATTGGAACTCTCCTTCTAGGATATAGAAGAGTTTGGGGATGCTACGGGGACCAACATAAATGTGTAGGATCACTTGTCCCCAAGGTAGTGGTTATGGCGTCGTTGAAAGAATGCAACATAATTGGATCATTATGCATGTAATTGGTAGGAATGCACATTTGGTTAAACACATGAGAGGAGATGATGTTGATGCTAGCTCTACCATCTATCATAATATGTCGAACACGTATATTGTCAAAAAAGTGAATATGAACAAGGCAGATCGGGGTCCTCCATTTGGTGAGGTGTGATCTCGTCATCGGAGAAAGTGAGGGTAGCTACCTGAGATGAGGCAACAAGTGTCGAGGTAGGAGGTGAGGAAATCAGGGAAGGCCATGTGGTGTGGTGTGATGATGGATGCGACTAGTGTGGGGTCATTAGGTGGGACCTCGATGGATTGTAGGACCTCAATGAGGGATGGGCGATAAGATTTGGAAGTTCAGATTTGGTCATTTAAGGACATTTTAAGTGGAAATTGGTGAAGTTGTTTGATCATGGTGCGATGGGCTTTCCCATTGGAGATAGGGAAGGTAGGTCCTTAGATAGTGATTTTTGGTGTGGGCGTGGGTGTGATGTGAGGTATAGGTGAGGGAGTAGGTTCATTTGCTCTAGCTTTCCTTTATCACATTGAGCCTTGGTGGTGATTTGAACCATATTGATTTCAAATATTGGTGGTGGGTAGGAAGGGTATGATGTTTGGGGTGATGGTGGTAATGGTATAGAAGGGGTGATTATGGTGGTGGGAGGAATGAGATCTTTGTCTAAAATATCATCCTCAATGAAGAGCTATAGAAGGAGTGCTTTAAGAGCTTGGAAATCCTCCATGTTATGCCTTGGTGCACGATGGTAGGCGCAGATCTGGGAGTCGTCAAACCATTTTGGTTTTGGTTTGAGTGGGTCATAGGGTTGGATGGGTGGTAAGGTGATGTGGGAGGAGGTCAAAGGGTTGGATAGATGATAACATAGATCCTCGCCATTGGGTCCCATCAGTGCAAGGGTATGGTTTAGGGTGAGAAATTCAGCGGTGACTTAGAAGCGGTGCCATGGGTCATGGTGTAGGGGTGGTCTAGGTGGTTTGGATATGTTTAGGTTTGGGTTGGGGTGTGGGTCATACCTTGTTAGGTAAGAGTATGGTGGGTGATCTAGTTTTGGTGTTAGGTGTTGCTTTTAGAGGTGGGGTCATCAACAATGCAGTAATGGTGGTGTGAAGAAGAGGGTCGTGCTCAAGGATGGAGAGGAGAGGTTATCCAAGGTGAGAGGGGTGATGCCTGCTTCGATCCTTTTTGCGTATAATTAGAGACATAAATAGATAAGGGTGTAGGTGGTTTACCTATTGTTTGGTTAATGGGTGGAATGTGTGCGTGTTAACTTCTGATCTCAACCGATCATGTGAACTCCTTTTTGGCTGGGAAGGACTACCCTGAAATAAGAAAACAAGACCACAATAGAGAGTTAAACAACATATGCAGTGGACTGCCTAGCGTATGCTAGATCTAGGAAGTGTGATACTTCTTAGAAGGCTGTCAATCCACTGTTTAAAGCAAATCAATGCATGAAATGATATAAAAAAATAACACCCTACTGTAGTTGATATGATTTAGGTATATCATTCAAGTATAGTAAGAAAATCTAACATAACAGGCTAGGCTATAGTCAGATCTGGAGGTAAAGGTGATTGATACAGGTCTTTGTAGGTTTAGCAGATGATTTCTTGGGTATTAGGAAGGTTGGGTTGGGTATTTGGGCTTGTTTGGGTAAATGGTAGGGTGCTGGTATGTACTATGTCGATGACACACGCAGACCGATGCTGGTTGGGTATGATGGATGATAGGTAGGATAGATCGATGCTGGTTGAAGGTAATCGATACCGATCACTGTAGAAGTAATAGCAGAGGGTCAAAACAAAGGTGTTTTGGGTTCTCTCAGGTGGGTACAGAGAGTTGAAAGTGGTGTTGGTGGGGTGAAGGAAAAGGGTAGGTTGAGGATGGGTACTTTTGGGGTTTGGGGAGGTTTTAGGTGTATTGGGGTAGAGTGGTGGAGAACTGAGAGACTACGGGGTAACCAACAACTACGGTCGGGTTCAACTAGTCATGGTTAGGAGTAATCTGATGATGGTCACCGTAATCTGTTAGAGTGTGAAAATGTAGAATTGGTGCTCCCGTGTTTGCACAAAGAACCAAAGTGAGGGATGAAAAGGGGCTAGAAGGTCCGGTAGAGGGCAAAGGCTAAGTGGGCACAATTTTGGGCATAGGGGATAGGGTGGTCTTTTTAGGAAGGAAAATAGAGAAGCACAAGTAGGGAAAACACTAGTGAGGGTTCTACTTACTTGGAGTCCAATGCTTGTAGAATCGTGAGCAACTGGAGAAGAGATATGGTGAGTGTTGGTGACGGTGGTTGGTTGGTTGGAGAGCTCTTTCTCGAGCTTAGTCTAGTTCAAGATCTTCTAATGGATTCTCTCACAAAGGTCTCTTATGGGTGCATCCACCAATCATACAAGCTCAAAGTTTTGAGGCTTTTGTTGTGTTCCCACCAGTTTCCAACGATCATGCAAACTTCAATGTTGGATGCCAATCAACCAGTAATGCTAGAATTAACCAAAAATAACCAACCAAAAATGTGAACCAACCCTTTGGAAAGAGTTGGGACTGGTATTCGTAGGTGACTGATGTCAGTCCCACCTAACCAACATCGGTCAGAATGTAACTTGGTTATATTGGGGATTTGTTTTTTGAAAAGTGGGGAATATGCCTTCCCCACTTGGTTTTAAGTGGCGAGCACATGCGTCCTCTACCCTTAGAATGGGTAATAGGAAAAAGAGGGGTCATATGAGTGGGGTGTCCACTATTAGGGTTTTCTAGAAGGGTATAGGATAGGTATGGGTAAGGTGGGGAGTGAAATGGTGAGGTGGAGGTGCAAGTGGGGTAGTGGAAATGTGAGGTGGAGAGGCAAGTGGGGTAGTGGACTGGTGAGGTGGCTGGTCTAGTGGCATGATGAGGTGGCCTTGATGAGTGGGTAAAGGGGGAATTTAATTAATTGATGTTAATTAAATCCTTGGGTGTGAATGAGGGTCATTGTGATGGGAAAAAGGGGTTACGAGTGACCGAATTAGGGTTAAATCGATCACCCGTGTAGAATGTGGTTATTAGGTTATTTTGGAGGAAGATGATGAAAGGTGATGTGTTTTTGGTGTCTACATTTTGCCCCTTTTTTTTGGGAAGCCTATAGTGGTAGGTAACGTGACAAAAAAAAAGGTTGGTTTCGCCCCATGTGAATGTATGATGAGAAGGTGGATGTTGGGTGCCCCAAATAGGGGCATGAGTGATCCCCTCAAATCGGGCACCGACGATGAAGAATAGAGAGAGTCAGTGGGTGGTTTGATAAAGTACAGTGAGAGGTGTGAAAGAGATGAGGTGCATGGGTATGGTGATGATGAAAGGTAAGGTAGGTGAGTAGGTAGAGCATTCAAACATACACACACATTGTAAAATGCAATGAGGTACAAGGGTTGCTTAATATAATAAATTTACGTTAGCTAAGGTCGTAAGGGTCATCCAAACACAGGTTATTGAGGTCCGATATCCAGGGTAAAGGATATGGTCCGGGAACTCAACGAGGTAAGATGCAGGAATGCATAGGGTGGTTCTAGTACATCCAAAAGGTCAAGGTTTGTTTGGACAAGGGTCACGACCATAGGTAAGGTAAGGTCATAAGGCTGAGAAAAATAGGTACCATCATCACAAGATGCAACAAGTGAGGACATGAAAATATCCACATAATCAATGGGTGGGGTAGGTAGGCATAGGTAGGTAGGTGGGTGTGGGTAGGGTAGTGTCAATCAAGCATATGTATGCATAGAGATTATGACACAATACCATGGTGAAGAGTGTTTTAACTCTACATTGTCTAAGGTCGATCGGGTTATCCAAACATGGGTTGTTGAGGTCCGGTATCCAGGGTAAAGGATATGGTCTGGGAACTCAATGAGGTAAGATACAAGAACACATAGGGTGGTTTTGGTACATCCAAAAGGTTAAGATTTGTTTGGGTAAAGGTCATGGCTATAGGCAAGGTAAGGTTGGTAGGCTAACAATGTGGTAACAACATCACAAGGTAGAGTGAGTGTGTGAGGTCGATGGTCACCCCAAGGGGGTAGGTGTGGGTAAAAAGGTAAGGTCAAGGGTCAAGGTGGGCTCTACAGGTGACGTGAAAAGGTCATGGAAAAGTTGATAGAGTGACATTGGTGGTTAGGTGATGATCAAGGGTAACCGATGCCAGTCAAGGGTAACTAACAATGGTATAGGTAAACCCACCACGAGGTTAGGCATATGACCGATGTCGCTTAAGGTATACCGACGCCGGCTTAGGTTGGGGTTGTTTTAAAAAGAAAATTCCATGTTTTTCAGAATTATTTGTCCCATGCCAAATAAAATAAAATGACATAAGAGAGAGGGAAAGTTGGAAAGTTTCCAGATGGAATGGAGAGTTGAGTTGGCGAGACGAATAATCGATGATTAGTAGTCGATAGGTGGGGCCATGAGATCGGGGTGACCGATTTGATTAGTTGGAGGCGAGGTGAGCAATTGTGATGACATAGGCCGAAGAGGGATTAGGCGGACCATCCGTGTAGTGGCTAGATGTGCCACCATGGAGATAGTAGTGGGATTAGGTAAGAGTAAAACTTGTTTTGTGATTTGTGAGGTAGATTGGGTTAGAGGTCGGGTTTGATAAAAATCAATTTTGGGGGAAAAATGGAATTTAAATTATGGGAGGGTGAATCAGGTGAAATAGGAATGGTGAGAGAGTTGGGTGGGTAAATGAGGGGTAGGGGAAGTTGAGGGAGTTTAAGAGAATAATGGGTGGGTATAAGGGAGAGAAAGTGAGATTTTTAAGAGAGAGGGGCTTTGGGCGTTGCCAAGGGTTTTTTGTGTGATGGGATCGGTGTCGGCCAAGTGTTAGCCGATGTCGGTAGAGGCAGAGAACCGTATCGGCCATGAAATAGGTGACCAATGCCGGTTTGGGGAGACGGGTAGGTTAGAGATAACTGGTACTGGTCACAATTTGGGGGAAAAGGGGCCAAAAGTTCCCTAGGTCGGGTGGGGGAGATGGGTATGGGTAAAAGAAGGTGTATTAATGTGATGTTCATGTGGAATGTAGGGGAGAGATTAGATACAGATAAGCGAGATAGGTGCCACCCCTACTCTTGAAAAGTTTAAGGCATGACGATAGTCAAAAAGTGGCGGCATGATAAGGAGGTGGGCCTCGATTGGGGTTTGACGCTATTGGAATGTAGTCTAGTAGTGGAGTCTGTGGTCACCCTCATCGATAGATGGGATTAGGTGACCAACACGTTCCACCTACCGATAGGTGAGATGACAATCACCCTGGAGGACATATATAGGATCTTGTGGTTACCGATATTGGGGACATAGGTGTACTCGATCTCCTCGAGGTTTATGAAGAGTCGATGCCGACAGTTGTTTGGCGAGGTAATCGGCAGAGATGATTTTCACGCTTCTAGCCTAAGTTATGGTGAGATGTACCTAGCTCATCTAGAGGAGACAAGGCTAGTAGTATTACTAATGGAGGTAGTTTGTTGTTTTACACTTCCGAAGCAGAGGGTGGGAGGTTCCCATGATCACCGATAGGAGTGCTATAGATATGATGATGGACAGACCCGCTTTTCCTAGGTGCTTTCATTCCCGGTGTGTAGTTGTATAGAAAGCTATGGGCATATGGACGGCTCCGCAGTTAGGCCTATGTTGCACTTTTGTTCTTCACTACTAGGCCTATGAGCACATTATCCATTTACATCTAGTGGATATGCCGTAAGTAGATGTATTTGAGCCAGGTTTTTTTTAGGTGGGGTATGGGTGATGGGTTTCTCTATTAGAGAGCTTCGATCAAATAAGGATACACATGATGTAGCATATTACACGAAGCTACTGGAGGGATTGTCTGGGGTGGATATTATTTGGAGACTATATGTGGGTTATCCTTCATACGTATAGATGGTCGAGGAGCTAGATGGCCTTTAGCTACTCGGATGGATATTATTTGGAGACTAAATAATATAGACATGATGGTTGTGAAGGCTATCTTGAACTGGTCTTCTTCCTTCACCATAATCTGATTGTAGCTTGAGTAGCCATCAAGTAGTGAAAACCTCTCGAGCCACCACCACTTGCAAGATTTGCTCCATGGAAGGGAGTGGGTAATGGTCCTTGATAGAGGCTCTATTCAAGTCTCTCAAGTCAACACACACCCCGATCTCTCCACTCTTCTTTCTCGACCGGAACTAAGTTAGCAACCCAACTAGAATGCTTGATTAGGAATATGATCCTTGACTCAATCAGCTTGTCCAATTCCTTCCTCATGAAAGGCTCCATGTGTGGATTGATTGGTCTTTGTTTCGCCTGACAGGCTTAGTGTTTGGATCCAATTAGATGGTATGCCGAGCTAAGTTGGGATTTGCAATGGTTTGTTCTCTTCTACCAAGATGGATATTGAATCCTCTCTCTTGACCCGAATATTTTCGTTCTCCTTTCTAAACCGATCATTAGGGTTAAAAATGGACTCCAAAGTGATAAGTCCTTTGGGAAGCTTGTTAGTTCTCAAATTTGTACTACTTGGTCACCATACTCGCTGTTCCAATCTCTCTTGATTCTTACCGAGAACTCAGCTTCTTCTTCTCGCAAGAAATGGATGATTTGCTGGTCATTCTCAAACACTTGCCAACTAACATTGTTATCTGGCACTGAAGGCCTCACAATCACGTGGATGTTTGGCTATACCTTGTCTTGTTGAATGCTTTCCACAATGTCAAAGGCTGCCCCTCATCTGCTGCAAGCCTGTCAGCAGCTTGATTTTCTTTCCTAGGAATGGATTTGATGCCAAAACCCTCAAAATATTCCATGAGGTCCCACACCCTATTCTTGTAGCACCTAAGAAGATCATTCTTGGCAGCATGCTGTCCCTTGACCTGATTTACAATTAATTCACTGTCCCCAAAGACTTGCAAGTTCTTTATTCCTCTCTTGATTGCCCAATGCATCCCTTGTACCAAGGCTTCATATTCAGCAGTGTTATTGGAGCATGCAAACTGAAATCTAAAAGCTGAATAGTACTTTACTCCTTGAGGTGAAACAAGCATAGCTCCACCTCCTGCACCTTGTCTACTCCTTGATCCATAAAAAAACAGCTGCCATACCTCATTGTCATCCTTGTGGTTTGGCTTGGTGATGCTAGGAATAGGCTGATTTTCTTCGTGTATGCAATAGACCCCTAGCTCAGATTCTTCCACTTCTTGATAAGGATCAAATGCATGTATCTTGTTTGCCCATTCATCAAGAGTTAGATTCGGATGCTTCCAACCTTGGTGTCACCATTCATCGCTTGGGTGATCTTCTTGATCAAATGCTGAGCAATTGGCATTAATCTGACTTGGAGTGTAAGGCTCAATGTGGAAGTTTGCAATAGGTTATGACCTGATTGTAGCCTTAGTTCCATACCTCATTCCTCAACAAAGCATGTGTGACCAATTAGCACAAATATCCCCAATCTTGGCTGTGAAGTCCCTTGACAAGCATAGGGAAAAGAGTGGTGGAAGGTCTATGACTCGATACATCTTGTAAAACAACAACATTTGGACATGCATGTGAGGTAAGACTTAAATTTCTAATCACTCCGAATGTTGCACTCACCGTTGTCCCATCTAGCCGCACTACCCTTTGGATATTGTTTCATACTAGAGCCCTAGCTAATCAACTATCTTTTTAGGCATTACCGAGCTACTTGCCCCTGAGTCTATCATGCAATTGTGCACTACCTGATTTCCAATGATCAATGAAACATAGAAAGGAGGGGGCTTCAACATTTTACCTTGCTGTCCTCCATGATCTCCTTCAGTGGGCAACATTTGTGAGTACTTTGTCTTGCATCCGAACTTGCTGATTCGAAGTTGGCCACCCTTCATGGTAGCTTGTAGTAGATCTCTTTGGCCTAGGATAGATAGGGATTCCCACATTGATATATTGACGTTTGTCTTCTTCATCTGATCAATGATACTAAATGGTGATGAAGGATCTCTTTGCTGTCCCTTTTCTTGTACATTCACTCCTTGCATGTGGGCAGCAACAACCGGTATTTGAGTTGTCCTAGGGGCTGTTCTCTTGGCTGCCCTCGTGCATTTACAACCGGATTTTGTTTGCCAACCACTTGTGGAGCCATGAAGGTCATGGATTGGTTGGGGCTAATGGCTGTTCTTCACCCAAATTCCTCCTTTTTGACCTTGTATTGGCTGCAACAACTTGAGAAACTTCCCCGATTCATGCCACAAAAATACTCGCTTGCCAATTTACCAATATGGTGTCATTTGGGGCTGATTGCTGGTAGAATATTTCTTGTTGTTTGGCAGTTTCCTTGATTTCCCTCACCCTCCACACCAAGTGAGTTGTCACCATTAATGCTTGATTCAAAGCACCATTGAAGCACATGGATTGGTTATGAGGCTCATTGCATGGAAAACACCAATCATACTCTTGGGCAATGTTGTTTTGTGTTGCACCAATGCCTTAGAGGCGATATGGCATTTGGATTATAGGGCTGAAATGGTCTATTGGCAGGAGGCCTTGTTTGATTCATATTTGCAACTGGATTAGGTGGTCTTTGTGGTTGGTATGGCTGCCTATTAGGCTGAGCTTGGGGTTGATAAGAAGGTCTAAAACCTTGGGCCTGCTGCCTTTTGAGAGTAACCAGCTCATTGCCTAGGTTTCAGCAATTGCTTCATGACTTCTTGAAGCTCATTTGGGGCACTTGGAGATGAAGTGGAAGCTTCATTTGAACTCTAATTTCTAGGAGTGGGAGAAGGAGCCAAACTAGGTGCTTGATTGGTGTTTGGGCTCTCTAAACTTGGAAACAATGGCATGGGAGGTCTAGGGGCAAGTTTGCACACTTGATCAAACAATTTTCAGCCCTAATGGCAATACTATAAGCCATAGGGATAGTTATGCCTCCCATGGACTAAATTAACATATAAATATCAGAATTTAGAGCTTTGAGATAGTAGAGAAAAGCACCTTCATGGTTGGCTTGACCGCCACCGGAATTCTCTCCCAAGTCTTTTGAAATCAAGTTGAAATCGGTCACCGCTCATCGGGAGCTCTCCCGATGGTTGTCACCGCTCCAAAAGAGACAAGTTGTCTCCATTTTCTCCAAATTGCTCATGAAGTGTGATACACAACTGATTCCAATTTGTGATAGAACCAGCTCCAAGGCTCCTAAACCATCGCAATGCTTTACCTCTTGAATGAAGATGCCAAGAACTTGATGTACCACTTGCATCTCATTGATTTCATGGATCGCACAAAGGTTAGCAATGTCTTTAACATGATCACCGGAGTAGTCCGATTTTCTCCAAAGAAGTAGGGAATGTTATTCAAGGCTGCAATAGGAATTGGATGTTGTGCATTGAGGGCAAGTGGGCTGCTACCCGTGAAGTTGACATAGGGGTTGTTTTGTGCCATTCTAATCGGTCTTAAAACCCTTGTTGACGAATGAAAGGCCTACTAGGTGGAGGAGTTGAGAGAGTTCTGTTTGGTGGAGATGGAGACCTTTGAGTCCTTCTTCCTCTTTGCCTTCTTCTTGGAGATAATTTCTCGTATTCAAACAAAGCACTTCTTCTTCTCCAACTCTTGACCTCAGTGGTGATTCTTCTCATGAGTTTTCAGCCTGCACCGCTGAAACCAGCTGATTCTTCCCTCGAGTTGCCGATATGCAAAGAATATCTCTTTTCAAGCAAGAAAATTGCAGCAGATGCACATCAACTTTTCGCAATAAAAATGAGACCTCTAGTGTCTCACCGGTGTGCCAAAAATCTGTTGATGTGGAATCACAACACCCCCGGATGTAAATCAAGGTTCTAAATGATGTCTTAGGCATCCAAAGGTGTGATTGCACAACATGGAAACCTCTCTCCAAGTGTGGGAATTGTGAAATTGAGAGTGGAATATCTATATTAGAGGCTCAGGTTCCTCAAACTCCTCTCGATTTAGATCTATATTTTGCATAACTATAGAGGTTTAGATCCTAATCCTACTCTAGATCAGAAAGACAGGATAGAAATGCAAAAATTGAAACTAACTAAAGATGGTGATGCACCAAAAGGAGTGGTGAATATTTTTGTCATGTAAATAGACACAAACCAAAGATTTCAACATAAAACATACACAGGCTGATAAGATATAATTTAGGATCTGAAATGAAGCAAATAATACAAACAAAGGACTGAAACCCATTCACAAAGCTTGCATTATCATCTCCAATGTCAAAACCATTGCATTACAACCTCAGAGAGGTAGAAAACCTATTACAGCCTTTGAAGAGGTTTGATTCTTATAAAAATCACTTGCTGGAGGTGAAAGAAGAATTTTTTTATGCCAAAAAATGTTCCACCTTAAGAAATGAGCCAAATTTGGCTTTTACATCGCATGGGTCGAGCCCAGAGAGAGAAATGTGCAAAACATGGAAGCCCATTCCTCCTTAATTGAAAATGCATTAAAATGGCATGGGGACCTTACAAACCCATACCCTATCATTTTTGACTGAATTGGAGGAGAATGCGACCCATTCTGCATTAAATTTGGTCGCTGAAATGTCATTTCTGGCCATGGACACGCGTCAGATCTGTTTCTTAACTTTCTCTCTCTAGACTGAACCAAAATTCAAGATTGACCCTAAAATCATGTAGAGAATTTTATAAGCTTTCCAATGATATAAAGAACGTGAAAATCGAGCTCTGGATCGAAAGATATGGTGATATGAAGATTTAGGGCACAAAACAGGCAAAAATGGGTTTTGAAAATTTTTCCCACACTCCGCCACCTAGATGACACGTGTCAAGCGCTGATTGGATGAGCAATTCTCTCTCCTTCCCTTACCCGCGGTTTTCCTTGAAAGTTTTGACTTTTTTGTAACTTTGGAAAATTTCCCATTTTTTCCCTGCGTCCCCACCACTTGGGACACGTGGCATGATTTGGTTGGAGGATAGGGGCGCGGGGTCATCCTTTACCTTTTAGCTTTTTGGCAAAAACTTTTTCCAAATTCTCCAAGTCCTCCCTGAGCTCCGCACTCCCCTTCTCCTTAGGACACGTGTCCTGTGTCTATTGGCTCGGGCCAATGCTCCAAACTTCACCTTTGGAAACTCGGCAAAACATTAAGTAAAAACTCACCCTTTCCTCCACCGCTCCGATCCACGAAGACACGTGGCGCATTCCTGATTCATCGGCGCTCTTCGGCCCCCGTCATCCGCCATGTACTTTTGGCCCGGATGTCCCAAACTTTCTGGGACACATTCCTCCGAACCGCCCGATTCGGGCTTCCCTATCCCTCTTTGAGGCGAAGACACGTGGCGTGCTTTGATTGGCTCTCGGCTCCTTTGGCTTTCCGCGTCCCATGCGTCCCTATGTCCCAACTATCCCAGTGTGAAAGTTCTCTATTTCGGCCGATCCGGGTGGTTCGCGTCCTTTCAGGCCCTCATGGCCTGGCTAGACGTCCCGGCTGCTCTACACAGGAGTTAGTTAATTTTTTCCTCCTTCGGCCGAATCAGCTTTTCGCGTCCCACGCGTCCCGATGTCCCAACTGTCCCAGTGCTACGCAGACCACCCAGTGGCCTTTCGGCCGATTCGCACCCCCGACGTCCCAACTCGGTCCCAACTCTGCGAGGACTAGGACTTAGCCGATTTTCATGATTTTTCTTGCCCAAGCTTTTTTTTTTGCAAATTTTTCACCCCTTTTTTAGAACTTGCTCTTTTCTCCTCGGGCAGAGAGTTAGAAAAAGGCGAGGGGACCCCAAAACATGATTTTTTCCTCGAATCAATCTATATTTCCTAGACTTGAGTATTCGATGCATGTTATCAAATTTACCTGGGGTGAATTTTGGATAACAATACCACCTGTCAAAAATGATTTACCACTATCACGGTGTAGAGAGATGCCCTAAAGGGGTAGTGGAAACCCGATTACCCGGGCCTGAGATGGTACATGGGTAGTTAGTAGGTTCAAAGGTAGAGGTGGCTGAGATGCATGCACAAGTGGTCTACAGACTAGATGGCCCAGTGAGATGGAGATGCTGATGATGAGTCGTGTGGCTGCCCATAGAACATGTTACAGGTCAGTAGGGCCAATTAGCCACTTCCTAGGCATAGATTAGGCATTACATGCCGAGATATAGGCATAGCGACAGTGGCTGATGGCACCAACACAACCTGCATCGGGACAAAGGTCCCAGCTTCATAGCAGGTGTGAGATAGGGTTCCACAGATAGGCACAGGGCAGAGGATGATGGGGCCACCACAGGCATGACCTGTATCTAGATTATAGGATGCCCTAGGTGAGGCTAGATATTACTAGGATCAATTGATGGTGGTCGAGATAGATTTCTTATCCTACGGAGAGTACATGGCACAACAGGCCTCAAGTGAGAGGAGTCGGTCACGTAGCCCACAACGTGGAGAGTACAAGGGGCCACCGAGCCCCGAGATAGGGTTAGGGTGAGGCCACTAGTTCATGAAGGCCAACCCTAGGGGATGTACTAGCAAGGACCCAACCACCACCCATGATGGGTGGGGAGATGTTAGAAGGCTGCCAGATAGGAGTTGAGGAGGTGAAGGAGACATGCGAGATGATATGGAGGATATCCAATAGGATGACGTCTAATGCATAACCCTCCACTTTGATGTAGTTATTTTTATTTTTATATATACTAGTGTAACGTGTCAAAGAGAGTGAGGATGTATACGAGAGTTTTATATTTTTATCATCATATACCGGCCTACTTACCAAGATGGTGAGGTCAGAAATGAGGGTTTTCGAGAGATGCATACTATTTGATATCAGTGTATATTGTATGGATACATAGATTTATATGATGAGATGGATGATTTACTGATGATATATCCGTGTTAATAGAATTTTATTGTTATGCATCGATGGATGGATAAGAGGTTTGTTAGGCATGGTTAGGTTAGGTCAGAGGCATGGTGGAGTCAGTCATAGGCATGGTCGAGTCAGTTGGTGTTAGGCATGAGGGAGTAATGTCATAGGCATGGTTGAGTTGATTCCTGCATTGGATATGATGTAAAAGAAATGATGATGTATGCATATGTTTTGGGTTAATGTGTGGTATGTATGGTAACATGGATCATGTTGGGATGATCGCAGGTAATGTATGATCATGGTAAATGTGATGAAATAATAGTGGTAAAATGAATGTATTAATTTCCATTTTTGATGATAAATTGAAACTAACGAGAGTAGATCAGTGATCGGAACAGTAGCGAAAGGGAGATAGGTGAATGGTCAGAATAAGGAAAGGTGAAGAAGGTGATGGCAATGGTCGAGCTAACCTCAAAGGGCCCCATGCCCTTAGAGTGCTACCTACATAGCCCCAATAAAAAGGGGCCTTAGACCGATGTAGTTATCCCTTAAGCTAGGGAGGAAAAGAATAGATATAGAGAGGGGTTGGTTTGGGGTAGGTTGTGTTCATGGGTATGCATGGGTAAGGGTAAATAGGTAAGGGTCAAGGGTACAATTGAGTGGGTACGGGTCATGGGTATGGGTAGATAGGTAGGGTCAATGGGTACAGGTCATGGGTATGGGTGGAGAGGTAGGGTCAATGGGTATGGGTAGATAGGTGATGTGTGTGGGTGAGGAGAAATAGGTAAGATGCTAGGTCGGAGGTATGAGTGCGTGTGGGTAAAGTGATGAAGGTCGTGTGTGAAATAGAGATTGATAGGTAGAGATAGGTATGGGTGAGAGATAGTTGAAGGTAAGTGGAAATCATTGGTTTGGTTGAAGAAGGTCAATAGTTTGAAAAGTAGGAAACTGTAATAGAGTAGATGATGCGGCTGAATTGGGAAGGACCATCGATGCACATACCAAGGGTAGGTGTGATGAACCTTAAGTCACTATAAGACCTTATAGGTGTGACTATTATGAAGGTGAAGAAATGTGTAGGATCACAAAAATCATACTCATGACATCATCCCATGGTAGGTAGAAATAGTAGGATAATGTGGTAAGATGGTGATATGGTGAAAGGTTGGAAACAAAAAGGGAATAACACACCTTTTGTATAAGATGGTCGATAACCCAGATAGATGAGTCCATGGAAAAAAAGGGTGTGTTATGTTTGTTGGATAGACTGATCAATGTGGGAAGTCTATGTGGGATGATTAGATAATCTCCTTGAGGTCTTCGAAGCTAATCAATTTGGGAAGATTTTGAATGCGCCTAGTCTCTTTTTTTGACTAGGTAGAGTATGGCTAGTGCAATATAACTGTCCTTTGAGGGAGCAGTCTATTTATGGTAACTAGATACAAATGGTAGATGTCCTTTTGAGGGATTCATCTTTATGTTTGGAAGTTTGACTCAAGGAGGGTGATCCCATTTTTGATAGGTGAATTATGCATTTACCAATTAAGCCATGGACAAGGCTATAGAGGAATACGAACATCGTAAATCAAGAGGTGGGGGAAGGTGAAGTTGGGTTGTTTTTTTAGGGGTATGTGGATGGTACGACCATGGGATTCCATCCTCAAAGGGATGAAAATATCCATGAGAATCATGCCATGAGTAGAGCCGTGGTACTCATATTGAAGACAAGGTTGAAAAAGTGATGGATAGTCACATGATTCTTGTTTAATCGTAGGTATGTGAGGTGGTGATAAGAGAAGTGGGTGCTTAGGGATGAGCCCGTAATAGTCCAATGGTGATAAAGCACTTGGTTAAACAGTAGAATGGTTAAAGATGCAAGATGTTAAGGGGATTAGGTTTGGGTTTACCATCGAGTGAAGATAAATGATAAGCACTTGATCCATATGTATGGGTAACGATATAGGGTCCAAGCCAATTAGGAGAAAATTTACCCCATAGATGTTTCTTAGCTTTAGTGATGTAATGATTTTCCTTCAAGATGAGATCTTTGAATTGGAAGTTTTGGGGGTGACGCGTTTCATCATAAGCATGTTTGATGCATTTTTGTATATTTGGAGGTGATCTAAAGCATGTAGATGTCATTCATCTAACAACCCTAGTTATGTAAGATGATCTTGGTGAAAGTAATCATTGTTGAGCATGTCTTTAAGTGATATGTAGAGAGATGGGATCTGGCCGAGAGGCAAGACAACCTCTGGTACCACATAGACCTTAGAGAAAGGTGTGGCAATAGTC